>CM054950.1:13306833-13379333 GCA_029168755.2 Tillandsia fasciculata
ACTCTCACGAAGCTTGATTTTCAACCAAACTACAATTACATTAATCCAAACACCCCCTAAGTGTATCTTCTCATAAAGATAACCTTGTCTCAAGTTGGGGAAGCATTCAATTCATGCAAAAAGTTGGTTGAGGGGGATGAATGAAAATTCAGATATTATAGGGTTACATAGGTAAATAAATAATTTAGGAGGTTTTGCACACAAGTATCTCGAAGAAATAAAACAAGGGTATGTGGGTATATTTTACTCATTTCTTCTCTCCTGCAGTACACAGGGCTAACCTATTGAGTAATACACATTTGTCTATATTTGTCAAGCATTTCCCTCAAAGATAAAATATACATGGCAAAGTAAATGTAAGAGTTAGCTAGTCAAGAGGCCTATAGAGATGGAATCAAAGAATTTTCTCAATATTTTCATGGTAATTGTGCAGAATGTTATGGAGAATTTTTTAGGAATTGGTACAGCTGAAAGTATCATTCATAATAGCTGCAGAGAGACAAATTACTGTACAAAACAGACACGTATTCACCTAGTAAGAAATCAGATCACTGATCCTTAGTAGATACATTATTCATCTACCAACAAAGAATTTCCACATACATAGCAAGTTGTCAGGTGGCAACATCTTATCATGCGAGTAGGATCAGAATCACACACACACATAAGCATGAATCTCAGTAGTCAGTATGAAGCACGACAATGCAATAGAGAACTCTTCTAATTTCATCCTATGCAAGCAGCACTGCAATGATAAAAATTGGAAGAAAGCAGATAGAAGAAAGTGAATAGTTAGGATTAAAGACCGGGATGAATCCCGGAGATGATAGATAAAGAAAACGGGTTTAAAGGCTAAGATCTAACAAAGAAAATTTTCATTCCGTTTTAGATCCATGATGAACCATACAAGGCGACGATCCATGTCTACAGAGATAGATACTTACTTTAACCCAAATTGCGTACCTCTAATTTCTTAACTAGAAAGTAAATTACTCAATTATGAGCGCATTAATCATGCTTAATCCAGTTTGGATAATATAACATATAGATAGAACCATGTCAAAGTTGTAAAAGAATCATGCAATATCTGAATTTTTTATGGCGATTCCAGCTACAATTATCCTGAATCTAAATAAAATATTATAAGATCTTTACAAAATCATGTCAAATCTAGATATTGTTCAGGCTACTTCTTTCTCATATTTAATTTTCCAATAACATATAGAAATGAAAAGAGTTCAGAAAGTACAGAAAGTACAGAAAGTCACTAAACAAAGGAAAAAAGACATACTCGATTGGAAGTTTGGAACTATACCTAAACAGACGCGATACAAATACACTAAAATTAATCTTTCAGTTAGGATTGACTTGCACCAATTCTCCTTGTTAGAAAATCACACCCTTATAAGGAATTAACATCAAGCCCCATGACTCGAACGATTCAATTTTCAGAAAACAATGATGACAGCCAAACTCCTAAGTCTAGCAACTTGGTTATTATTTACCCTAGCCTCCAGATGAAACTTGTCGGTTTTCCTACAAATTGATTAAACAAAATAGGAGAAATCATATTAGGAAGAAAAAAAAGACAGAAGGCAACATAAGCTGGCGACAAAAAGCTGACATTTAGGTAGAAATTTTTTAGACTACGTAAGTCCAAATGAATTACCGTATCTCTCGGAACAAATGAAAGGATATATAGGAAAAAGGAATAAAAAAAATCTTCTAATAAGGGTGTCCATAAATCCATCATTAACTTGTGATGCTTGAGCTTCCGAAAAGCTCGATCGTTGCAAGCAACACTTCCTCTGTCTAAACAGAAACATATCATGGAGTATACTCTCACTAATTCAAGATTACATTTGTGTTCCTAAACATAAAAAAGAAAGAAAAACACTCATCCTGAAGATGTTTAAAACATCAATCTTTTTTTTTTCTCCTAGACCAAATAATCATGCTCTCCTAATATAATCTTTTAGCCATTTCCTCCTTTGTGAGGGATATATACAAAATTAGGGTTTACTCATAGCCTCCATTTTAGTCGATGTAGTCGAAACCACATTAGATTACAATGACGAAGCTCACATCCAAAAAGCTCCGCACTTTAGATTACAAAAGCAAAAAAAAAAAAGAAAAAAGGACACTCTTTTACTTCGCTCCGCTGATTTGTCTCAGAGAATTCAACCTAATTCTCAAAAAAAAGTGCTCATCTCACTTAAATTTTAACTCTTTTTTGCGCGCGAAAAACAGCGATTGATCCACAAACCTTAATCTAAACAAATCAAGGAGAAAAAAGAGGCGGGAAGAAACGATAATGCATCATGATAAGCTCCATTTCTCATAGGTACTTCCTAGGATTTATTGGGGAGAATGCGAAGAAAGGGACTCACCGGTACCAAGAACTCGGCCAATAGGAATGCGAGGACGAGGTGGATTCGATTCCGTCGTCGTCGCGGTGTTCGCGTGGCGGCTTAGGAGGAGGAGGAGAACGAAATGAATTAGGGTTTTAGAGAGAGAGATTGAGAGAGAGAGAGAGAAGAGAGAGTATGGGCCGTTGGATTAATAAGAAAAGATATCGGTGAAATTTTAACTGCACTGGGTTTATAAAAATATCTCGTACACCACCGCACCAGTAAACCACTAAAAAAAAAAAAAAAAAAGTCCCCAATAACGATCTTACATTTTAATTTTAATAATATATAAAATTTAAATTATTAAACAGAAAAAAATGCTAATTGTAATTTGTACATTCACCCATGATATCATGATATAATTTTATGCCTCATCATTTGAAAATCTTAAAATATATTTTAAAATTTTAATATTAAAAAATAATAATAACACAAGTGAATAAATCTGAAATATTATAAGGTTAAAGTATATTTTATAACATTTAAAATGGCTATATATATATATATATATATATATATATATATATATATATATATATATAGTATATATATATAACATTATAAAATATATATAAAGGTTAAAGTATATTTTATAACATTTAAAATGGCTATATATATATATATATATATATATATATATATATATATATATATATATATATATATATATATATATATATATATATATATATATATATATATATATATATCAATAAATAGTATATTTTTTTATATCGATGATGTTTTAAAATTATTAAATGTTGAGCTAGGTAATAAGCTTCTATAATATATAATTATTTTAAATTAAAAATTAGTATTATAAAATATAATTCAGACTTTTTGAGTTATACCGTAACTAAATTTTACAATTTTATATAATAATTATTAATAGTTAATTTAAGATAAATTTTATACTATTTAATTTAATTATTAAGTAAAGAATAAGTTCTAATATTGTAAAATTAGTTTTTATAAAATTTAAATTACTTACACCACCTTTAATGAAACTGAGCATAAGGTTTTTTTTTAAGGCTTTTAATTTAATCCACAATAGAAGTGGTAATACTTGTACATTAAGGGTGGTTCACGGAGTGCATGAATACACCAGGTGCAGGGCACGCACGGCCATGGCCTCGCGCCGGCGCCTCGAGATTCGTGTCTCGGCGCCCGAGCGAGCGGTAAATGGGCCGCTCCCAAATTGGAAACGTTCGAGCCGCGTGCAAAAATAAAAAAAAAAAGGCTCCGCACACGCGCGGGAGGAGTTTGGTTTCGAATTTAAAAATAAAGAAATATATTTTTTTGTTAAATTTTAATTTTAAAATCTAAAATTCAAATGGGTTGTTTTAAAATTTAAAAATCAAAATAATAGAATTGCTCGTAAAATAGATCTTAGCATAGTCGGAGTCTACTAAAAAAAAAATTTAAAAAAAAATCACTAGCTATTTTTAATTATTGTTGTTTTAAGAATCAAAACTAGTTGTTAACTTAAACTTTTGTATAAGGCTCGCGATAGTAGAATCTAATGTGGGTTAAGAGAGTGCATTAAAAATATTAAAAACTATTTAGTGTTTAAAAATTACTAGTTGTTAACTTAAACTTTTGTATAAGGCTCGCGATAGTAGAATCTAATGTGGGTTAAGAGAGTGCATTAAAAATATTAAAAATTATTTAGTGTTTAGAAAGAAATATAATATTTTTCTATCATGCTTTCTCAATGTATGTAATGTATGTAAAACTAAATTAAACTTTAGATCGTATCTCTGCCATAATTTTTAATTTCTTAAAATTGATTGTAGACGACGGTTCTTGTTTTCGATTCGTCCTCATATATATGACATAATAGGAGTTCCGGTCTAACACTAATCTAAATTTTCTGTGATGGCTCCATCTACGGGGATAAGGGAATAGACAGGAAACATCTCACTTTTGAAGATTGGGCACGAGGACGCATCGAAAGAAAGAACTGTCGTCTACAATCATTACATATATATATATATATATATATATATATATATATATATATATATATATATATATATATATATATATAAAACCTAATGTAAGGATGTTTTAATTACGTCCGTCCATCAAGGATGTGTCCAAATACATCCTAATCGATTGGATTGACTGTATCTTTAAAGATGCCTTGAATAAATCACGTGGGTCACATCCAACATTCTCCCACTTAGCCTAGTGATATATTCAATACTGTATAGGCGATGTAAAACTTTATTAGGTACCCACCAAATTATACAGTCAAAACCTCTCACTCAATCCAGAAATAACAATACTTTGATCATAGCGTTCATATTCAAAATGAACACTTCTTTTTATGTATCAAAAGTATGTATTTCTTAATTAAATATCTTTACGAGTTATAACTATATGAACTTACTATAAGTTCAACTCAGAGTCCCAATTTAATGCACAATAATACTTAAATATACAAATATAACTTTATGCCCAAAAATGTGCAAAATAAAATATTCTTATTCAAATAAAAATAGTCACTGAAGTTTTTATACAAGAAGAAAAAAAACTCAAATTGTAAATGAACTCAAGATACACATACGATCAACATGATCCTTGAATTTGTTTGTCGGCAATGCTTTAGTCATAGGATCAGCGATCATCATCTCAGTCCCAATGTGTTTGATATTCACCATATTCTTCTTGTCGTATTCTTTCACAGCAAGAAACTTTATATCGATATGTTTGCTGTGATATGTAATTTGACTATTCTTAATAAAGAACACTACAGCAGAGTTGTCACAATAAATTTTGATAGGCCTTGCAATAGAGTCGACAACTCTCAAATCTGAGATAAAATTTCTCAACCATAAAGCCTATGACGAAGTCTCATAGTAAGCGATGAACTCCCCCTCCAAAGTGGATGTAGCAACTATATTGTAGTAACCATGATTTTTGAAACCCAAAATTTAGGTTCAAATAATTTTCTGGATTACTTAAATGGGTAATTTATAATGAAAATTGGACCCTAGAAGATCGACTTTTGATCGGAGCCTGATCTCGAAAATTCGAGATCACTATTGCGACCGTCTCGTCGAAACAAGAAAGATTGATACTCATATGTTCTCGATCTGACGGTCGGATAGTCCAGAAATCAGCGAAGAAGCGGGCGGGACCCATGACTTAAGTGAATAGTAAAATGAATAGTAACCCCTGATTTCGGTCCCCTCTCGATCGGTCGTTGGCCATTTCACTGTCCAAAACCCAAACCTAGCAGTATGAATAAACGATTCTAGCTAATTTTGACATTCTGAGCGCAATGGCGCTGACGAAATTTTCGTTTGACGACCCTAATGCCTCGAAAAACGTGAAGAATAGCAAAAAATACAATAATTTACACAAAGGACCCTATATTTTATGCTTCGATTTTCGTGCAAATTTGTGGAGAGGGTCCTAATCGCGAAATTAAGCTACAATGAGGGACCTAGGTCTAAATATCCAGAGTTGATGGGGCAAAATGCATTTGTGGCAATATGCATATATATATATATATATATATATATATATATATATATATATATATATATATATATATATATATATATATATACATGCATTAGGGTTCTCTTGCAACCCTAACCCGTAGCCCTAGCTCTCTAGCCGCCTCACCTAAACCCTCCGCCTCCCTCTCTTTGAAACCGACGCATCCACCTCCTACAAGCGTCGCACCACCAAGCGCCGCCGTCCCAGTCGCCGGAGAAGCCCAAGAAGACAAGAAGTTGGGTCTTCTTCTCGGTTTGTTGGGAGGAAGGTGTTTGGGAAGGTCCCAGTTGGTCCAAAGTGTGATCTGAGGGTGTCTCTGTGCGCTTGACATCAAGCCAGAGGGATCCTGACGTCGGGCTCCGCCGTGCGCCGCCGCGACCATCTTCTTCTTCCTCGATTTTCCGGCGAGGTAAGATGATGGAACCTTTTTGTTTTAAATGGCTTTTGGACCCTCCTACCCTCTTCTTGACGTCAAGTGGATCGTGCCTGTGAAGTTTGAGCCCCCGTCGTCGTCCCGGTCGCCGGCGGGAGCGACTTTTCGCCGGAAGTCCATTATTTGGCCGATCTCGTGCTCGGGAAGATTCCAACCGTTGAACCGGAGATCCAGACCATTGGATTGGGTCCTTTTGTCGACTGTGGCCTCCTCCCAAAGTTTGGTGGCCATCGGTTGAGGATCCTAGCCGTGCGAAGAAGCCCTAGAATCGAGCTTTATTGCTTCTCGGCCGAGCCTCGTCGTCCGGCGCCGCCGCTCACCTGCGCCGCCGGCTACCACCTCAGGAAGCTCCCTTGCGCCGAGCAAGAGAGTTTGGTCCAAGTTGGAACGGCTCAAGTGCTGCCGCCCGGAATCCGCCATTAGAGCTCTCCACCTTCAACCGAGCTTGGTTGGGTTTCGTCGCCGGCGATCTCCGTCGCTCCGAGCCGCCGACCAGTGACCCAGGTAAGCGTGTTTGGTCATTTGCAAGCCTTACATGCAGTTGCATGAAGCTTTTAACGTGAGGATTCTTACCTCTGTAGTTGCACCAAGGAAGCAACCGAGCTCCACCGCCGGCTGCCGCCGCCGTCTCAGGTCGCCGGCAGGTCAACCAGGTACCCTCTAACCACCTTTAAGAGTCTTTCCATCCAAGTTGGAAGCTCCCAGAGTCCCTCTATGCAGAGTTGCAACTTAGGTTGGGAAACTAGTATGTTTAGTAAATGGTGCTCACCAATTGTTTGATGAAATGCCCCAATGAATTCGTGTTCAAAATCTGAGCATCCAACCAATATGAAGTTTTCTCCACACACTCCCCTGAGCTTGATGCTCACTTTAGATCAAAAGTCGTCTGTGTGGTTTTGTGTGTGGAGCTTGTTGCGGCCATTAGAGAACTTGTAGTTTGGATCTTTTGGTTTTGCTACCTCTGGGCTGCGCAATAGCAAGCCCTGGAGTCTTTGTGCTGTCCAGAGAGGAATGCTCAAATTTGTTTGGAATTTGCACAATTAAATTGCAAGTTGGAGCAAGTTGAAGCTCTGGGTTGGTTGGTTGGCCATGGGTCTATTGTGGGACAGTTTGCGAAGTCGCGACAATGAGCTCCTGGCTATTTTGGGGTCACTGGACGCGATGCTCACCTTAGTTTTCAGTTTGGTCGAGCTGAAGAAATAAAAATGCTATAAGCCTATGTTAGTATAGTAAACTATGGCCCGATGTTTTCCTCGGGTTCCGTGCTCCTGCCAAATGGTGAGCACGGTGTTCAGCAATTCGAGGGCCACCTACTAAAGGTGACGGTTCATTAAAATGATGCCCCGATAATTAGAACGAGCGAAAACGACTCTCAAATTGCTATAAGTGCAATTTCTGGAAACCCTAGGGGTCAAAATGCAATTGTAGCAACACGTGCTGTCTAGGGCAGTGTGTATATGATTCCTAAGCTTTTCGTTAGGAATCCAACGGCTCCCGTTGAGCGAAAATTGGTTTTCGGTCCGAGAATCGGCAAAATCGTCGATTTAACGGCGTCCCGGTGGCAATCACGCATTTCAGGAAATTGCGGCGGTTTCGCTTAGCTGACTGTTGAGTCCCAGTAGAATCTGGTTGAGCCAGCGGCAAAGGGTTAAAGCCCGGGTCTCCCGAAAATTCAAAAGGAATTCCCAGTAGGGGCATTTTGGTAATTTTGCCAATATTTGAGCATAGGGGTGCGTTTGGCAAAAATGTTATTTGTTAAACATTAGTGTTTTGGTATTACGAGGTTGCACGTCAGGTTTCGTTGAATTCGGGAATCTTTAAGCGCTGTTCGGGTCAAAGTGGGCCGAACGGCGATTTTCCGGGCGACTCGTGTTAATCTGGAAAAGGTCCAGGTTTAAGCTTTGTGGTTATAGTTAGTCCGTGGTTTGGGTCTGTGTGTGTTGTTCCCTGATCATAGTTTATGATTCAGGTTTTGCAGTTTGACTCTAGCCTTCGAGATTCTCGTTTGGAGTTGTCGGATCGCCTGTAGACAGGTGGGTTTATCTTCGGTCCGAGCTTAATCATTTCGGCCCTCTGGGGTATAGTATTGGTTGGACCCCGTTCTTGTAGCCTAGATGTATATTTGAGCCTGCCTTCCTTTTGATCAGTTTTATACTGCTATATGCCTGATTTATGATCTTTATCAGTTACCTGATTATATGATGCCTTGCATGATTGATTTTAGTTGCTTCCAGTTATTATGACATTATTCTGGACATTGCCATGCCTGCTTGGTCATTAGCTAGTTTGCACACCTTATTGATTATCAGTATATCCTGATCCATGTTATAGTAGTTGTTGATTATATTCTGCATATGATTGAGATTCAGTTGGCTATTCTGCATTTGCATCCCTGTTGGGATTTTTCCCGGCTTGCTCAGTATACTTTGATTATCAGTAGACTTGATATTTGATTATTCAGCTTCTGCTCAGTATATTTTGACTATCAGTAGACCTGTTATTGGATTATTCAGTATTTATTTCAGTATACTCCTGTTGAAATCTATATCTGCTTTACTTATTGATTAATTATCCGCTTCTTAATCATGCTTACCTAACATGTTGATTTCTACTATCCTCTAGTATTGTATACCAGTAGGTACGATTTGCTATTTCTCGGCTCGTCGTGCCAACTGGGATACACTGTCGATGTATCTCACACCCCCTGGGTGACCATTTTTCAGGTCGGTTGGGTGCTGGGATGTCGGGACGTGTTGGTGAGGTTCCGTGTTAACAATCGACCCATGGCAGCCGCTACTTTTAATTATTCCGCAAATTATGTAAAAGAATTGTAATCATAACATGTTGTAAATTAATTGTTAGATATACGTAGTTTAGTTACTCTGATATTGTTACAAAAGCTTAGCCGTGCATGTATAGAAAAGGCTCAATTCCAACGGGGAATTGAGAATTTTCTATATATGTGGCAGTCTGTCGCGCCCTGGCTATTTTCAAACTCTGATTAAAAAAAAAAAAAAAAAAAAATTGAGGCTGTTTTTCGAACTCGGGGCGTGACATGTATCCTGCTTGGTGCTCCTCCAAAATATAGCACCGTGAGCAAGAAAGAAAATATATCCCAAAGTGGATTTTCTAGAATCCACACATCCAGCAAAAATCGAAGTCCGAATAACCAACCACCTCAAGATGGTCTGAATGCCTGTAGGTGAGCAATTTGCCATACTAAATCTTTCTAAAACTCTTTCGATGTAGGCCTTTTGAGATAGACCCAAAATTCTTCGGGATCTATTTCTGTGAATCTTTATGCCCATGACATAAAAAGCTTCATCCATATCCTTCATCTCAAAATTCTTAGAAAAACAAATTTTGGTTTCTTTAAGCAAATTTAAATCACTACTTGCAAGTAGAATATTATCCACATACAGAACTAAGAAAATATATTTCTTCCCACTGACCTTAAGGTATATACAAAATATATTTCTTCCCACTGACCTTAAGGTATATACACTAATCCACGATATTTTCTACGAAACCAAATGTAGTAATTACATCATGAAATTTGATATACCACTGACGGGAGGCCTGTTTTAGTCCGTATATAAATTTCTTCAGTCTGCAAACAAGATGATTGTTTTCATCTGTGCTAAAACCTTCTGACTGTTGCATGTAGACTATTTCCTCTATATTCCCATTTAGTAATGTCGTTTTTACATCCATTTGATGTAGCTTAAAATCAAAATGAGCTACCAAACCCATGATAATTCTTAATGAATCCTTCTTAGATACCGGAGAGAAGGTTTCATGATAATCAATGTCTTCTTTCTGAGTAAAATCTTTGACAACAAGTCTGGCCTTATATCGCTCTATATTACCTAAAGAGTCCATTTTGGTCTTGAAGATCCATTTACAGCCAACGGCTTTGACTCCTTGTGGTAACACAACAAAATCCCAAACTCTATTTTCTGCCATAGATTTCATCTCTTCCTTCATGGCATCATACCAAAAGAAGGATTTATTCCCCTGCATGGCCTCTGAAAACATTCATGGGTCTTTATGGTGCCCAACATCATAGTCAGACTTCTAGATAGACTACATAATCATCAGGAATTGCCGATCTCTTTTGCCTTGAGGATCTTGTTAAGCCAACCATTTCCTCTAGGTTTTCATTATACTGTGCAGCTGACTCTATAATTGTTTGTTCCTCTTGGGAAAGCTCTTCATGGGAAGGTTCAACTGGTTCAGCATTTTCATACTCTATATTGGTTGGTCTCCAATATGGTCATATTGATCTCTTAGAAGAGCAACTAAATTATCATCTCTTGATGGATAACCAGTTGAATCCCTTATTTCCTCAAAATCTATCTTTTGGGGAACAACATTTCCACTAGCTTCAGAATCCTCAAGAAACTTGACACTCCTGGCTTCAACTATCTTGGATGAGTGATTTGAACAATAAAATCTGAATCCCTTGGAGTTTACCGCATAGCCAATGAAGTATCCACTGACTGTTCGAAAGTCCAACTTCTTTATATATGGATTATAAACCCTCACCTCGGTTGGATATCCCCATACATGCAGGTGATTTAAACTAGGCTTCCATCCTTTCCATAACTCAAAAAGAGTTTTGGAAACATCCTTCGATAGAATCCTATTTAAAATATACACCGTTGTCTTTAATGCTTCACTCCAAAGAGATGATGGAAGACAAGAGTTGTTAATCATACTCCTTACCATGTCCATAAATGTTCTATTCCTCCTTTCGGCAACCCCATTTTGTTGGGGCGTGCCAGGCATCGTATATTGAGCAATGATGCCTTCACTTTCGAGGAATTAAGCAAATGGTCTGGTCATTTGACCTTTATCCGTATATCTTCCATAGTATTCACCCCCTCTGTCGGACCTCACAATTTTGATTTTTCTATCCATTTGTTTCTCTAACTCAACCTTACAAGCTTTGAAAGCATTGAGTGCTTCAGCTGTTTCAAATAAGAGATAAAGATACATGTATCTAAATTGGTCATCAATGAATGAGATAAAATATCTCTGGCCATTGAAACAAGGAATAGGAAAAAGCCCACAAATATCTGTAGGTATGATCTCAAGAATTTCAGAACTCCTCCTTGCACCTTTAGTGGTATTCGTATTGGTATGCTTTCCTTTTATACATTCCACACATGTACCAAAATCGGTAAAGTCAAGATCTTTTAGAATCTTTTCTTTCACCAATTGCTTTATTCTCTCTAAAGAGATATGAGCTAAACGCTTGTGCCACAAAGAAGAAGAGTTTTTCTTAAAAATGTTCCTTTTAACACCAATACTATGATCAACATTAAAATTATTCTCAAAAGATTGACTCAAATTAAATTTGTACAAATCATCTACCAAACAACCATTGTCAACAATAACATTATCAGATAATATAGTAAAAGATTTATTTTCAAATAAAAACTTAAAATATTTATTTCTCAGTTTGGAAATGGAAACTAAATTTCTAGAAAATCTAGGAACATAAAAAGTATCCTCAAGTTCAAGTACAAAACCATTGTTAAGTTGTCACGCCCCGAGTTCAAAAACCAGTGTATAAATTTTTTTTTTTTCTAAATCAGAGTTGCAAAACAGCCAGGGCAATGACAGATAGCCGTGCATATATAGAAAAGGCTCAATCCCCGCTAGCCCTGTCATCTAGACCCAGACTCAGCCGAGACTCGCCGCATACTTCCGGCTGGTTATTGGCTCTGTGTGTGTGTTTGGGCTGACGAGGACGTCAGGCCTAAACGGGGGGAGTCTGTGACGCCCCCAATAGGCCCACATCGGATGTGGATGGAATTGTAATTGGGTTTATATGAGACTTGGACACTAGTAATAATAACTGGGCTTAAGCATTTTGGGCTGTGGTTTGGGCCCAACGAGTTATTATTGCTAGTGGGCCGGGTCGTTACATAAGTTCTAAAAAATAGTTTCCTACCGCTTCAACTTGAGATTTATTTTCTTCTCCACTAATTAAAATTTTTTCATTTGGCTTCAACATCTTTAGATTGTGAAAATCCTGCATGGTATTTGAGATATGTACAGTAGTGTCAGAGTCAATCCACCATGTATTTTTAGAAATATTAACTAAATGAGATTCATAACAAATATAGATGGTTTTTGTCACGCCCCGGGGTCGAAACTGCGACCCGAGCTCGCTAACAGATCCGCCACCCATACGGGAAGCCCCGCATAGGCAAAGCGTCCAACCTACAAAAGATAAATCTATAGCTAAACATGTATCAGAGCGAAAAGTAAACTACGGAAATTAAGTGGGCAGATTATTAGTCTTGGAGACGGTACCCACTGAGAACTACTGTTGGATATAGTTCTCACACCCTCTGTTGGTGACCTTTTTCTAGGGGCACTATCCATTGTTCCTGCTTTCCTTGTTGCTGCTTCTACTGATCGAGATAAGGGCGTGGCCGAGTAGTTCTCTTCCCTGCACTTGGAGAGATATAGTGATACCCCTGTAGACTGATTTATTGTATTGGATAGTCTAGGACTTGTTGTATATTTATTTTGGGAGTTGGACTCTGTATATTTTACTTCTGAGAGTTGTATTTTGGAGAGACACTTGTTTTGTGAGGATCAGATAACAATATGGTAAAAATGAAAATAAAAACTGAAAGTAACTCTACAGCTATCATGCTCAAGGGATGATCCAGATGATAAAAATATATCTACTTGATATGCTCGACAACCCAATTATCCTGACTAATATATCTACTTGATATGCTCGACAACCCAATCATCCTGACTGCCACATAGGGTCCAGTCAAACCTGCGCCCACCTACTACCACACATCCACAAGAGCACGGAATTTACGTAGGGCGTCCCACGTGGACGTCATCGACAAGTCGCGATAGCAAAGTAACAGGCCCAGCTTCGGAGCGGCACTCGAGGGGAGCGACCCCATCGAGGAAAGTATCCGCACATATCTGTTGACCTCAAATGGCTCATGCAGACTATAATCCAAATCCACGATCAATAAGATACAGCAAAGACCAACTCACATCTCTGACACACTGGCTGAAAATACTCAACAGTCGGGACCTACCGTGTCACGCCCCGGAGGTTCTAAAGGAGCGAAAAAACGTGTATATTTTTTTCTTGAAATTAACCTCGCCTCCGGTGCGTGCCAGACCCGCCCCATATACAATTCGCTCCACAAACGGACGGAGTCTCCTTTGTATATGTATGGCGTTTCAAACACGACTTGTATTTTAACCATGCAATCATAGAGCAATCAAAAGGAGAGATCACACTTAACCATAACAATAATCACCACAATAGGGATGAAAGGATAAATCCATAGGTTTGAAAAATAGTGTCCACACGACACCCGGTTTTACAAAATATTTTCGCAATCTCTGTTAGGCGGCAACATAGCTTAAAAGGATAAATCCACGGGTTTGGAAAGCAGTGCCCACACGACACTTAGTTTGAAATCATTTTGGAAACACTACTAGAAATTTGATATACAGCGGCACTATTCGTTGCAATATTTAAGTAAATATTGCTAAATACAAAATATACTGACATTTATTAAAAATTGTTGCTAAATATATCATTTAGATATTTACAAATTATTGTTGGTGAATAAGAATATTTAGCAATATTTCTTTAAAATGCCGGTAAAAGATAGTTTAAATACCGGCAGTTACTTTTAATGCCACTAAGAAACTTTAATTACTAGTATTTAAAAGTAAATATTGGTAAAAGATCTTAAATCCTTATTTAAGATATAAATAATTAATATTAGATTTATTCCTACTCCACACACCCGCAGATTTTCTCCACTCATTTAAATCTTAAATCCTCATTTATATGTGCAGTTATTTTCTTACAATTTTATTAATTAAAATTTATATAATATTTATAATTTGATATAATTTTGATTTTATATGTTGTTTATAAATGCATGCAATTTTATTTTAATTTTTTACTTGTAGATTATAAATTTTATGTAAATTATTTATTTAGTTTAATTTTAAATTTTAATAAGCTTAATGATTTTATTTTCTATTTATTTTTCAGTAGTTATTCAATAAAACATAAAAATATTAAAGATGGTTCAATCATTAATTAATAATTTTTAATAAATTTTTAGAATAAAATAATAAATTATATGTTAAAATTAAAAAAGTAGCAACAAAAAATAAAGAAAAGAACTATTTTAAAGTATATTATAAGTTGAGGAGCCTAACTGAGATTATCCATCAATTTTCCATATCCCGCATACTTCTTCCTTCCTCTTGTGCCGTACGACTCCTAGTCTTCCTCTCGTCATATGCAAAGCTTCTTTCTAGAATTTTTTATTTCTCTCTTTTTTATTTTTTTATTACCTTCTCTCCAAGTAAAAAAAAAAAAAAAAATTACTCTTTCTACCTTCCAATCGCAGGGTGTAAGAAAATGATTTTCTTCATTGTCTTCTACCAAAAATGAGCCCCACAAGCAGGACCCTACCAAGAAAAAGGTAAGTTAATTTAGATTTTTTTTTGTAAAATTATTTGCTTTTTTTTATTACCTTGGAATAGATGGGTTGATTTAATTTTTTTTGTAAAAAAAATTATAGTTTTTATTTTAAAATTATTATTTGATAATAGATTTAATTATTTTTAGGTTGTATGATTATGCAACAAAGTAAATAATATATAATAGAAAACTAAATAAAAAATATAGTTGAAACCCACATTTATTTACATGTTTAAGTATAAAAGAGGATGAACATGACCTCCTCCCATTATAAATTTTTATTACTAAATATAATCAGAGAATGTGCAAAATAGTCAATTAAAATAAAATCAATAAACTTTTTAAACAAGTTAATTTAAAAATTTATTAACATTTACTGTGAAAAAAAATGAATGTGTATGTATTTACATATATATATATATATATATATATATATATATATATATAAAAGAGTAGTTATCTTTGTACATATGAAAGAACAACAAATTTAACATAGAAAAGCACATCACTACTATTCCACACACCTGCTAGTAGAAGGATATTGACACTTGTACTTAAGCATTACCAATAATAAATTGTTTATTGAATTCTTATTTAACAGGTGTTAGGTATCCTGTTATATTTTCTCAAAGAAATTAAGTTAAACGAAAAAACATAAGTATATTTTTAGAATTTCACGGATAGCGCACTTTCAATTAAATCTATATATCTATATACGGCTATCAATTATATATATAAAATTAAGTCATTGATCACTTCATACAACGAGTGAATACAAAATTTTAATTCTTTGGAATTCAACCGATTAATCTAATTAACTCTGTAAATTAAAATATATTTCAAAATTAAGTGTCGAAATCAATTGACCAAACTAAAATTAGATTTAAACTTCTACAAAATTTTGTGATATGTGAAATTATCCAACTTTATTATGCAATTTAATTTCCGAGGTTTTAAAGTTTTTCACTAATAGTTTTGTTTAATTAGGATTTGCAAGGACCTATTAGTATATCTGCCGCCATATTAGACATCAATCTATGGATAAGAGTTGGATGAATGAACCCAGGTTTGATTTAGTACGATTTTTCAAGCTATGAAATATGGTCTTATTTGGAATTAATATTTTGACATATTAACTCACATCCACTTAAATAAATATAGGGTGAGCAAAAAGTATCTTGATGGAGTCTCGAATTTTCTTGAATTTGCATTTCTCAAAGTAGTCCGAGAAGGATCAATCCTCTGCCCTTGTAAAAGATGCGCTAATTGTTTTTGGCAAAATATGGATACTGCACTAGAGCATTTAATATGTGATGGTTTTTTGGAAGGATACACATCTTGGATTTATCATGGAGAAGATGTTACATCCAATTTCTAGTCCTTTTCTACATGGTGATTTCTTGCATAATCAAAATAATGATCCTGCTAACATTGAAGAAAATTATTCTGAAGAAGATGACTCTCATGATGATTCTGAAGAAGATGATAATGCGATAGATGGTATATTTTTTTTATTCACTTACAGTATAAAATAATAACTATTGAGTTGAATTTTTGTAGAATTATATTTTTTAATTGATGAAATATATTAATAAGAATGATTTCTCTTGCTATATATTTTTCGTTAAGCAGGTTCAACACAAGCATCGAAGAATACACGAGGGCGTACTGAGTTGCTCAAATTGTTTAAAAGAACAAAACCGGTAAAAGTCAAATTCAATGTATATGGACAACCGATTGGAAAATCAGCAACCACCCTTAGCAATTTTTTGGGGCTCATAGCCAGAAACGGACAAATAACTCCTCTTAGTCATAAAGATTGGAGACAAGTTCCAAGCACAGATAAAAACTTTATGTGGAGCATAGTATAGGTAGAATTACTAATATTTATACCGATTCCTATCGTATTATTTGATATTTGTTAATATACATATTTAATCTTTGATGCAGAGAAAGTTCAAAATTTCAGAAGAAGGAAAATGATGGATTATGATGTCTATTGGTAAAAAATGGAGAGAGTTCAAATGTATGTTGAAGAAATGACACTATGATCCTCATACAACCTACGTGGAAAGAATAGCAGACCATGATTCACGGGTCTTACCAAATGAATGGAAATTTCTTGTCAAGTATTGGAATTCTGAAGTAGCATTGGTATAAAAAATGATACTTAGAAATCACAATTGTTGTGTCTTTTATATCTTTCTATACATAGAAAATTATAATTTAGCATCATTTCTATATTTTTCATATTGATAATTTACTAGTTTGACTGTATTGGATTTAAATTTTATATCTTTGCCTCATTATAGGACCGTGGTGCAAAAAATAAAGCTACTCGTGGAAAGCAAGATATCACGCATACCGCAGACACAAAGAGCTTTGCAAGAATTCGCGCAGAGGTAAAAATCTTCTTTCTCTTTGAAATTTTGTATATAATTTTGTTATTATATTTTCTAAACAAAATTTCTACGTGTTGCTAGATGACAAAGGAGAATAAAGTTGCGCCGAAAAGACATGAATTATATATAAGAACACATACTAAAAAGAATGGCGAGGCTCTGGAAAGCTGTGAAAATAACATTGTATGTTTTAAACATGTTAAAATTATATCTACTATCTCAAAATATTTGTCTCTCATTTACTTTCTTTTTATAGGCTGCAATCAAAAAATTTTCATCTCACAATCTAGAAATTGCACAAAAAAATGAATCTTGAGATAATCTTTTAGTGATGGCTTTAGGAAAAAAAAAAGGGAGAAATTATGTTCGTTGTTACGGGGTGGGTGCTGCTCCCTCAGAAGTCTTTGGCACAAATCCAACTCGAGCTGAATACTTAAGAATGCTCTCCGAAACTAAAAGGTTAGCTGAAGAGGAGAAACATACAATGCAAAAGGAGATTGTTGAAATGAGGCAAGAAATATCGATGATGAGGGTAAGGTTGGAATCAATGGAAAAAAAAATCACAAGACTTGAATTTGACGGAAGATAGAGACATTCCATCTAATCCAGTAGGCATATCTAATCCAATAGGCATTCACAAGTAAACTCGAGTGTACTTATATTTATTTTACTTTTTTAAAATAACCATCTAATTATAATGAGATAAATCAACTAATCTTTTTTTTTTTTGCAGAATGGTAATAATAACATTCTCTTTGAAGAACCGCCGGGCAATGAAATACAATCTTCTGAATCTAGCTTTGAAGAACCACGAAATCAGATAGTTTTTTTGTAATTAATTTATCTTAATTTTTTTTTGTATAAATTTATATTTACTTGAGATTAATATAGATATCCAATATATACTATATTTGAATGAAGGGTTATCGAGCAAAAGTTGTTGGAAAGGATGTCCATACTTTAGATAATGGGGTTACCTTCTATTTCATATTCTGAATTTTCTTATTAATTATTTCTAATATATATAAATTACAAGTTTTTTTTATTTTTTAGTTATTATTTGAAGAGCTTGAGAAAACCTCTCAAACTCTTCAAATATACTTCAATTTCGCCCTAATATTGAGTAAAAATAAGTAAATACAGTTAAACTTTTAAAGTGTAAAAGTAATTTGTATTAGTCTTTATATTGAAATAATATTAAATAATAACTAAAAAATAAAATAAAACTTGTGATTTATATATATTAGAAATAAGTAATAAGAAAATTCAGAATAAGAAATAGAAGGTAACCCCATTATCTAAAGTATGGACATCCTTTCCAACAACTTCTGCTCGATAACCCTGCATTCAAATATAGTATATATTGGATATCTATATTGATCTTAAGTACATATAAATTTATACAAAAAAATTAAGATAAATTAATTACAAAAAAAACTACCTGATTTCGTGGTACTTCAAAGCTAGATTCAGAAGATTGTATTTCATTACTCAGCGGTTCTTCAAAAAGAATGTTATTATTATTACCATTCTGCAAAACAAAAAATATTAGATGATTTATCTCATTATAATTTGATGGTTATTTTAAAAAAGTAAAATAAATATAAGTACACTCGAGTTTACTTGTGGACTGCCTATTGGATTAGATGTGCATACTGGATTAGATGGAATGTCTCTATCTTCAGTCAAATTCAAGTCTTGTGATTTTTTCTTCATTGATTCCAACCTTGCCCCCATCATCGATATTTCTTGCCTCATTTCAACAATCTCCTTTTGTATTGTATGTTTCTTCTCTTCAGCTAACCTTTTAGTTTCGGAGAGCATTCTTAAGTATTCAGCTCGAGTTGGATTTGTGCCAAAAACTTCTGAGGGAGCAGCACCCACCCCGTAACAACGAACATAATTTCCCCCTTTTTCTTTTCCTAAAGCCATCACTAAAAGATCATCTCGAGATGCATTTTTTTTGTGCAATTTCTGGATTATGAGATGAAAATTTTTTTATTGCAGCCTACAAAAAGAAAGTAAATGAGAGACAAATATTTTGAGATAGTAGATATAATTTTAACATGTTTAAAACATACAATGTTACTTTCACAGCTTTCCAGAGCCTCGCCATTCTTTTTAGTATGTGTTCTTATATATAATTCATGTCTTTTCGGCACAACTTTATTCTCCTTTGTCATCTAGCAACACGTAGAAAAGTTAGTTTGTTTAAAAAATATAATAACAAATTTATATACAAAATTTCAAAGAGAAAGAAGATTTTTACCTCTGCACGAACTCTTGCAAAGCTCTTTGTGCCTGCGGTATGCGTGATATCTTGCTTTGCACGAGTAGCTTTATTTTTTGCACTACGGTCCTATAATGAGGCAAATATATAAAATTTAAATCCAATACAGTCAAACTAGTAAATTATCAATATGAAAAATATAGAAATGATGCTAAATTATAATTTTCTATGTATAGAAAGATATAAAAGACACAACAATTGTGATTTCTAAGTATTATTTTTTATACCAATGCTGCTTCAGAATTCCAATACTTGACAAGAAATTCCCATTCATTTGGTAAGACCCGTGAATCACGGTCTGCTATTCTTTCCGTGTAGGTTGTATGTAACGACCCAGCCCACTAGCAATAATAACTCGTTGGGCCCAAACCACAGCCCAAAATGCTTAAGCTCAGTTATTATTACTAGTGTCCATGTCTCATATAAACTCAATCACAATTCCATCCACATCCGATGTGGGACTATTGGGGGCGTCACAGACTCCCCCCGTTTAGGCCTGACGTCATCGTCAGCCCAAACACACACACAGCAGCCCAAGATCACAAGGCGATGTGAGACTCGTCTCGCTAGCCCTGTCATCTAGACCGAGACTCAGCCGAGACTCGCCGCACACTTACGGCTGGTTATTGTCTCTGATACCAAATGTAACGATCCGACCCACTAGCAATAATAACTCGTTGAGCCCACACCACAGCCCAAAATGCCTAAGCCCAGTTATTATTACTAGTGCCCATGTCCTTTTATATACCCAAACACATCCACATTCGCAACCGATGTGGGACTAGTGGGGTGTCACAGACTCCCCACGTTTAGGCCTGACGTCCTCGTCAGCCCAAACACACACACAACAGCCCAACATCATCAGGCGATGTGAGACTTGTCTCGCTAGCCCTGTCATCTAGACCCAGACTCAGCCGAGACTCGCCACACACTTTCGACTGGTTATTGGCTCTGATACCAAATGTAACGACCCAGCCCACTAGCAATAATAACTCGCTGGGCCCAAACCACAGCCCAAAATGCTTAAGCCCAGTTATTATTACTAGTATCCATGTCTCATATAAACTCAATCACAATTCCATCCACATCCGATGTGGGACTATTGGGGGCGTCACATTGTATGAGGATCATGGTGTCGTTTCTTCAACATACATTTGAACTCTCTCCATTTTTTACCAATAGACATCATAATCCATCATTTTCCTTCTTCTGGAATTTTGAACTTTCTCTGCATCAAAGATTAAATATGTATATTGACAAATATCAAATAATACGATAGGAATCGGTATAAATATTAGTAATTCTACATGTACTATGTTCCACATAAAGTTTTTATCCGTGCTTGGAACTTGTCTCCAATCTTTATGACTAAGAGGAGTTATTTGTCCGTTCTGGCTATGAGCCCCAAAAAATTGCTAAGGGTGGTTGCTGATTTTCCAATCGGTTGTTCATATACATTGAATTTGACTTTTACCGGTTTTGTTCTTTTAAACAATTTGAGCAACTTAGTACGTCCTCGTGTATTCTTCGATGCTTGTGTTGAACCTGCTTAACGAAAAATATATAGCAAGAGAAATCATTCTTATTAATATATTTCATCAATTAAGAAATATAATTCTACAAAAATTCAACTCAATAGTTATTATTTTATACTGTAAGAGAATAAAAAAAATATACCATCTATCGCATTATCATCTTTTTCAGAATCATCATGAGAGTCATCTTCTTCAGAATAATTTTCTTCAATGTTAGCAGGATCATTATTTTGATTCTGCAAGAAATCACCATGTAGAAAAGGACTAGAAATTGGATGTAACATCTTCTCCGTGATAAATCCAAGATGTGTATCCTTCCAAAAAGCCATCACATATTAAATGCTCTAGTACAGTATCCTTATTTTGCCAAAAACAATTAGCGCCTCTTTTACAAGGGCAGAGGATTGATCCTTCTCGGACTACTTTGAAAAATGCAAATTCAAGAAAGTTCGAGACTCCATCAAGATACTTTTTGCTCACCCTATATTTATTTAAGTGGATGTGAGTTAATATGTCAAAAAATTAATTCCAAATAAGACCATATTTCATAGCTTGAAAAATCGTACTAAATCAAACCTGGGTTCATTCATCCAACTCTTATCCATAGATTGATGTCTAATATGGCGGAAGATAAACTAATAGGTCCTTGCAAATCCTAATTAAACAAAACTATTTAGTAAAAAATTTTAAAACCTCGGAAATTAAATTGCATAATAAAGTTGGATAATTTCACATATCACAAAATTTTGTAAAAGTTTAAATCTAATTTTAGTTTGGTCAATTGATTTCAACACGTAATTTTGAAATATATTTTAATTTACAGAGTTAATTAGATTAATCGGTTGAATTCCAAAGAATTAAAATTTTGTATTCACTCATTGTATGAAGTGGTCAATGACATAATTTTATATGTATAATTGATAGGCCGTATATAGATATATAGATTTAATTGAAAGTGCGCTATCTGTGAAATTCTATTAATATACTTATGTTTTTTCGTTTAACTTAATTTCTTTGAGAAAATATAACAGGATACCTAACACCTGTTAAATAAGAATTCAATAAACAATTTATTATTGGTAATGCTTAAGTACAAGTGTCAATATCCTTCTACTAGTAGGTGTGTGGAATAGTAGTGATGTGCTTTTCTATGTTAAATTTGTTGTTCTTTTATATGTACAAAAGTAACTACTCTTATATATATATATATATATATATATATATATATATATATATATATATATATATATATATATATATATATATATATATATATATATATATATATAGGCTGGAATACTATCGATAGCACCAAGTCATTGGTGCTATCAAGTTTTTAGCCTTTGGATTAAGAAATGTGCGGTTAGGATGATAGTGGTCCCCTAGGGTTTAGTGGGTGGTTGGTTGAATAGTAAAAATTTTAGGGGACCACTATAATCCCAACCGCACATATTTTCATTTAAGGGCTAAAAATTTGGTAGCACCAATTGCTTGGTACTATCGATAGTATACCAGCCGGACTCTCTCTCTCTCTCTCTCTCTCTCTCTCTCTCTCTCTCTCTCTCTCTCTCTCTCTCTATATATATATATATATATATATATATATATATATATATATATATATATATAGATACACATCTCCTTTTTTTTCACAGTAAATATCATATGAATTTTTAAATTAACTTGTTTAAAAAGTTTATTAATTTTATTTTAATTGACTCTTTTGCACATTCTCTTATTATATTTAGTAATGAAAAATTATAATGGGAGGAGGTCATGTTCATCCTCTTTTATACTTAAACACATAAATAAATGTGGGTTTCAACTATATTTTTTATTTAGTCTTCTATTATATATTATTTACTTTGTTGCATAATCATACAACCTAAAAATAATTAAATCTATTATCAAATAATAATTTTAAAATATAAATTATAATTTTTTAAAAAAAAATTAAAATCATCCCATCTATTCCAAGGAAATAAAAGAAAGCAAATAATTTTACAAAAAAAAAAAATCTATATTAACTTATATTTTTCTTAGTAGGGTCCTGCTTGTGGGGTTCCTTCTTGGTAGAAGACAATGAAAAAAATCTTTTTCTTACACCCTGTGATTGGAAGGTAGGAAGAGTAATTTTTTCTTTTTTTTTACTTGGAAAGAAGATAATAAAAAAATAAAAAAGGGAGAAAAAAAAACCCTAGAAAGAAGCTTTGCATATGAGGAGAGGAAGACTAGGAGTCGTACGGCACAAGAGGAAGGAAGAAGTAGGCGGGATATGGGAAATTGATGGATAATCTCAGTTAGGCCCCCTCAACTTATAATATACTTTAAAATAGTTCTTTTCTTTATTTTTTTGTTGCTACTTTTTTAATTTTAACATGTAATTTATTATTTTAGTCTAAAAATTTATTAAAAATTATTAAGTAATGATTGAAACATCTTTAATATTTTTATGTTTTATTAAATAAAATCAAACCACTGAAAAATAAATAGAAAATAAAATCATTAAGCTTATTAAAATTTAAAATTAAACTAAATAAGTAATTTAAATACAATTTATAATCTACAAGTAAAAAATAAAAATAAAATTGCATTTATAAATAACCATATAAAATCAAAATTATATCAAATTATAAATATTATATAAATTTTAATTAATAAAATTGTAAGAAAATAAATGCCCATATAAATGAGGATTTAAAATTTAAATGAGTGGAGAGAATCTGCGGGTGTGTGGGGCAGGAATAAATTTAATATTAACTATTTATATCTTAAATAAGGATTTAAGATCTTTTACCAACATTTACTTTTAAATTCTAGTAATTAAAGTTTCTTAGTGGCATTAAAAGTAATTGCCGGTATTTAAACTATCTTTTACCGGCATTTAAAAATAAATATTGCTAAATATTCTTATTCACCAACAATAATTTGTAAATATCGATAAATGATATATTTAGCAACAATTTTTAATAGATGCCAGTATATTTTGTATTTAGCAACATTTACTTAAATATTGCAACGAATAGTGCCGCTGTATGTCAAATTTCTAGTAGTGCCTCTACTACCCAAGAAGCAGTCGCCTCACCGTGAGGGGTCCCCATCATCACTAGTCGTGGGGTACACGGGTTATCGTACCATCTTTCCGAAAAAATATACCCTGTGCGGTGGTCAGACCGCCGGTGTGCGTGTAAGTAATTATGAGCATATATGCCGAAACCGGCGTGTAATAAGGCACCGCCAACTCAGTCGCCCCAGTTAGAAATAAAAACGAAATTCTCATTCAATGGGGTTAGACAGTTTACCAAAGAAAGATCTACTTTATTTTCACGAATTACACGGGAATGACTATACACCGAAAATGCCAAAAAGTACCCACCTCGAAATGTGCTGACCGGAACCCCTGGAGCCGCAACACGCTCTCAATCGGCACCCGGACCTAAGAAAGTCCCCAAAAAGAACAACAGGTCAGACTGACAGTATTCTGTAAGTTACGAAAACCAAAACTTAAGAGTACGATGAAAACTTGGCAACGGCGGCGGTAACGCCGCGCGACGGACGACGGGGCCGCATGCGGCATGGCCGCGCGGCGTGTGCGCTGCCTGCGGGCGGCACCTGCCCGCGTGGGTGCCCGCTACTGGCGGGCGGCGCGCCTCACGGCACTAGGCCGCACGGCGCGCGCCACTTGCGGGTGGCACCCCGCGCGGCGCTTGCCCGCACGGGTGCGGCAGCTCGGGGGTGGCGCCCCGCGCAGCACTAGGCAGCGCGGCGCGCGCCGCCTGCGGGTGGCGCCCCGCACGGCACCTGTGTCACGCCCCGAGTGTAGAAAAAGGGTCTAAAATTTTTTTTTTTAAAATCAGAGTTAAACATTTTGAACTCCAAGGCGTGAACAGACCGCCACATATATAGAAAAGCCTCTGTACAAACGGACAGAGTCTCCCCTATATATGTTCAGCTCGAAGAGTACAATATTCAGAGTAGATACAAGCAGGAACAGGAAATTTAAATCAACCTCTACTCTATCACATACATTTAGCCCACAACATCATAATCTCAGATATCAGCAACTAATAGGAATGTAACCAACATAAAGCAATCCTAGATAGCAACAACTAACAGGAAATAATCAGCATAAGAACAATCCTAGATAGCAACAACTAACAGGAGATAATCAGCATAAGAACAATCCTAGATAGCAACAACTAACAGGAGATAATCAGCATAAGAACAATCCTAGATAGCAACAACTAACAGGAGATAACTAATATAAAGTCCAATAACCATAACATAGCACAATCCAACTCTACCAGGGACAACTCTACCGCGTCTGCTCACCAGGTCGTCCCAAAGTTCCCGCAAAACCTACTAGACCTGAAAAATGGTCACCCAGGGGGTGTGAGATACACTCTACATGTATCCCAGTGGGCACGACGGGCCAAGAAATAGCAAGTCGTACCTACTGGATACAATAATAAGTGGGTAAACAAAAAGCGGGAAATAATAAAAGCAGATAAATCAAACTGGAGATAACAACATGGATAATAACCATATTAGTAAATAACTCATTAGCAAGATAAGTAAATCAGATGTAAACAAAGAGTAATGATGCATCAAAGCTAGGATAATAATAAACCCAATCTCACGCCACTTTTGGTGTAGAAGACCTCAGGCAAATACCGCTCTAAAACCAGAATGCTATCATAACCCCAACGGGCTCACGGGTCAAACAGACCTCTCTACCGGTAAAGAACACCACTGCGGGTAGCTAATCCGCTGGTGTGCGTGACTGAAAGCTGGCTCGACGGCGATCATAATGCTGATGCTCAAACCATGGTCTAAAAACCCAATAATCGGCAAAAGCCGAGGAAGATCCCCACCGGGATATATATACAAATACTGAAATATAACATGCCATCCAATGAAAGTAGTAACTCCTATTCTAATCATGCAATGAAGATTGGAGACAAGTATAGAGCATAACTAGTAATCAAAACAGGCATGGCATGTGTCCAGATATGTACAACTACTGCTGAAAATAAAATCATCATAATAACTCAATAACAAAACCATCAATGATAGGAACAATAAGGGGTCCAGCCTATTATAATACCCGTAGGGCCGATCTGATAAAACAAGGACCGAAGATAACCCACCTCTAGGCAGACGGTCGCGATAACCGCTGGACGGGTCACGGGATGACTCCTGACTGCTGGGGCCTACAATAGTATCACATGTCAATATAGGGTTCGTCAAAGTCACGGAAATGTATATTTTGCGTGAATCACCAATAACCCGAAAATTGTCGATTTACAGTTCGTTAATAAAACTCCGCTCAACGAAACACTTTTGAAACCCAACGAAAAATCCATAATTCATATAAATATTAATTACAACTTTCTACTTTGTTACAATTGCAGTAAGCCCCCTAGACTTCTCAAAATTGCATAATAAACAGGTAATTTTACACTAATTAATTTATAACTTCCAATCCAGAGCATCATAAATCACAATATTTTACCAGTAACTATATTTCAATGTTCTGGACCTCGTGCTCACAGTCTGGACTCAACTTGAGCATCCTAAATGCAGATTGGCCCATAATTACAGTGTATTAAGGCTCAAAGTTGCTACACAATTATAAACAATGGTTCTTTTCCATTACTAGTGTGAGCATCATGCTCAGGGGTACTAAATAATATAGAGGCTCATCTCTGAGCCTCAGTAAATTCACTAACCCAAGTGTAGGATCAACATAATCAATCTAGAGCTCGATTTTGGGCATTTATATATTTACAATTTCTGGGCAGAAACTACTGTGAGCATCACTTAGAGGACATCACAAAAGCTTTAGGGCTCACCTGTGGGAGATAGCAGCACAGTTGGTTTAACCTCTGGAGCAAGATGATCTCACTCTTCACTTGATGGAGCTCAAGTTGGCCGAGAACACTTCCCACTCGGTCAAGCTTCAAAAAAAAGTGAGCACCACCTTTCTTGGATCTCCATAGGTGGAATAAACCTCATCCAAGCAAGCTTGAGAGTCCCTGTGCTCCTCAAACCCGCGGAAGGAGGAAATGGAGCTTTAGAGGTCCATTAATGGCAACTTGGAAACGAGGCTGCATGGCTTGTATGAAACCAGTCTAGGAGAAAGCATGAGGTGTAAGAACACTTACCAGGGCTGGCCGGCGCCGGAGGAAGCGACGGAGGCGGCGGGCGGCGTTGCTCGGTCCACCCAAAAAACGCGAGACCTAGGTTTTGCTCCCCCGCACTCCACAATGCACCAAAGTCTCCCAAACTTCTTGGAGGTCTTTCTGGGGACCAGCAGGAATTTTTGATCAAGTTGGATCCAAGACCGGAGCTCCGGGAGCGGTGCGTGCAACTACGGCCACGATTTAGGGTTCCGGCGATCCAATTTTCACCCGACGGCAACCACGGGTCCAGAGGCTTCGGAACTACATCTGGATCACCCTTGGGATGTCAGTTACTGACTGCAAAGGTCCAGGTTGTAAAAAAAATCCATAAAGAAACGGGGCTCACCTTGCCGGACCCGAGGAAGAAGATAATGGTGACCCGGTGGCTCGCGGCTGTTCTGGGCGTCGGGTTTCTTGGACTTGGCTCCCTGGATGCCAGAAATGATCTCAGTGTAGATTTAGAGAGATCCCAAGCCCCCAAGGTGATACTTCCCCAACCCACTCGAAAACAAGATGAGTTTTCTTGCTTTTTCCGGCGATGGCCGGCGACGGCTGGCAGCGTGCGACTTGGGAATCACAGAGAAGGTGGAGAGAAGTCGTGGGGAGGCTGCGGTTATCACAAGAAACGGCTAAGGTTCCATTAGGGTTTATGTGTATAGGTTTAGGGTATTTTGCACAAAGTTGCAATTAAGTCCTTCTCCTCTCCAATTTTTAAACTTAGGTCCATCCCTATAATTGCCCTCTTGCACAGAAAACCTTCAGAATCCTTTCTCTCGCCAATTAGTACATAAAATACTAGAATTTTTCGCAAAATAACACAATTTTCTGAGTATTTCACGCTTTTCGAGATGATCGAGTCATCAAACTGAAAAACGGACACCACCACGACGTCCAGCTCGACGAAACCTATTGAGTAGCGATTTTGGTTTGTCGAAATGGATCCTCTATAAATTTAAAATCCATAAAATACAGTGACATCACCTAGTGTGGCACGCTTTTCGAGAACTTCGACTCGTCAAACGGAAATTTCGTCAGCGTCATTGCGTCCAGAATGTCGAAGCCATTAAAATTGACTACCTAGACCACCAAATTCAGGCTCCAGACAGCGGATTGGACGATGTTGATCGCGAGGGGAATTAGTTCAGGGGTTACTATTCATCCACTTAAGTTGTGGGCCCCACACCATTTTCGCTGTTTTCGCGACGATCCGACCGTCAGATCGAAAATCGGATTACACTTTCTTTAAGCAGTTTGACAAGACGTGGTGATCTCGGATTTTTAAGATCAGACTCGGATCTACCAGCTGTTATAGAAATTGCCATTTGATATACACTATTAATTCTGAAAAAATTCAACTTTCAAATTTTATTTATTTCCAACTGATTACAACTTTTACAATTTATTTCCTGAGTATTACAACCTGCCCGCGCGGGTGCTGTAGCCCGCGGGCGGCGCCCCGCGCGGCGCGCTCCGCTTGCGGGTGGCACCCGCGCGGCGCATGCCTGCGCGGGTGCCGCAGCCCGCGGGTAGCACCCCGCGTGGCACTAGGCCGCGCGGCGCACGCCGCTTGCGGGTGGCGCCCCGCGCAGCACCTGCTTGTGCGGGTGCCGTGGCCCTTGGGCGGCGCCCCACACGGCACTAGGCCGCGCGGCGTGCGCCGCCTGCGGGTGTCAGCCCGCGGGCGGCGCCCCGCGTGGCACTAGGCCGCACGGCGCGCGCCACCTGCTGGTGTCGCCTAGCGCGGCACCAGCCCGCGCGGGTGTCGCAGCCCGCGCCCGACGCCCCGCGCTGCACTAGGCCGCGCGGCGCGGCTGCGGCGACGGCTAAACGGAAAAATGATTAAACCCTAACGAATACCGAAAAAGGAAACTTCGCTTACCAAGATCTCGTCGAAGAAGATGATCCGTTCACACTTCCGGCTCCGGCACGTTGGTCGGAAGCGATCGGACTCCTTCGCTTTCTTTTTCTTTCCTTCTTTTTCCTCCGGTTAGGGTTTTCTTTCCTCTTTTCTTTCTTTTCTCTCCGGCTAGGGTTTTCTCTTTTCTTTTCGGGAATAACTGATTTCTTTCTCTTGATACGTACCGTAAAACCCACATCCGGGTATTTAATATTAAATAATAATTATTTTAATCACGAGAGATAATTTCTTATCCCCTCGAAAAGCGTGCCCGATTTTTTGCACGGATTCCGATGCACACTACGGTTACCGCGATCTTCAAAACCCCTTTCCGGGGAATCCGTAAGTCGGAACTCAGATCCGGTCGCAACGCCGTTCATCATTTTTCGAGCTCTATCACAGAAAAATACCCGCACCGCATGATTGTCAACTTAAGGAAACCCGATAACTCAATTTTCCTTAACATGTAATTTATTACCAGGAGGGTAAAACGATACACAGAAAGTCGTGATATTACACACCGTCGAATCAGACGGCTCCCAAAACTAGCACTAGTCTAACCACAGCTACCATACTCCACTCGCCCCCCTGGCACGAGTGTAACATGCATCCCACAACATCCCGATTACTCAGCCCACTACTCGAGCGAGAAACACTCTAAGTCCAAAAAAAACGAATAAATGTGTGGGAGTGTCTAAAGCATAAATAAACTAGCCCAAGTTGTGGTTTTCTACTAGTCTGGTTAAAACATGCAGCATATGATCGACATGGTGCTAGGTCAAAGTCCAGTAATAGCATTTAGTTTAACTTAAACAAAAATATGGAACATTAACAAACATGCAAGTTCTCAATTTCACTAGAATATACCCCATAATCTCAGTAAGCATTAACTCCCCATGACTTAGAACAATTCTCATGCTTACACCTCAAACACATAAGTTGTACATTAACATGCATGCTTTCTATCAAATGGAATTAGAGAACTGTCCGCTGGTTTTGGAGACGAAAGCAACCCACCTGGACGCGCGCGCGGTCCGAAGTCCAAATGAGCCAAAACTGAACGTGGCTAATCCTCAGGTCCCCACGATTCCAACGAGCCCAAAAATACCCGAAAACTCCTCCCGGTCATTGAGATACAAACCAAACACCGCGGTAAGCGAAAATCTCCAAAACTACAACTCTGCGGAATTTCAGTCTAAGAAATGCCAAAATATTACCTTCGAGATATCCTCCAAAAATTCCAAGAAAAATATGACTGCGATTCTCACGAAGTGTAGATGTCGATCGAGTCCTCACAGGCTAAAATCCGACAACCGTGCACCGAAACAAAAATCAAACAAGCTCTGCTGTCCAGAAAAATCCATAGTAGGGAAGGGGTTCAAAGATGCTCCGAAAAACTCAATAAAAATCCAAAACTGAGAGGAACGATAAATATGAAAATTGAAGGTCTACCTCCCATGGAAACTATGCCACAAAAAATCAGCAAAAAACTCCCTCGGGTCAACTCAAGGGAGCCCGCGGACAAAATTGCGACGGAGAAAGCCACCGAAAGAGGAATGTCGAAGCGCGCCGAGTCGGGGAAAACATCGATGCCGCGGCCTCCAAAAATTCCCAAAGTCCTTCAAGAGGTGGGGGACAAGGTGAGGGAGTGCTCAGCCAAAAAAGGGCCCAAGAGAAAAATCTCCAAAGGGAGAAAGGAAACTCTCAAATGCCCTTTTATAGGCAAAAAAAAAAAAAAAAAAAAAAAAACAAAGGGGGGGCTGGGCCGAATTCTGGCGCCCGCTCGATCCGGGCCCAAACGGGGGACAGCGGCGGCTGTGCCCTAATTGCCCCAGGCGCGTCGCGTGTCCCGCCCCGCGCAACAGCGGGGCGGGGCCCACTCAGGCCACGCCACGTGGTCTGCCCTGCGTGCGGGGGCAGCTGGCGTCTGCCAACCGCGGGGCGCCACGTGGCGTGCACGTGCATTGGTGCGGGTCGTCGCCCACGTGCCGCCGTACGCGCCTGCCAATCAACGCCGGACACGGCGCTGATTGCAGCGAATCACAGCCGCCACATGGCAGCTGCGACGCCGGCTGCGCCCGGTGCACGCCCACAGGCTCGTGGACCGGCCTGCATACAGAATGAGCCCGTTTGGCTCAAATAGTCAATTTTTGGTATTTTTCCGCGCTGAGTCCGTTTTTCAGGTCCGTTTGACGTGTTACAGACTCGGTACACCAATAATAAGTGTTTTCTTACCGCCGACCACCCAGTCAAGTCGTACGGGGATTCCGGGACTCCACAGTTTTAATACATTTCTTCTCGAGCCAAGCTTTATACTTCAAGCAGGTCCTTTTCATGTGCCATCTTTTCTTACAGAAGTAACATTGATCTTTCTTACCAGAATTCTTTATTGACAATTGTGTTGGCTTCTTGGAATTGGAGACACTTTTTTCTTTTCCCCTTTTGTGCTGAGTAGTCAAATTGACAGATTCTGTCATAATTTTCGGCTTCTCTGCTTAAGTCTCTCATCTTCTTGAACACACATGGTCAGCAATTCATTTATTGACCATTCATCTTTATGTGTGTTGTAAAAGATCTTAAAGGGGTCAAACTCACGATAATGAGTTTATAATCAAATGGACTAAGAAGACGTCGGAGATCTCAACTTTTAAAGCCTTTAGTTGAGCTGCTATATTCCGCATGTAATAATCTGAAATTTTAAATATAAATAAATAAATTTCAGAGCAGTTTTCGGTTCAATCTTGACCTCAAGAGATTTACCCTAGCCTAATTGGACAAATGCCAGAAAATTCGTGGCACGAATTACGAGACAAAAAGGCTAATTTTCAATCCGGACATAATTTTGCAGATCCGATTTGACCGTTGCGATCGTCTCGTCGAACTGAGCGATTTTCATATTCAGCACTTTTCGATCCGACGGTCGGATCTTCCCGAAATTAAAGAAGAAGCGGGCAAATTGTGCGGGACCAATGGAACAGTAAACCTGTACAGTGTTTTAAGTTAACACGGTTAATGAACAGTAACCCCTTAATTTCGGGCTCCGTAGACTACAATATGGATTATTTCACTGTTCGGAATCCAATTTCAGTAATCCAGGTAGTTCGATCGGCCTCGTCGATCCGGACGCAATGGCGCTGACGGATTTTCCGTTTGACGACCCTGGAATTTTAAAAAGCGTGAAAACCATAATTTTGGACAGTTTTTATGGACCCAAAATTCATCCGGATACCGTGTCGAAAAATAAAAATCACCATCTTAAAGGTTTCGACGTGCCGGACGCGTTAGCGAAATCCGTTTTCTGTTCTGACAAGCAGAATGCCTCGAGAAGCGTGAAATACTATGAATCAAGGGTCCTTTTCAAAGTTTCCTGTTGAGGAGGGATTTATGTGCAAACGTGGCATTACTGGGCTGAGGACTAAATTCAAATGGGGCATTGTAGAAGGGGGTTTCCTGCAATTGTTCTTCTACGCATGAAACCGCATGCAGGGGCCGTTGCGACTCTTCGTTTCCTCTCCCCCACGCGTGAAGCCGTTCCCCCAACGCATCTGGAAGCTTCACCTTGGTACTCTTCTTCTCCCCCGCAGCCACCAGATGCCGCCACCATCTTCCTCCCTCACCAGCACAAGAGTGAGAGAGAGAGAGAGCCGAGCAAGGTTCAAGCTTTGCTGGTTGAAGTTGGACACATACGCCGGGAAATCCAGGGGGCTCAAGCTTTAACGAGAGAAGTCTCCGGGGTGGCCGCACCCGAGCCTACCTCGGCCGTCGCCGTGCGCCGCCGCGGGAAGAAGCTTTTCTTCATCTTTTCCGGCGAGGTAACATCTTGGGAAAAAGTTTATAATTTTGGTTCGGGGTTAGTTGTAGAGTGTTCCTGACGTTGGTGTGATCCTCTCTGTGAAGCCCGACCCGCTGCCGTCGACCCTGTTGCCGACGGTAGCCTTGCGTTGCCGGAAAACGATAATTGGCCGAGCTTCACCGCGGGAAAGATCTAGCCGTTCAAACCCCGATCAAACCGTTGATTTCCTTTGTATTGGTGACTGCAATATCCTCCCCGAGTTTCGCGTTGATCCGTGGAGGGACTGACCCGCACGGCCGAGCCCTAGATTCGGACCATTTAGCACTTCGCCGGAGGACTTTTTTTTCCGCCGCCGCCGCGCGACCCCGTCGCCGTCCACCGCTGCAGGGAGCACCGTGGCATCGAGGAGGGTGCTGTGGTCCAAGTTGCAAAGCCCGTTTGCGCCCGGCCGGAATTCCGCCATTAACGGGCCGTTTTCCGGCGATCTCTTATTCCGGCCAACCCGGGACTCCGGCAAGTGGGAAAATAACCCAGGTATGATCTCTAAGCTATTTCGGAGCTTCCCAATCCTTTGCATGCAGAAAGTAACGTGGGGATTTAAATTGGTGTAGTTGCACCACTTTGCAACCAAGCTCGGGCCCCGCCGCCGCCGCCGTCGCACCCGGACTCCGGCCACCACTCCGGTAAGTCTCTTACACCCCACTGAAGACCCCCATCATCTTGGTTTAGGCCCACAACCCGTAAACACAAAGTGGGTGCAAGCTTGCTAAAATTAAAGAATAACGCCATGTTTTTCCGGCCGCCGCTGTTGCTAGCCGCGGGCTGTGGCTCGGGCATGGACCAAGGGTCTTCTGGGAGGTCCCTCTGACTGGTGCTTGCCCTGGTTCAGGTTTGGACTGAGTCGGTTTCGTGATTTGGTGCAACCCGAGGAGAGCCCATTGGTGGATTTGCTCCGGCCAACTTTCCGACAGTTTTCCGGCGTACCCAAGGTGAGCACCTCACTTCCCTATCCCCACTGAGCATGGTGCTCACTTTAAATTCAGACAAGATTGGGTGTAAATTGAATGTTAGCATAGTAGGAATTGAGGGTTAAATGATTATGGGCCAAAAATTGCTAATGGGCCTCTTGTCGGCCCAAGTGGGTGAGCACGGGCTTTGTCTCGTCGTCCTGGACACGCTGGAACTTGCCGCGTAATTTTTGGACTTCTAAATTTTGAGAACGAGTTAAATCAACATATGGAACTTAGGAGGGTAAAAAGCTAACTTTTTACTCGGGTCTCGTGCTGACCCAAATTTGTGAGCACGGGGGATGTCTCATCAAATGTGACGCGCTGAAACTTACGGCGCAAGTTTTGGACTCCTGGTTTTAGAAAACGGGTCGAAACCGTAAAGGAAAATATGATTTCAAGCAAATTAAAAATAATTTTGGACCAAGTCAAAATTGTGACCTCCTGACTGTCTTTAGACGGTATTAATATACCTATCAGACATATCGTTAGAGTTTCGAAGGCTCTAGTTGAGCAGAAATCGCATTAAGTCTCGTAAATCGGCAAAATCGGCGATTTTACGGATTTCGGCACGAGTTCGCGTTTCGGTTTGGATTTCAGATCGTTGTTGTTGCCCCAGGTTGCCCTCGACACTGTCCTGGTTGGTCTAGTGTTTTAAGATTATCGTTGAAAAACCCCGAAGTTCCGAAAAGGGCTTTAAAAGAGTGCAGGGGTATTTTGGTAATTTATTCACCTACATAATTAAGTTGACGACTCGGTCTATCTTATTATTTAAAACATGATGTTCAGAGATCAGTAACTGTAGTAGACAGTTTTATATTGTTTTAGTGTTAGTCGGGTTGGGTTGAGCGATGTCAGTTACTGATTCCAGTTATATGTTCAGGGCCTAGCTGTTTGGCACCTTCGACTCAGTAGACCAGCGGGAGATCGGGATCGGCCTACTTTGAGGTGGGTTATCTTCGGTCCGAGTTTTATCTCTTCGGCCCTCTGTTTACTTTAGTCCAGTCGGACACCTGTTCTTGAAATAATCCTGATTGATCCTGCTTGAATGTTTTCCTTCATAGTTTCAGTTACCTGCTACTCATATATCTATACACATGCTTCCCTGTTCATATATGACTTAGCCCTGTTTCTGCTACATATCTTGTATCCTTAGTTGATAGACATATTTCTGGACATTTCCTGTTTAATTATCTGATATCTGCATTCCAGTATTCAGCATTATGTATATTCATGGTCTGATCATGCTATTTATCTATCAGTTATCTGATTTGCATCATATCCAGAGACACTTGCTCTTACATTTCAGTTATGCATGATAGACCCATGATTGATTGCTATACATAGATATTTATATTCCTGTTGGATTTCCGTTATCATGCTTACTTGACCACTGCATTGCCATACCTTTTTGGTCATCAGATTTTGAGCTTGTTTTCCATTTTTATACTGCTAAACACATGATTTTTAGTCAACAAATGTTTTAAATCAAGCGTCGCAGGGTCGCCTGAGTCTGTTCTTGTTTGATAAGACAAAGGCATTGCTCTGCGAGGATTTGAACTTAGAACCTGTTTTCAAAATGATTTTCTTAAAACAACATGTGTTTAATCTTGTATGATTGGTCTGTAGTTGCTTCTAGATATTATGATTTTATTCCTGGATATTTTCTATACCTGCTTATCAAAACTCTCTGATTATTTCTGATCCATTTGGCATGATTGCTGCTCCTTCTTTATATGAGTTGAGATTCAGTTGATTCTGATATTGCATCCTTGATGAGATTTGTTGATGATGATTCCTGCATATGAGTGGAGATATATGTTGGCATACTATTGTTGCATCCCAGTGGGGATTTTCCGGCTTGTTGCCGATCACTCGGTCAGTGGACCGTGAGCTTGAGCATAGCATTATGATTTGCCACGCACTGCTGTTCTTCACGAACATTGCCGGGGTCGCTCCCCGTTGAGATTGTTCTTTACCGGTAAAGTGGTCTAGAGAAAAGACCCGTGAGCCTTTGCATCGGGAGGTAGAGCCTCTGCGCGTGCAGGTTATGTCAGCCAGTTATAGTGCGGTTCGATGAGACCAATAGTGGCATTAGCCTGAGGTTCGATGTGACCAGCTGTGGCATTAGCCTGAGGTCCTTGTGACCAATAGTGGCATTGTGATTGGGTACTTGAGTTTCTTTCATTGACGCATAGCTTTTATCATCTCCATGATTTATCTACATGTAGCTATTCATCTTGTACCCTGATTGTTCAGTTCCTGCTTGATTACAGTCATTTACTATCAGCATTGTTTGATACCTGCCTATACAGTTATTCAGCATGCTTATTTCGGTATATATTACTGCTTAGTATACCTTGGTTACCAGTAGATCTGCTGTTTGATTATTCAGTTTGATCTGTATACCTTGATTATCAGTAGACCTGCTATTTGATTATTCTGCTCCTGATCATTATACTTGATTATCAGTATACCTGCTATTTGATTATTCTGCTCCTGATCATTATACTTGATTATCAGTATACCTGCTATTTGATTATTCTGCTCCTGATCATTATACTTGATTATCAGTATACCTGCTATTTGATTATTCTGCTCCTGATCATTATACTTGATTATCAGTATACCTGCTATTTGATTATTCAGCTCCTGATCGTTTTACCTTGATTATCAGTATACCTGTTATTTGGTTATTCAGCTTTTATACACTGACCAGCTACTATCCGCAGATTTTAGTATCTAGTAGGTACGATTAGCTATTTCTCGGCTCGTCGTGCCCACTGGGATACACTTATGTGTGTCTCACACCCTCGGGTGACTGTTTTTCAGGACTGTGGGGTGGTGAGATGTCGGGACGATCTGGTGAGGTGATCACGATAGAACTGTTCCCCCTGAGGATCTGACATTTGGGTTTGTATTAGGATAGGTTTCATTTCAGTTATTAAATAACTTATCTGTACTTGAACTCTGAATGTATATTGTTATACTTGCCTAGCCGTGCATGTACAGGGGAGTCTCTATCCGTTTGGATAGAGAATCTTCTATGCATGTGGCGGTCTGTTACGCCTGGTTTTGCGAACTCTGATTTCAAAAAAAAAAAAAAAAAAAATTTAGACCGGTTTTTAAACTCGGGGCGTGACACCGCATCTCCATGATATGCTCACGCACATCCTTGGCTCGATTGTATTTGATGCCCGAAAGTCGCTTTATTAGGGTGCTCGCCTGATCTTTATCGAAGCTTACAAATTGCTCCTCAATGGCCTTCAGGTAATCCTTGGCTTTATCACATTCTGGAATTGATCTCCTTATACTTTTTGACACTCTAGACTTTATGAGCATCAAACTTAAGTGGTTGGATCTCTCCCATTTATCCTGCGCGGATTTCTGCTGTGGAGTTATTGGCCCCACTACCTTAGGCGTTTCCTCAATGCGTAGAGCCAAGTCAAGATCCATATAACCCAAAGTAAAAAGAATGCTCTCTTTCCAATCAGAATAGTTGTCCCTAGTAAGCATAGGAATACGAGAAACATCATTAAAAATGCAGTAGAGGAAGAAGCTACAACAATAAAATAAATATTGAACTTTATCGCATACTATGAGACAATAATCTTTAAATTGGACAAATTCAACCTTCCTGTGGGTAGAGGCGCTACATGTATAGAATTTATCTACTTTTAATAATAAGCCTAGCTGAAAACTAATTCCTAAATAACTAGATTTCTGTACCTGTGGGTATAAGAAAATTTGTTATCTAGAAATTCATTCCACTATCCTATTCCAGTCAAAATAAAATAAAAGAAAATTATAATTTTATTTGACTGCAATAAATAGTTAAACTTTAATTCAATGTCAGACAGCAATAAATAGTTAAACTTTAATTCAATGTAGACTGCAATAAATAGTTAAACTTTAATTCAATATCAAAAATCCTTATGTGTTCTTTTCTATTTGCATGATGCAGTGGCTAGCCCCAAATATAATAAAAAATACAAATAACTTTATATAATATATAATAATTATTAAAATTAAATTAGGAATCAGTATGAATTTCGGATTAATCTTGATTCAATATCATTTTATAAAAAATACCATAAACGATCATATACTATGACTAGAATGCCGTGGCTACTTTTAAACATAGTTGATCTCACAAATCTTTATATGACATCGAATGACCCAATATTTTATATTATTTCTAAACGCAGCGAAAAGTATAAAAAAATTTATACAACTTTATGTGACTCAAAATTTATAAATTGTATGAAGTCTATATAAACACTACTCTAAATTTTCATGATCACCGTATGTGTGTTTAAAATAAAAAATAAACTAAACAAACTATTTTATAGTCATGAAAAAAATAATAATAAATGAGTAGTACAAAAATCGTATAACCCAAAGTCAAGATCCATATAACCCAAAATAAAAAGAATGCTTTCTTTCCAATCAGAATAGTTGTCCCTAGTAAGCATAGGAATACGAGAAACATCATTAAAAATGCAGTAGAGGAAGAAGTTGCAACAATAAAATAAATATTGAACTTTATCGCATACTATGAGACAATAATCTTAAAATTAGATAAATTCAACCTTCCTGTGGGTAGAGACGCTACATGCATAGAATTTATCTACTTTTAATAATAAGACTAGCTGAAAACTAATTCCTAAGGCCCCGTTTGGTACCGGGAACTAGGGGGGATAACCCCGCCGAGGATAACCCCTAGTTCCAGGTACTTATACCCAAACAAAAGTTTGGGGGTGGGAACAAGCTGTTCCCACCCCAAACGGGTTATCCTAGTGGGAACAGCTTGTTCCCACCCCCAGGTGTTGTTCCACCTACTGTTTTTTTTTTCTTCTTTTTTTTTTTTTTTTTTTCTTTTTTTTAAAAATTAAAAAATTTTAAATTATAAAATATTTAAATTTATAAAATTTAAAATTTATTTTTTTAATTTTATAAATTTTAAAAATTTTAACTTACTTTTTAATAAATCTAAAAATATAATTTTTTTATATTTTTTTTAAAAATTTATTAATTTAAAAATTTTTAAATTTATGCAAATTTTTTTATAAATTTTTTTAAATGTATACTAATTTTAAAATTAAAATTTTTACTTCTACTTTTGTAATTTTTTGAGATAATTAAAATTAAAATTTTTAACATTTATAAATTTTTAAATTTTAAATTTTATAGCTTTTAAATTTTATAACATTAATTTTTAATAAATTTATCAATTTATAAAAATTTAAATTTTATTATTTTTACAAGTTATACAAATTATTAAATTTTTAATTTTAATTTTTAATAAATAATTCACCAAATTTTTAAAATTTTTAAATTTATAAATTTATACCTATTTTTATATACAAAATTTTGAATTTTAAAAAAGGGTTAATTGCATACATGTCCCTCCAAATATGTCGAATTGCAAATATATCCCTGTAAAATTCAACTTTTCATATTTATCCCTTCAAAAATCCAAAGTTCTTCAAATATGCCCCTCTGGTTAATTTCCGTTTAGAATCTGTTTATTTTTTAACAGATTTGATGTGAAATTATTTTTTTGCCCCTTTACAAATATATCCCTCCAAAAGTAATATCATTATACTTGTTACAAATATATTTCTCCAAAAGTATAATATGAAAAGGGTAAATATGTAAATTCATTTTTTAATCTAACCAAGGTTAAGCATTTAATCTAGGGTTAAATCAACTTTTCTAACAGAGATGGACGGTAGGGGCATATTTGAATAACGGTGGATTTTTTAAGGGATAAATATGAAAAGTTGAATTTTATAGGGATATATTTGCAATTCAACATATTTGGAGGGACATGTATGCAATTAACCCTTTAAAAAAATTATAAATTTTAATTATATCATAAAGGGTAAAATAGTCAATAAAAATTTATATCCCCTCTAACCTTCTTATTCCTCTTTAATTTACCAAACACAATTTTCTTTATACCCGGTATAACTCTTATACCCACCCAAACATAAATTAACATTAGTTCCTGCTAATACCATAACTTATACATATCCCCGGTATAATCAAAATTTTCTTATACCCGAACCAAACGCAGCCTTAAATAACTAGATTTCTGTACCTGTGGGTATAAGAAAATTTGTTATCTAGAAATTCATTCCACTATCATATTCCAGTCAAAATAAAATAAAAAAAAAAATTATAATTTTATTTGACTGCAATAAATAGTTAAACTTTAATTCAATGTCAGACTGTAATAAATAGTTAAACTTTAATTCAATGTCAGACTGCAATAAATAGTTAAACTTTAATTCAATGTCAAAAATCCTTATGTGTTCTTCTCTATTTGCAGGATGCTGCGGCTAGTCCCAAATATAATGAAAAATACAAACAACTTTATATAATATTGAATAATTATTAAAATTAAATTAGGAATCTGTATGAATTTTCGGATTAATCTTGATTCAATATCATTTTATAAAAAAATACCATAAACGATCATATACTATGACTAGAATGCCGTGGCTACTTCTAAATCTTTATATGACATCGAATGATCCAATATTTTATATTATTTCTAAACGCAGTGGAAAGTATAAAAAAATTTATACAATTTTATGTGACTCAAAATTTATAAATTATATGAAGTCTATATAAACACTACTCTAAATTTTCATGATCACCGTATGTGTGTTTAAAATAAAAAAATAAACTAAACAAATTATTTTGTAGTCATGAAAAAAATAATAATAAATGAGTAGTACAAAAATTATATATAATAAAAACCAAGCTTTATACATAATTTTGATATAAATTTCGTTTACAATAATAAATCACAAAACAATAATTCTTTTTTTTATTTAAAACAATAATAACAATAATAATAATAAAGAACAAAAATAATATATATATATATATATATATATATATATATATATATATATATATATATATATAGTTTTTTTTTTTTTTTTTTTTTTTTTGGACCGAAATCTCGTCCCCTACATTTTGGGCTGCAAAGGCAGCATCATGGGCTCCCACGTGGAGGCCCCAAAGGAGTACAGAGTAATACGACTCCTTGAGGGCCGCTTAGTGCGGCCGCCGTGGGTGGCGCCTTCATGCGGAACGCCGGTCCGATGGGATCGGTCGATATCATTATTTTTATAATTCAATCAACGACAAAAATTTATTATTATTATTATTATTTTTAAATAAAAAAATAGATAAAAGTTTAAAGAAACGAAAATATCGCATAAGATTTGACTCTGATACCATATGTAAAACCAAATTAAATTTTAAATTGTACCTTCTGTCATAATTTTTAATTTTCTAAAATTGATTGTAGACGATGATTCTTCCTCGTGCGCAATCTTAGACCAGAACTCTCCTTATAATATATATATATATATATATATATATATATATATATATATATATATATATATATATATATATATATATATATATATATAAGAATATTTTAATCACATCCGTTCATCAAGAATGTATCCAAATACATCATAACGGATTAAATTTACTGATTTTTAGAGATGCCTTGAATAAATCACGTGGACTACATCTAATAATGTAATCTCCCTACAATCTCAAACTGAGCCTAATGCTATTAGTCAAAACGAAGTTTGATTGAAAGCATGCATAAATATACTTCTTCTTTATTTACCAATATGACTGTAAAAAATATATTCTAACTTACTCATTGAAATATGTATGATGTAATATTATGTACGAAAATAAATAAAATATTTTTCTATCATATATTCTTACCACACATAATGCTATCTCCAAATGATCTCAAATAAAATTTGAATTTTATATTAGAAATAAATTAAAATTATGGTATATGTATATAATATGAATATTCTATTCATATATATATATATATATATATATATATATATATTAGAGCTTTTAGATTGGACCCATCCATTTCACAACAATTTCTCCCCTGTGAGGTTGATTTTTTTAGTAATTTTTAGACACCATCAATTTAACAAAAATAAAATAATAATAATAATAATAATAATAATAATAATAATAAAGTCATTTGAGAAAAAAAAAAAAAAAAAAAAAAATGCTCACGACTTTAACTATTGAACCTGAAATTTTGGTTTGCTTAATATTTTTTTCTTTCCACACTCTTAATTATTTTTTTTCATATATTGCTTTAATTAAAATCTTACATTTTGTTATTCAGCCTAAATTTTTGATGATTTTTAATTTTATATATAAAATTTTATCGAAATGATTTGACATATCACGTCAGTATTGTGATTCAATAACTGTTCGAATCATTATTTATATTATAATATATTTTAACCTAAATATTTATATTATAATATATTTTAACCTAAATAAAAGATTTGTTTCTTTATAAAAATTATTAAAATTAATTGCTGATAGTGTAAATTATTCGATCTATATAATTATATTTGACTGAATACAACCACAATCATCTTGTAAAATATTTTTATAATATTTTACATTAAATTCCATCAATTATCAAGCACTTTTAAATTAATTAATTTGATACACTGAAAAAAAAAAAAAATTCAAATTGAAATAAAATTTCATACAAAAATATAATTAGGATATGACATAAATGTGCAATGGTAGATTTTGTATTTTAGCCTACAAATTTAGGAGCAGGGTTACAAATACATTTCTGTGTGGGGTGCATATCTTACACCTCAAACAATAGTGGTTAGGATTACTGAATTAAAATTTCACCCACTTTATTATTTATTCTCTCCCATCTCTCTCCCTCGTCCGCTTACTTCACCTCCGCCCATCCTGATTTTTTTACGTTGTTTTCTTTGTTTTTCTCTCTTTCTCTCTCTAAAACAATCTATTTCTTTTGCGGTTCCATCTCCTGTCCTCTCTTTCTCCCTTCTCGTCGCTCACTCTCACATGGTAGGCTCGTCTCTCCACCGTCACTCTTTATTGCTTGTAGGATGGTCCTCTCTTTCGTGTCACTCATCTCTTCCTGGGTAATCTTCGATATCTCAACAACAAACTTGCAACTCGTATAATTTCTATAATAATTTTTTTATGATAAATTAATTTGATTATAATTTTTGTGATTTTTAGATTTTAGATACAGTAGTTGCACTCGTCTTCACTATGTCGCAGTCGTCGTGAGCGAGGAGTATAAATTTAAGAGAGAAAGGGAATGAAGTAGAAGAAAACGCTCACTCTCGCTATATATACGAGATTGACAGCAGCAACATAAGGAGTCAGTTGCAGAAGGAATTCGACAACTTGGTATTTAGACGAAGAGGAAGAGAGAGAGGGAGAGAAATAGAATATGAAAAAATACCGGATAAGAAGTGTAAAAAAATTATATTATAGAAAATGAGCGGTGAGGATATCATATATTTTTATAAAAATTATTATAATTAATTATAACCATAAATCTTGAAAGCTTAGGATACACATCCGGAATTGGGATATACCAATAGCATTTTTAAAAGTTTAGGGCTAAACCGTCCTTTACTTTGATTATTATATTTTAATTTATTATAATTTTTAGTTCAAATTTTTTATATTATTATAATTTTTTTTTTTTGAAAGTAATATTATAATCACATTTTATTGGGCAAATTTATTAACTTAACACTAATATATAATTTATATTACTTTTGAAAGTAATATGTGATAGTAATGTGATTTATTAATTATTTTTATGTCATAAACAATACTATTAATATTACTGCAATATCAACCGTACATCATAATTTATAATTTAATAGTCAATTAAATTATACGGTGGGACTTAATTATAACTAGTTCAATACCCCGCGCTTCGCTGCAAGAATTACAATGTAATTAAGTATTAAACATTAAACTAATTAAGTATTATACATTCAACATCATATATTACATAGAGCACAGAAATATTATATTATAAAAGTAAACTACAGGTATTAGACATAATGTATTGCATAGAGAACAAAAATTTAGACATAATGTATTACATAGAGAACAGAAATATAACGGCAACTATTTAATAAGTAGGTAACTATATGAAGGACAACTGGTAGTTTTTCATTTGTTCTGCTAATTAGATGGATTTGCTTCATTAAACCTACAATAATAATAAATAAATAAATTATACTTATATTCTATAATAGATAAATAAATAAATTATACTCATATTCTATAATAGATTAGATATCTTACGTAAGTCGAAGTTTCTTAGAATGCTGTATGTCAGATAAGTTATGAGCGCATAGATTAGATATATTATTTCTAAATTAGTATATTATCTTTTCCTAGATGTTGAACAATTTTTTTGATGTGATGTGATATTATTTCTACTATTATAGTTACTTATATGACTTAGTGATTTGATGTGGTATGTAATGTGATATTGGTTTTTCCTAGATTTTGCACAACTTTTGAAAAATCCTTGGTGATTTGATGTGATATTTAGTAATTTTCCACTATTTTGCACAACTTTTGAAAAATTCTTAGTGATTTGATGTGATATTTAGTATTTTTTTACTATTCTCCAGAGATTGTGTGAGATTTACTTAGATTCTTTATGATGACAGATTTTGAAAAGTATAATTCCTTCTCTTCTTTTCCTATTTTTAAAATTATTATAGATATATATAATATAGAATTCCTCCTTTTTGTTGATGTGATATGATATTACTTTTTTCTAGATGCTGAATACTTTTTTTGATGTGATGTGATATTATTTTTTAGAGATTTTGGATAACTTTAAAAAAATTCTAAAAAATTTGCTATCATGATTGCTTGATATAATATTTTTACTATTATAGCTACTTAGTGATTTGCTGTGATATTTGATGTGATATTGGCTTTCTATCTCTAAAATCATATATAGGATTACTATAAATATATATAATAAATTTTGTACGATGATGGCATATATTTTGAGATATCGTTAATTTTTCAAATTGTATATATATATTATATGTAAGATTTTATAAGATTAAATGAATATATTAAAATGACATATATTTTGAGATATCGTTAAATTTTCAAATTGTATATATATATTATATATAAGATTTTATAAGACTAAATGAATATATTAAAATTTTAGTTAAAATTTAAAAATAAAAATATTATATATAAGATTTAATAAGATTCATATATGAAAATTTCAGTTAAGATTTAAAAATAAAAATATTACATATAAAAGTTTGTAAGATTAATACTTAAATATTTGATTTGATTTGATTGACGTGATATTTTCGAAAATGATGAATTCTCAAAGATGTTGAAAAGATTGTGTTTGTTAAGATTTAGGAATGAAAATATTATTATATATCAGTTAAGATTCTAAAAATTAAAATATTATATATAAGATAAAAATGTATACTCAATAGAACTGAAGTAGGATACACACAGAAAACAGTACAAAAGCAAGACAACACCTAGCAAACAGTAGAACAATTATTAGAGAATAAATGTTGCCTATTATATTAATTAATGGTATTAATGCTATTTTCTTTATCATTCATTACCTTCTTTACTTCAGATTGCAAACAGCCAATGGTATACTACATTGACACAATTACTATTTATAGAAATAGAAATACAATCTGATGGATACTAAAAAGGAGTAGAATCATGGGAAATCTGAGAAAATCTGAGAAAATCTATGGAGAATAGTGGGGAATTAGCAAACATATCACATCAAATCAAATCAACATCACATCACATATCACATCAAATTGCTAAGTAAGCTATAATAGTAGAAAAATCTGAGAAAATCTAAGAGAATCTATGGAGAATATCTATGGAGAATAGTGAAAAATTACCAAATATCAAATTAAATCACTAAGGATTTTTCAAAAGTTGTGTAAAATCTAGGGAAAAAGCCAATATCACATCACATATCATATTAGCTATAATAGTATAAATATTATATCAAGTAATCATGATAGCAAATCAAGCAATCATGATAAGAATTTTTCGAAAGTTGTCCAAAATCTTAAAAAAAAAAAAATATCACGTCATATCAAAAAAAAGTGTTCAATATCTAGAAAAAGATAATATGACATCACGACAATCTATGAAAAATAGTGGGGAATTACTAAACATATCACATCAAATCACTAAGAATTTTTCAAAAGGTGTGGAAAATTTAGGAGAAAAATCAACACCACATCACATATCACGTCAAATTGCTAAGTCAAGTTATAATAGTAGAAAAATTTGAGAAAATCTAAGAGAATCTATGGAGAATATCTATGGAGAATAGTGGAAAATTACTAAATATCAAATCAAATCACTAAGAATTTTACAAAAGTTGTGCAAAATCTAAGGTATCGTTTGGATTGGGGATAAGCCGGAATGAGTTATACCAGGTATAAGTATAAACTAAGGGATAAACCTGGTATAAAGTAAAAATGTGTTTGGTTGGGAATGAGGCTTAAACCTGGTATAAGTAAAATAGTGTTTGGATTGGGGTTGAAGAATAAATAGGAATAGAGAGTTGACTTTTGTGGTAAAAGATTAAAATATTCTTTTTTTTTAATATTTTTTTAAAATTAAAATTTTAAAATTTATTCAAATTTTAATCTTTATTAATTTTAATTTTTATAAAAATTTTAAGTAGAAGTAAAAAAAAATGTTAATTTTAAAATATTAAGTAGGAGTAAAAATTTTAATTTATAAATTTACATAAATTTTTAAAAAATTATAAAAATATTATATAAATTTTAAAATTAATAATTTTTAAAAATAAAATAAAATTTTTAGATTTATTAAAATATAAAATTAAAAAAAATAAAATTTATAAAATTTAAAATTTAAAATTTAAATATTTAAATATTTTTTTATAATTTATAAATTTTTATTAAAAAAAAAAAAAAAAAAACCTGAAGCATAAAAGAAAAAAAAAACAAAAAAAAAAAAGAAAAAGAAACAAAAAAAGGGAAACGCACTGCCTTGGGAAGGGACGGGGAGAGAGAGAGAGAGAGAGAGAGAGAGAGAGAGAGAGGGAGTAGAGGGGTTGGGTTCTAGGGTTTGGGGGGGTGGGAGGGATATCCCTCCCCCAAATCGGGGATATCCCCAAAGTGTTTGGGGATAAGATATCCCCCCTTTATCCCCAATCCAAACGGTGGCTAAGGGTAAAGCCAATATCACATCACATATCACATTAACTACAATAGTAGAAATATTATATTAAGGAATCATGATAGCAAATCATGCAATCATGATAGGAATTTTTGGAAAGTTGTCCAAAATCTCAAAAAAAAAAAAACGATATCACATCATATCAAAAAAAAAAAGTGTTCAAAGAGCTAATGTTAGGAAATCTCTTTGAAATTGATAAGTTTTTTTGGGAATATGACTATATAATAACAAATCTGCCATAAATGATTAAAAATTTGTTTAATATCTAGGAGAAGGCAATATTATATCACATCACATCAAAAAAAGTAATTTTAGAGTAGATTATATATGTATAGGAATATGATAAAAAATCTGCCATGTATCACATCACATTAAAAAAAAAGCAATTTTAGAGTAGATTATATATGTATAGGAATTTTGAAAATAAGAGATAATGTTAGGAAATCTCTTTGAAATTGATAAGTTTTTTTGGGAATAACAAAATCTTTTCAACATCGTTATCTTATATATAATATTTTTATTCCTAAAAGCTTAACTGATATATAATAGTATTTAATATAATAATAATTTTATTTCTAATTCTTAACCGATATATATATAATATTTTTACTCCTAAATCTTAACTAACAAATTTTTTTCAATATTTTTATCTTATATATAATATTTTTATTCTTAAAATCTTAACTGATATATAATAATATTTTCATTTCTAAATCTTAATAAACACAGTCTTTTCAACATCTTTGAGAATTCATCATTTTCGAAAATATCACGTCAATTAAATCAAATCAAGTATTTAGGGTTAATTGAATACATGTCCCTCCAAATATGTCGAATTGCAAATATATCCCTGTAAAATTCAACTTTTCATATTTATCCCTTCAAAAATCCAAAGTTTTTCAAATATGCCCCTCTGGTTAATCTCCGTTTGGAATCTGTTTATTTTTTAACAGATTTAATGTGAAATTATTTTTTTACCCCTTTACAAATATATCCCTCCAAAAGTAATACCATTATACTTGTTACAAATATATCCCTCCAAAAGTATAATATGGAAAGGGTAAATATGTAAATTCATTTTTTAATCTAACCAAGGTTAAGCATTTAACCTAAGGTTAAATCAACTTTTCTAACAGAGATGGACGGTAGGGGCATATTTGAATAACGGTGGATTTTTGAAAGGATAAATATGAAAAGTTGAATTTTGCAGGGATATATTTGCAATTCGACATATTTGTAGGGACATGTATGCAATTAACCCAAGTATTTAAGTATTAATCTTACAAAATTTTATTTGTAATATTTTTATTTCTAAATCTTAGGCAGAGTCTAAGTCTACAAAAGGTAGCTGAAGATATCCAACAAAATCTTTTGACGATTATATTTGATACTATCGACTCATTTATAGTAAATTATTTATTTAGTTAACTAAATTCGATTAGATCATTTTAAGATATCAATTATATAAAAGTACCGACGTACAAAATTTATCAGTACTATATATGAATTATTTTGGATTCGTCATCCAATTTTTTAATTTGTTTGATTTGAGTTAGTAAATAATACTTTAATTTTAAAATTTAAATGTGTTATTTATCCTTACAAATTTTTAAAGTTAAAATATTTAGTTAACTAAATTTTATTGGATCATTTTAAAATATCAATTATAAAGAAGTACCACACAATTTATATGTACTATATATGAATCATTTTGGATTTGCCATCTAATTTTTTTATTTGTTTGATTTGAATTAGCGAATAATACTTTAATTTTAAAATTTGAATTTGTCGTTTATTTTTATAAATTTCTAAAATTAAAATATAATAAACTGATTCAAATCAAATAAATTGAGAAATTAAATAGTAAATTTAAACTTTTAAAAAATTAAATAGTAAATTCAAAATAATTCATATCGGAGGAATAGAGGAGCAGCAAATATACAATTCATAAAGAAGAGAAGAAGAAGAAGAAGAAGTTGTTGACGATGTAGGAGATCACTAATTGTTACCTTGGTGATGGGTTCTCTGGATGAGATCATCAAGCTCGGCTTTAATGGCGAGGTAGAGCTGCTTCCACTTCTCGACGGCCTCCTCCCTCCTCCGCTGCTCCTCCTTCATCCTCTCCACCACCAGCTGCTGCCGCTGCTCGCGGGCCGCTGCTCGCGCGCCGCTTTCTCGGCTTCCTCTTCTCTCATTCTCTTTTCTTCTTCTTCTACTGCTGCTGCTACTTCTGCCCGTGCACCGCGGTCTATACAGCAAATCCATAATAAATATCCAACCATTATAAAATTTTAAAACTTTCACAGAATTTATTATTTAATACTTTATTTTAGAACAAAAAAAAATAGAATTAACTACAATATTATATTGTCCAAATTTTAATTTACAAATTTAATAGAAAACAATTTATTGAGTAAAAAAAAACGCATTGAAACCATATATATTAATAGATTTATTTTTCACAAAAATAAATTAAATTTGTTGAGAATATTTTTAAATATAATTAATAATTCTTTTAAATTTTTTTTATATATATAAATAAACTGCTTGGTACTCAGGAAGTCGCAAAAAAAAAAAAAACTCATCTTCTCCAGCGACGTCGTCGCCGTTCCCCGCCGCCGCTGGTCGCGGTGCACCGCCGGAGGAGGAGGAGAGCTTTGAGGAGCTTATGGTGGGGGAGAGATCCCGCTGCCGCCGGAGGAGGAGGAGGCGGTACAGCTCTCCCAGCAGAAACTTGTTATTATCTGTGAAAAGAGCCTACAGTTATGTTTGCTAAAATTTACTCAAAATTCAAAATTTAACCAAGTAGAGCAATTCAAATCAAAAGATATTAAAAGTTAAATGGGTCTCAATCAAAAAAGGTAAAGTTAGAGGGGATCTGAATTTGAAAAGCCCTAGACTTTAGTGTTTCTCAATGCATTTATACCTAACATTTTCACTTTTCCTAAACATCAATCAAGCATCACAAATGATACAAAAACATATCAAAAAAGGTGATCCAACAACAAAAAGAAAAAAGCATCAGAGATGTATAAATTTTAGGGATTACTATAATCCTAACCGTATATTTTTTCATCTAAGAGATGAAAACTTATGAATACAAAATAATTTTACTCATAGAGTATAGTAGCCGACCGTATATATATATTGTTAAAAATTAAAATAAATTAACATGGATAAATAAGTGTCACTTGCTGTCCACGTGTCAGAATCCTACCGGATACAAACGGTGTTTGGTGTTGTACGGTGGAGGGTTCATCCAAATATCAGTGATGGCTTGATCTGTCACGCCCCGAGTTCAAAAATCAGGTCTGAATTTTTTTTTTTTTTTTGTTTAAATCAGTGTTCGCAAACTGGGCGCAACAGACCGCCACACATATAGGAAACCCTCTATTCCGCGTACAGAGACTCCCCTATATATGCACGGCTAGGCTTGTAATCAGCAACAGATATCTCAGTACAACTACTAATCTAGTCAGCAGGAATAATTCAAAATCAGTTATTACATCATTATTTTAAATGTCTAAATCAAATAGAACTGGAATGAAGTGCGGAAAATAAAAGTCTGCATGGATCATCAGGGCTCAATATCTACGATCATGGGGACAGTTCTATCGTAACCGGCTCACTGGATCGTCCCGCTATCTCCCCACCCGACGGACCTGGAAAATGGTCACCCAGGGGGTGTGAGATACACTGTACATGTATCCCAGTGGGCATGACGAGCCGAGGATCAGCTAATCGTACCTACTGGGTACTAAAATCTGCGGATAGTAAAGATCTATAGGAAAAGCTGGAAGCATAGATGTCTACTAATAATCAGAATAAAGACGGCAGGTAAGTATGCTAACAATCAGGGTATATCAGAAATAAACAATCATGAAAACTGTAGAGCATGCATGCTGGAAATCAAAAGTCAACTACAAGGATCATGTATAAAGAACTACAAGTGATACAAGCATGTCTACAGATAATAGTGCTGGAAATAACTGAGCAGCAGTACAAGTGAAAGTAATGCGTCAAAGGTAGAAACCCAAGTACCCAATCATGCGCCACTATTGGTCTCATAGGACCTCAGGCAATAGCCCTGCATTTCATAGACGCCAAGCAGTCTCGATGCAAAAGGGGCTCGCGGCTGACATACCCCGCACCCCACGGGTGCCTAACTGGGGGCTCACGGGTCTATCACCAGACCACTTTACCGGTAAAGAACAAGCTCCACGGGGAGTGACCCCGGCCATGTTCGTGAAGTACAGCAGTGTATAGTAAGTCATAATGATCAATCTCACGGTCTAGTGACCGGGTAGTCGGCAACATGCCGAGATCCCAACAAGGAGTCATCAGTCTATATCTATCAATCGGAATCAATCAATCATGCATATCGACAATATATCAAGTAACATCTCCAATGACAGGAATCAGCAGGTATCATCGAATCATGCAAATCTATGTACAGGAATATAAAAGGTGATAAGCAGGTACATATGATGTGTCTCAAGCAGATCAGATCTATCAAGAATAATCATGGAGTATGCAAACACAGTAATCAGGCTGATTATGAACAGGTAATCTCAATCACAGGTCTAACAGCGTCAGTATCAACCAGAAGGATCATGATATGTTAAGGAGATCAGTATACGTCAAAATAGGTCATCGAGGTACAATCAGCAGGTATGTATACGACAAGTCTAAAAGAATCAATGTCTATCAATCAGATCATGTGATATATGCAATCATCATAAGTCGTATGGGTATGATCAGCGGGCTAGTCAAAAACAAGTGTCCGACTGGACTAAAGCAACCAGAGGGCCAAAAAGCTGAGGCCCGGTTCGAAGATAACCCACCTGGGTGACGGCAGATCCTCGAACTCCCGCACGGCTACTGGGAGGCTGGCGCTGAACAACTGGGCCCTGTACAAGAAGACATGATCAGTAATAGACTCGCACAACCCTTTCCGACGACGCTACACTAACGGAAAGCTTAAACGGTCAAATCGGTCGGCTTATCGATCAAAATCTGATTCCCGGTCAATGAGGACCTTCGGAATCCTAATAAGATGTTCAGGTGGTGCGTAAACACTGTCTAAGGTCAGCAGGTGTGTCTAATTTGCAAGTTGGTCCATAAGATGTTAAAAAATTGCATAATGGTTCTTAATTAATCGACTGTTTCAGCTTGTTCTTACAATCCGGGGGTCCAACGACGACGCCGTAAGTTTCAGCGCGTTCCTTACGTCGAGACGGTGCCCGTGCTCACCAAATTGGGCTGGCACGGGGCCCGGATGCAAAGTTGGCCCATGATCCATTAGTGTTCAAAGTACTACTATGCTACAACTTAATGTATAAATGATCTTTTTGAGATCTAACTTGAGCATGGTACTAAGCAAGGACAGAGGAGTGGTGTGCTCACCTTGCGCGCGCCGGAGGCCGGCCGGTGAGATAGCCGGAGCAAGGCTTGAACTCGGGCTAGGGCTCGGGTTGGTGCACTTGGAACAACAGTGGCTCAGACCTGGAACCGAGGTGAGCATCAGCACTAGAACCCTCCCAGAAGATGCTTGGTCCTTGCGGGGTCGAGCCCCGGCGGCCGGAGGCGACGGCGGCCGGAGACAAGCCCGCACATGATAGTCCCGGGTGCAACCATGGAGCCATGCCATCGGGGTACCTCCAGACCCAAAACAAAATCATGGGGCACTTAAAAATAATGTTTACAGCTTACCTATAGGGTTTGCCGGTGTCCGGGGCGCCGGAGATGGCCGGAGGAGAAGGTCGGAGCAACCCTCGGGTGCAACTCTGCGACTTAAAAATCCGACGTTAAGCTCTGCATGCAACACCACGAATCATCCTAAAATGATAAAACCAGCCTACCTGCGCGGTTGCCGGCGGTCTGGAGGCCCCGGCGAGGCGCGCGGCGGAGCTCCGGTGAAGCTTCAAAAGCTGTTAATGGCGGATTCCGGCGGGGTCACTCCGGGCTGGTGCGAGATGGACCAAGAGCTCTGTATTGACTTCACGGAGCTTGGTGCAGGGGTGGCCGACGCCGGAAAGCCGTGGCGGCGCCGGACGGCGACGGTCGGCCAAGATGCCAAATATCGGGTTTCTAGGGCTCTCCCGTGCGGGCCCGATCTGCGTCCGATCACCCTCAAGTCTTGTGGATCGCTTGCAGTCGTCGAGAGGGACAGATTAAACGGTGTTGATCTCGGGTTCACTGGTCGGATGATGGCGGCGCGCTTGATCGGACAAAAACAATGATCTCCGGTGACAGGGCTCCCGCCGGCGGTTGGGACGGCGGCAGCGGCCCAGCCTGCATCCGATCGATGACCTCGGTGTCAGGAGCACCTTGGTCATGCTTAAGACCCAAAGCTAAAAGAAAACTCCATAAACTCACCTTCGCCGGAAAACCTTGGAAGAAGGGGGTTGGCCGCGGCGGCGCGCGGCGGCGGTTCAGGCCAGGACCACTCGGGCTCGGATGCGGCGTTGCAGGAGAGTCCTCAGGACCAACTTTGATCGCCTAAGAACCTTCGTGAGTACCCTCCTCTTCAACCACCCGAGATCAAGGGTGTTCTTGATCTCCCTTCTCCGGCGACGTGGTGGCGCGGCCGGTACGGGGAGGCTCGGGGAGTGAGGCAGAGAAGGCGTGGGTTCTGTTGGAGCTGCGGCTTGTGCCGAGACTCGAGGGTTTTTGAAGAGGAGGACTTCGGGTTTTGAAATTCAAACTTGAATAGGCTAGGGTTGCACAATTGCAAGGTAGTCCTCCTAGCTTCAGGATTTCAAGCCCATTCCTTCACAGCATCTTCCATTCGCACATAGGTCCCTCTCTAATGCAGTGGCACGCTTTTCGAGGCATGTTTTATAAGGATTACTGTGCAAAAATCACATTTTTTGCTGTATTTTTCGCTTTTCGAGGCAATCCGGTCGTCAATTCGAGAAACGGACTTCGCCACGACGTCCGGCTCGACGAGACCTATCAGGTAGCGATTTTTGTTTTTCGAAACGATGTCCGGATAAATTTTCGGATCATAAAATACTGTTCCAAATACTGTTTTTCGCACTTTTTGAGACTCTAGAGTCGTCAAACGGAAATTCCGTCAGCGCCATTGCGTCCAGAACTACGAAACCGTTAAAATCCACTATTTGAAGTGCTATGATCGGCTTTCGGATAGTGAATTTGCTCAACGTTGGCGCGAGAGGGGTTCGAAAATAGGGTTTACTGTTCACTTGTACCCGCGACTTAAGTCGCGGGTCCCGCCAGCTTCAGCGCTGATTTCTGGAAGATCCGACCATCAGATCTGAACAAGCTTAATATGGATTTCACTCAGTTCGTCATGACGGTCGCACTCGTGGTCTCGGATCTTCGAGATCAGGCTCGGATTGAAAAGTGATATTTCTGGCCCACTAACTGTGCCATTTACACTGCAGAAAGGGGCACTAGTCTACTTGTGCTTTTTCATGATCCAAGTTCAACTTGACTTTATTTATTTTCATTTATTTATTTATTTATAAAATTTCAAATTCTTACATCTCTCACACCAAAAAGGAAGTTTCGTCCCTGAAACTTAATATAACTAAGAACCAAATAAATGGGGGTAACGCTCCATCATAGTCGATTCGCGTTCCCCACGTGGCTTCACGCTCTTCAAGGTTCTCCCATTGTACCTTGACATAGGGGATCGGTCAACTTCTCAGCTTCTTTTCATCCCGAGCCAGGGTCTTCAGAGGTGTCTCCGTAAGGATGTCCTTAATTTACCGTTATCTGGAACACACCAACGGCCCCTGAATCGGATAGAGCCATCGGTGTGCTGCTAATAATTCGTTAGTCTGTCCCAGTGGTATCAGTTCACGAATCTTATGGGAGGAGGGGTCCAACTGCTGTCCCTCCTTTATGCGATCAAGCAGGGTAGACTGCACTACCATCGGTAAAAGTCGAGCGGTAGACCCCGAAGGAACGATCTCCAAGTCTAGACGTTGGAACTCGGAAATCAAGCGATCCTGATCAGTGATCATTAGCAGCTCTGGGGTATTATCACTAAAACTATAACATCGTTGTCCAGAGGGTAACCCTGGAGACTATAACTATAGATAAGCGAACAAGTAGACCCAATCACGATATTACCCCTTACGGGGTAGAGTACTTCAAACCACTCTTTCGACAGTACCTTGTCTGCAGCCGACATACTTATCAAAAGAATGGTGAAATACCAAGATCGGTCGCCAACATCAAGTTGGGGACACGACTCCCACCGGAGTCAACAGAAAGTATAGGTAACGTGGCTAAGGCAATCAATGTCTACGGAGATCAAAGTCCAATTTTATCTTTAATCTATTTATTAAAACAAGGTAATTCAGATTATTACATCACCTCCACTTCAAAGGAGTTTTGTTCCCGAAGCTTACAACTTAAAGTCATACTTAATGAAATGCTTAATATAAAAATTTATTCGAGAGTTACTAGGTCAGTCGTCGGGCTTCCCTCCATTGGCTCTCCATGAGGGGTCAGTGCATAGGCCGGTCCTGCTGAGATTTGGCGCGCTCCCTCAGACTGACGAGGGAGAGGAGGACGCCCAGATGAAGCAGCGTTCGAGAAAGTACCCTGACGCTGGTATGGGATCACAGGTGCTGGAGCAGTGGAATCATCGGGGGTGGTCCTCTGTGGGCACTCCGAAGCTCTATGTCCCTGTTGGCCGCAGTTGAAACATCGGCCGTGGCGTCGTTTGCAGAAGCGCGCTCGGTGAGTACCCCCGCAGAAGACGCACGATAGGGTTTGCTTCGCCTTTTTGTTTTGTCTGGAGGATCCACCACCGCTCACAGAAGGCGCTCTTTTCTTGCCCTTGAGTATTTGTGGCTCGAAATTCTTGAACTCGGGCAGGACAGCCTTTGCTCGAGCTTTCTCTGCTCGATCAGCCCCATCATTGGCCACGGGATCAGTAACTGGGAAGACTGACCGGTATGACGCAGGTGCCATCACCGCAGTACTAACAGGGGCAACAGGAACCCCTGGTACCGCACAAGAAGCCGCAGTAACATCTGGAATGGGCCCCGCTGGTGGTAATACGGGGTTAACAGCAGGCTCCGCCAAACCCTCAGGCTCGGCAACAGCCGGAGCAACAAGGGGTGCAATCGGCGGTGCAGCAACTGGAACAGTTGGTGGGTGAATAGGTGGGGCAGGAGCAGCAGTCTGCTGCTGCACAAAATGCTGTAACATCCCAACCAGAGCCGCCATCTGAGCCTCAAGTCGCTCTATACGACCCTGATCCACGTGCTCGCTCGGCGCGCTGGGTGGTCGGCCGACACCACGGCCCGTGCCCGCACCCCGTCCATGCCCACGGCCTGGAGGACAAGCCATAACTGCAATCATACAACCAGGTTAGAAACAGACTCCGGAAAGTATACCTTGAGTTTCTAACCCTTATACTCGACATACCCAACGCTCTCACGCGACAAGTCATCCTAGGGTTCATCCTAACCAATTCCTAATCAACTTTCCCTAGGTACCGTGTACCTATGTCTCTGATACCATCTAATCTGTCACGCCCCGAGTTTAAAAATCAGGTCTGAATTTTTTTTTTTTTTTTTTGTTTAAATCAGTGTTCGCAAACTGGGCGCAACAGACCGCCACACATATAGGAAACCCTCTATTCCGCGAACAGAGACTCCCCTATATATGCACGGCTAGGCTTGTAATCAGCAACAGATATCTCAGTACAACTACTAATCTAGTCAGCAGGAATAATTCAAAATCAGTTATTACATCATTATTTTAAATGTCTAAATCAAATAGAACTGGAATGAAGTGCGGAAAATAAAAGTCTGCATGGATCATCAGGGCTCAATATCTACGATCATGGGGACAGTTCTATCGTAACCGGCTCACTGGATCGTCCTGCTATCTCCCCACCCGACGGACCTGGAAAATGGTCACCCAGGGGGTGAGAGATACACTGTACATGTATCCCAGTGGGCACGATGAGCCGAGGATCAGCTAATCGTACCTACTGGGTACTAAAATCTGCGGATAGTAAAGATCTATAGGAAAAGCTGGAAGCATAGATGTCTACTAATAATCAGAATAAAGACGGCAGGTAAGTATGCTGAACAATCAGGGTATATCAGAAATAAACAATCATGAAAACTGTAGAGCATGCATGCTGGAAATCAAAAGTCAACTACAAGGATCATGTATAAAGAACTACAAGTGATACAAGCATGTCTACAGATAATAGTGCTGGAAATAACTGAGCAGCAGTACAAGTGAAAGTAATGCGTCAAAGGTAGAAACCCAAGTACCCAATCATGCGCCACTATTGGTCTCATAGGACCTCAGGCAATAACCCTGCATTTCATAGACGCCAAGCAGTCTCGATGCAAAAGGGGCTCGCGGCTGACATACCCCGCACCCCACGGGTGCCTAACTGGGGGCTCACGGGTCTATCACCAGACCACTTTACCGGTAAAGAACAAGCTCCACGGGGAGCGACCCCGGCCATGTTCGTGAAGTACAGCAGTGTATAGTAAGTCATAATGATCAATCTCACGGTCTAGTGACCGGGTAGTCGGCAACATGCCGAGATCCCAACAAGGAGTCATCAGTCTATATCTATCAATCGGAATCAATCAATCATGCATATCGACAATATATCAAGTAACATCTCCAATGACAGGAATCAGCAGGTATCATCGAATCATGCAAATCTATGTACAGGAATATAAAAGGTGATAAGCAGGTACATATGATGTGTCTCAAGCAGATCAGATCTATCAAGAATAATCATGGAGTATGCAAACACAGTAATCAGGCTGATTGTGAACAGGTAATCTCAATCACAGGTCTAACAGCGTCAGTATCAACCAGAAGGATCATGATATGTTAAGGAGATCAGTATACGTCAAAATAGGTCATCGAGGTACAATCAGCAGGTATGTATACGACAAGTCTAAAAGAATCAATGTCTATCAATCAGATCATGTGATATATGCAATCATCATAAGTCGTATGGGTATGATCAGCGGGCTAGTCAAAAACAAGTGTCCGACTGGACTAAAGCAACCAGAGGGCCAAAAAGCTGAGGCCCGGTTCGAAGATAACCCACCTGGGTGACGGCAGATCCTCGAACTCCCGCACGGCTACTGGGAGGCTGGCGCTGAACAACTGGGCCCTGTACAAGAAGACATGATCAGTAATAGACTCGCACAACCCTTTCCCGACGACGCTACACTAACGGAAAGCTTAAACGGTCAAATCGGTCGGCTTATCGATCAAAATCTGATTCCCGGTCAATGAGGACCTTCGGAATCCTAATAAGATGTTCAGGTGGTGCGTAAACACTGTCTAAGGTCAGCAGGTGTGTCTAATTTGCAAGTTGGTCCATAAGATGTTAAAAAATTGCATAATTGTTCTTAATTAATCGACTGTTTCAGCTTGTTCTTACAATCCGGGGGTCCAACGACGACGCCGTAAGTTTCAGCGCGTTCCTTACGTCGAGACGGTGCCCGTGCTCACCAAATTGGGCTGGCACGGGGCCCGGATGCAAAGTTGGCCCATGATCCATTAGTGTTCAAAGTACTACTATGCTACAACTTAATGTATAAATGATCTTTTTGAAATCTAACTTGAGCATGGTACTAAGCAAGGACAGAGAAGTGGTGTGCTCACCTTGCGCGCGCCGGAGGCCGGCCGGAGAGATGGCCGGAGCAAGGCTTGAACTCGGGCTAGGGCTCGGGTTGGTGCACTTGGAACAACAGTGGCTCAGACCTGGAACCGAGGTGAGCATCAGCACTAGAACCCTCCCAGAAGATGCTTGGTCCCTGCGGGGTCGAGCCCCGGCGGTCGAAGGCGGTGGCGGCCGGAGACAAGCCCGCACATGATAGTCCCGGGTGCAACCATGGAGCCATGCCATCGGTGTAGTGGCCCTAGTTCCCATGCAGTGTTTTTCCGATGGATCCACTATTAGAACACCTAGTATTGGTGTCCCTGGTCCCCAGTGCATCAATTGGGTGCTATTGGTGGACCCTGTGTGCTTTATTTTACTGTTTTGGCCTTCGGCTGGGTTTGCCGAAATTTCTGGAAAGATTTAGGCCAAACAGAGGTCGTAGTTGGATTCAGCGCGGAAAAACGCTTGAAAATGACTATTTATTTGCTTAATTTGGAGTCCGGATGCCCAAAAACGGACACCCGGAAGTTTTTAGTGGAAAATGGTGCATGGGAGGGGCCGTAGACCGCCGGGATGCCACGTGGCAGCCTCTGATTGGCCGGCTCAGGACGCGCGGTCCACAGAGCGGCGCGGCGGGGTGCACAGACCCGGCGCATGGACACGTGGCACCGTCTGATTGGCGGGCCCAGGGCGCGCGGTCTACTGGGTGGAGCGCGGCGGTGCATGGACCAGGCGGGAGACACGTGGCAGTCACTGGTTGGTCGGTGCACGCGGCGCGGTCCACGGAATTCCTGTCGAAGGCGTGGACCGGGTGCAGGGGACACGTGTCACTTCCTCGTTGGCGGGTGCAGCGCGCGGGGTGCACGGGGCGCGGGGCAGGTGCCTCGGGATGCGTGCGCACGTGCGACCCACGTCGCGCGGCAGGCGCGCACGTCGCGCGGCCGGGGTCAACGGGGTGGACACGTGGCGCCCGCTCATTGGCGGGCGCCACCGCCTTACTGTGCCCGGGGAGCGGACACGTGGCGGGCGCTGGTTGGCCCGCTTCGGTGTTCGCTGTTCGGGCGACACGTGGCGGGCTCCGAGGCGGGTCGGACGGATTTGGGATCCCGTCCGACGGCGTGTATCGGGCCGGGCCGCACTGTGTGCGCCCGAAAATTTTCGGGCGCCCGAAAGTTGGGCCCGAGCCCAAAAGGCTTGTTTTTTTTGGGCTTTTCTTTTGAGGCCTATAAATAGGTCACCTTGGGCTGGCTGTTACACCCTTTTTCAGAAGGATTCAGCTCGAGAGTTCTACATCAAAAATCCTCCTCTCCCTCTTAGCTAACTCCTGGTGAAGTTTCAGAAAATCTGGAAGCCGTGACGACTGTGTTTCCTACCTCGTAGTGCGGAGCGACGTTTTACAGTGTGAGGCCCATTACCGTCGCATTTTCTTCCGGGAGACCTACAGAGCTACCCCGACATCCGATTTCAGCGATTTTTGCGGCGTTGGATTCACGAGAGGTAAATCTTCGACTTTCGTGTTGAGTGTTTCGTTCAGATTTGGGTTTTTGGCACGGATTTCGAGGCATTACTGAGCCGCTGTTTTGTTGCAAGATTTCTGGACAGCACCAACTTCGCGGAATTTTATCTTCACTTCTGGACATCGGATTTCGACGATTCAAGAGCCTATCGACATCTACTCTTCGCGAGGATCGTCGTGATATTTTTATTGGAATTTTGTGAATTTTATTTTCAGGTAAAATTCGCGTGTGAACAGTAACAGCCCATGCAGATTTTTAGAATGTGTTGTTTATGTATGAATTTGTTGTAATTGTGTGTGGTTGTTGTACCCAGGACTGTAAGAGCACTTTTTCTGTGCTCCTAGCTTTGTGGATCTAAGAAACTGTCGATTCCTGGACTGTATATCTGTATCATCTCGGACAGTTAGCGAGTTCAGGTGGGTGTTTCTGCTTGCAATTTCTATGGACTGCACTCTAATTCTGCAATATAGATGCATGCATGATAGTATGTGAGCTAATATAACTGTGCAATTTATATGTTAGTAACCACAGTTAATAATTGCTAAAATTGAGATTCTTTTTGGAACTCTTGCATCATATGAACCACAAATTGGAGAAAGACTTGACTTAGCACATCTATTAGACATTGTATGTCATCCTCAGACAGCTACTATTGGGTTTATGCCTTTACTATAGTTCTCCCATGTTATTGTTACTTTTGTCATCTTGGGACATAGTGGTCTTCCCCTGAGTTGTGGGTTGGGAGGTTTAGTAGCTTTGGATGCATTGTACTCGTGTCTGGGGACCGAGTAGAGTTGACAGCAGTCTATAGTTTGTTCATCATTTGAGATAGTGATATGTGGGACTGGGATCTTTGGGTGATGATCATAGTGACAGTGTGGATCCCCTTTTAGTGAGTGAGTCAGGGATTGGATCATAGCCTGCAGGAGCCATTCTTGAGATCGACAGAGATGCGCAGATATTTTGCTCGGTGGGGTCGCTACCCACGAGTGCCACTCCGGAGTTGGGCTTGCTACTTCTTTCGCGGCTTGTCGATGTTGGTGTCCCTCTGACTGAGCCAGTTTTGGCAGTCATGGACATCGTCCCTCTGGCTGAGCCAGTTTTGGCAGCTATGGACATACCTACAGCAGTAGGTAGGCGCAGGTTTGACTGGACCCGTTTGGCAGTCAGTTTGGATTGGGTGACCTGAGTCGAGTATCAGTAGTGACATTTTGATCTTCGATCCTTTTCCTTGAGCATTGTAGATAGGGGCATAGTAGCAGTAGATGTTTTACCTTCCTGCTTTCTATTCTGCATTTTTCTTTGGTTACTTTTTGCCCCTTGTAGACTTAGTGGGCAGGCCGTCGGGCTTGTTGGCGGCACCCACTGAGAACTACTGTGGGAGGTAGTTCTCACACCCGTCGTGGTGTCTTTTCCCCAGGGACTCCAGCTCCAGTTCCTGCGGTGCCCGTTGCTGATCCAGCTCCTTCAGACCGAGGTAAGGGAATCGCGAGGTAGATCTTTTCCCCCTTCAGCAGCAGCGAGAGGTAGAGGTACCCGATGTACTTTTGGTTGTGTCTTTTAGTATGAGAGATTTTGTAGTGAGGTATCGAGTTGTACTCTTCTGTTTTCTTTTGAGAGACTCCTGTATTTTGAGTGAGGACTTTATGTTATATTTGTGGGACAGTTTTACTTCTTGTATATCTGTTAGTTTTATGTTTACAGCTCTGATATCTGTTAGTTTAGACACTTACTTGCAGGTTAGACGCTACGTCTCTACGGGGCTTCCTGTAGGGGCGGCGGATCTGTTGGCGAGCCCGGGGTACAGTTCTGACCCCGGGGCGTGACAGATTAGAGTGGTATCAGAGCCTAGGATGTAGGTCATGGAGGACTTAGGAACCCTAGGCTTATGGTTAAACCCTAGGATGACCCACGTGAGAGCCGAGATTTTTAGCGAAAGTCTTGATTGGGTTTTGAACTCTCCCGAGTGGATAGGGACGAGGGATAGACATGTCTTCCTTTTGTAGCAACTATGTTGGCTGCAGACAACATAGTGCTTCGGAAAGGGGGACATGCCTTTTGACTTTCGCTAGATTGGGTCGAGTGTTGCTTCTGGTTCTGATTGTGGTTTGTTTTGTCCCTCAGGTGGGGATGCCTCCTCGACGTTCTATGGTGACGCGCTCGCAGCCTTCGTCCTCTGAGCCCGAGCAGGAGGACTCGGGGCGAGGACCTCAGGCTGAGATACAGGAGCTCCGTGCCCAGATGGCACAGATGGCTGAGGCGGCTAGACGCCAGGAGGAGGCATGGCACGGCTGACGCTCTTATTGGAGCAGAGAGCACAGCCGGCAGTGGCACCCCCTGAGGCTTCGCCGGTGCCTTCTTCCCCTGTTGAAGCACCCCCTGTGGCGCAGTCTGCACCGGCGGTTCCTGCTGTGCCGGTTTCGAGTAGGCCACCGGCCGGGGCGACGGGAGCGTTGACTGAGACAGAGCAGCGGGAGGTTGTTGATCTGCTGATGAGATTCCGACGGTTTGATCCGCCCCGCTTTTCGGGCATGAGTGCTGAGCCTTGGGCAGCCGAGACGTGGATTACCACCATGGAGCGCCACTTCGAGAGCTTGTTTGTGGACGACCGGTATCGGGTCATTTTGGCTACCCATTTTCTGGAGAGCAACGCCGAGGCGTGGTGGCGGCGTGTGCGACCAGCTGGTCCACCTGGGACGCAGCTTCTTCCTTGGGCCGAGTTCCGGAGCATGTTGCTGGGAGCTTTCTTCCCGGAGAGCGTCAGACAGCGACTGGAGGAGCAGTTGAAGAATCTCCGCCAGGGAGATAGATCGGTGCAAATGTACATCGCCGAGTTCAACCAGCTTTTGGCTTGTGTGCCACACGTGGCCAGGGACGAGAGCCACCGTGTTTACTTGTTCGAGCGAGGACTTCGTCGAGACATCTATCAGTTCGTCCGTTCCCGCAGATTGCAGACCGTGGAGGCCTCGATGGAGCAGGCCTTATATGTGGAGTGTGGAGAGGCCGTGATGGACGAGGTGTCTCCCGCCCCTGTAGCGACTTCTGGGGCGAAGCGCCCGGCTTCCGCGGAGGAGGGGCAGTCTAGCAGGCAGGGACCCCCGAGACCCCCGCGTTTCCATCCACAGGGCAGGGGGCACCAGGGACGCCAGAGATCGGGGGCGTCTCGACAGTCACAGCAGCAGCAGCAGCAGCGTCGACCCCCACGACAGCAGCAGCCCCCACAGCAGTCTTCTCGGCAGCAGCGCTCAGATCGGTGTGTTATTTGTCGGGGCCCTCATCCGCCGACTCAGTGCCCGCAGAGACAGGGCCGATGTTTTCGATGCGGGGAGGCCGGCCATATTGCGAGTGCTTGTCCCAGGGCCGGCCATCCAGCTCCTTCTTCTGCATCAGCACCGACCGTTCCTTACCAGCCAGCCGGACCTTCTGCAGCTTACAGCAGGCCAGATTTCGCCTCCTCTTCTTCTCGACAGCCAGAGCGACGTCCCCCGGCGCCGAGCGGTCGTGTATATGCCGCTCAGATTGAGGATGCTTTTTCAGCAGAGCAGGTCGTCGCAGGTATTGTTCTGATCTCTTCAGTCCGTGCTCGGGCTCTCTTCGATACCGGTGCTTCTCATTCATTCATCAGTAGATCATTTGCATTCTTGCATGGTATAGAGATAGCTTCTTTATCTTCTGCATTAGTGGTTGAGATACCGGGTCATGTCCTTCCTGTTGAGGAGTGCTGTAGAGATTGCCCCATTCAGTTGGGATCCTGGATTCTGCCGGTCGACTTGCTTGTCTTACGACAGCTCCAGGATTTCGATGTTGTTCTGGGTATGGATTGGTTGTCGAGATACTATGTTACCATTGATTGCCGCGATAGGACTGTTACTCTTCGGGAGCCGGGGCAGGAGGTGTTCGTCTTCCAGGGTTGTCAGAGCTCCTTGTTCGCCTTGACCATTTCTTCGGCGAGGGCCAGGCGGTTGATGAGTAGAGGATGCACCGCATTTCTGGCGACGATTGTGGAGGCGCCTTCGGCGGCACGGGGACTCGAGGATATTCCAGTGGTCCGCGAGTTTCCCGATGTGTTTCCCCCAGAGCTGACGACCATGCCGCCAGAGAGGGAGATCGAGTTCGTGATTGATGTGGTACCCGGAACCGCACCAATCTCGAAGGCACCTTACAGGATGGCGCCTGCCGAGCTGAGAGAGTTGAAGGCCCAGTTGCAGGATCTTTTGGACAGAGGCTTCATTCGGCCCAGTGTTTCGCCGTGGGGAGCGCCTGTTTTGTTCGTGAAGAAGAAGGATGGGACACTTCGCTTATGTGTGGACTACCGCGAACTGAACAAAGTGACCATCCGGAATAAGTATCCTCTGCCACGAATCGATGACTTGTTTGATCAGCTACAGGGAGCCTCCGTATTTTCGAAGATTGATCTCCAGTCTGGTTACCACCAGCTTAGGGTGAGGGCCGAGGACATCCCCAAGACGGCGTTCAGATCCCGGTATGGACATTATGAGTACACGGTTATGCCGTTTGGTTTGACCAATGCCCCAGCTGCATTCATGGATCTGATGAACCGGGTCTTTCAGCCGTACTTGGATCGATTCGTGGTTGTGTTCATTGATGACATCCTGATTTACTCCCGGAGCGATGAGGAGCACGAGGAGCACCTGAGGATAGTGCTGCAGCTTCTACGTGATAAAAAGCTGTATGCCAAGTTAAAGAAATGCGAGTTTTGGCTTCGGGAGGTTGCTTTCTTGGGCCACATTGTTTCAGCTGCTGGAGTAGCGGTCGACCCGACGAAGATTGACACAGTTCGGGATTGGCCGAGGCCGACGACGGTTTCTGAGGTACGGAGTTTCTTGGGCCTAGCCGGTTATTATCGTCGGTTCGTGGAGGGCTTTGCGAAGCTCTCTACTCCCCTGACCAGTTTGACTAGGAAGGGGACAAAGTTTGTTTGGACCGAGCGGTGTCAGCAGAGTTTCGAGGAACTGAAGAGAAGATTGATCTCCGCACCAGTTCTTGCACTGCCGGTTATGGGAGAGGGTTTCGTGATTTACAGTGACGCCTCACACAGTGGACTGGGTTGTGTTCTTATGCAGCATGGTAGGGTAATTGCCTATGCTTCACGGCAATTAAAGGATTATGAGAAGAATTACCCTACACATGACTTGGAGCTTGCAGCTGTTGTTTTTGCACTGAAGCTGTGGCGGCATTACCTCTATGGCGAGCATTGTGAGATTTATACGGATCATAAGAGCTTAAAGTATCTGTTCACCCAAAAGGAGCTGAACCTTAGGCAACGCCGGTGGTTGGAGTTGTTAAAGGATTACGATCTGAGTATCCTTTACCACCCCGGCAAGGCCAATGTGGTGGCAGATGCTTTGAGTAGGAGGTCAGTGCATAGTTTGAGTTTGATGATTACCCAGCAGGCACAGCTGATAGAGCAGATGAGGCGACTTCAGATTGAGGTAGTATCCCCTGGGGTCTCTGCGAGACTTATGACTATGGTCTTGCAGCCCACTCTGCTGGACAGGATCAGGGAGATGCAGAGTGAGGACCCCCACTTGGAGAGGATCAGGGCTCAGATTCAGGTTGATGAGAGAGGGGATTTTGCAGTGGACAGCTCGGGAGTACTACGGTACAGGGACCGAGTTTGTGTGCCATCAGATTTGGAGATTAGAGATCAGATTTTGAGAGAGGCCCATTATACACCTTATACCATCCATCCTGGAGGTACTAAGATGTATAAGGACCTTAAGGCACACTTTTGGTGGTCGGGGATGAAGCGGGATATTGGAAGGTTTGTTGCTCAGTGCTTAACTTGCCAGCAAGTGAAGGCAGAGCATCGGGTTCCTGCTGGCAAGTTGCAGAGCCTTCCAATTCCCGAATGGAAGTGGGACCACATCACCATGGATTTCGTGACTGGGCTACCGAGATCGCAGAGTGGAGCCGACGCAGTCTGGGTGATTGTTGATAGACTTACCAAGTCAGCGCATTTTCTGCCTGTACAGATGACTTGGTCCTTGGAGCGCCTGGCACAGCTATATTTGGATGAGATCGTGAGGCTGCACGGAGTACCAGCGTCCATCGTTTCAGATCGAGACCCGAGATTTGTGTCACGGTTTTGGGGGAGCCTACAGTCAGCCATGGGTACTCGGCTTAGTTTCAGCACAGCATTCCACCCACAGACAGACGGACAGTCAGAGCGCACCATTCAGACGCTTGAGGATATGTTGCGTGCGTGTGTTATGGATTTTGGAGGAGGTTGGCACCGACACCTACCCCTGGTTGAGTTCGCGTACAACAACAGCTTTCAAGCGAGCATTCAGATGGCTCCGTTTGAGGCGTTGTACGGACGCAAGTGTCGGTCGCCCCTATACTGGAGTGATGTGGGTGAGAGGAGGACGCTGGGGCCAGACTTACTGCTGGAGGCAGAGGAGAAAGTCCGTGTTGTTCGTCGGCACTTGGAGACAGCCCAGAGTCGCCAGAAGAGTTATGCTGATGTTCGGCGGCGAGACCTTGAGTTCCAGGTTGGTGACCACGTTTTCTTGAAGGTCTCGCCCTCGAAGGGGGTCCGGAGGTTTGGAGTGCGGGGGAAGCTCAGTCCCCGCTTCATTGGACCCTTTGAGGTGCTTGAGAGGGTAGGCCCTGTGGCTTATAGAGTTGCTCTACCTCCCCGCTTGGCTGGTGTTCATGATGTCTTCCATGTTTCGGCCTTGAGGAGATATGTGTTCGATCCGTCTCATGTCATCGACTTCGCATCCTTGGATATCGGCGAGGACTTGGTTTACGAGGAGCGCCCATTGCGGATTCTGGCTCGTGAGGTGAGGGAATTGCGCAACCGGGCGATACCCTATGTGAAGATCCTTTGGAGCAACCATGAGGAGCGAGAGGCTACCTGGGAGCTTGAGACGGCGATGCGAGATGCCTACCCTTTTCTGTTCGAGACTGCTGTTTGAGGTACGTTTGTCTTTGCTCTGTTTAGTTTCGAGGACGAAACTTTCTTTTAGTGGGGGAGGATGTAGTGGCCCTAGTTCCCATGCAGTGTTTTTCCGATGGATCCACTGTTAGAACACCTAGTATTGGTGTCCCTGGCCCCAGTGCATCAATTGGGTGCTATTGGTGGACCCTGTGTGCTTTATTTTACTGTTTTGGCCTTCGGCTGGGTTTGCCGAAATTTCTGGAAAGATTTAGGCCAAACAGAGGTCGTAGTTGGATTCAGCGCGGAAAAACGCTTGAAAATGACTATTTATTTGCTTAATTTGGAGTCCGGATGCCCAAAAACGGACACCCGGAAGTTTTTAGTGGAAAATGGTGCATGGGAGGGGCCGTAGACCGCCGGGATGCCACGTGGCAGCCTCTGATTGGCCGGCTCAGGATGCGCGGTCCACAGAGCGGCGCGGCGGGGTGCACAGACCCGGCGCATGGACACGTGGCACCGCCTGATTGGCGGGCCCAGGGCGCGCGGTCTACTGGGTGGAGCGCGGCGGTGCATGGACCAGGCGGGAGACACGTGGCAGTCACTGGTTGGTCGGTGCACGCGGCGCGGTCCACGGAATTCCTGTCGAAGGCGTGGACCGGGTGCAGGGGACACGTGTCACTTCCTCGTTGGCGGGTGCAGCGCGCGGGGTGCACGGGGCGCGGGGCAGGTGCCTCGGGATGCGTGCGCACGTGCGACCCACGTCGCGCGGCAGGCGCGCACGTCGCGCGGTCGGGGTCAACGGGGTGGACACGTGGCGCCCGCTCATTGGCGGGCGCCACCGCCTTACTGTGCCCGGGGAGCGGACACGTGGCGGGCGCTGGTTGGCCCGCTTCGGTGTTCGCTGTTCGGGCGACACGTGGCGGGCTCCGAGGCGGGTCGGACGGATTTGGGATCCCGTCCGACGGCGTGTATCGGGCCGGGCCGCACTGTGCGCGCCCGGAAGTTGTGGGCCGGGCCGCACTGTGTGCGCCCGAAAATTTTCGGGCGCCCGAAAGTTGGGCCCGAGCCCAAAAGGCTTGTTTTTTTTGGGCTTTTCTTTTGAGGCCTATAAATAGGTCACCTTGGGCTGGCTGTTACACCCTTTTTCAGAAGGATTCAGCTCGAGAGTTCTACATCAAAAATCCTCCTCTCCCTCTTAGCTAACTCCTGGTGAAGTTTCAGAAAATCTGGAAGCCGTGACGACTGTGTTTCCTACCTCGTAGTGCGGAGCGACGTTTTACAGTGTGAGGCCCATTACCGTCGCATTTTCTTCCGGGAGACCTACAGAGCTACCCCGACATCCGATTTCAGCGATTTTTGCGGCGTTGGATTCACGAGAGGTAAATCTTCGACTTTCGTGTTGAGTGTTTCGTTCAGATTTGGGTTTTTGGCACGGATTTCGAGGCATTACTGAGCCGCTGTTTTGTTGCAAGATTTCTGGACAGCACCAACTTCGCGGAATTTTATCTTCACTTCTGGACATCGGATTTCGACGATTCAAGAGCCTATCGACATCTACTCTTCGCGAGGATCGTCGTGATATTTTTATTGGAATTTTGTGAATTTTATTTTCAGGTAAAATTCGCGTGTGAACAGTAACAGCCCATGCAGATTTTTAGAATGTGTTGTTTATGTATGAATTTGTTGTAATTGTGTGTTGTTGTTGTACCCAGGACTGTAAGAGCACTTTTTCTGTGCTCCTAGCTTTGTGGATCTAAGAAACTGTCGATTCCTGGACTGTATATCTGTATCATCTCGGACAGTTAGCGAGTTCAGGTGGGTGTTTCTGCTTGCAATTTCCATGGACTGCACTCTAATTCTGCAATATAGATGCATGCATGATAGTATGTGAGCTAATATAACTGTGCAATTTATATGTTAGTAACCACAGTTAATAATTGCTAAAATTGAGATTCTTTTTGGAACTCTTGCATCATATGAACCACAAATTGGAGAAAGACTTGACTTAGCACATCTATTAGACATTGTATGTCATCCTCAGACAGCTACTATTGGGTTTATGCCTTTACTATAGTTCTCCCATGTTATTGTTACTTTTGTCATCTTGGGACATAGTGGTCTTCCCCTGAGTTGTGGGTTGGGAGGTTTAGTAGCTTTGGATGCATTGTACTCGTGTCTGGGGACCGAGTAGAGTTGACAGCAGTCTATAGTTTGTTCATCATTGAGATAGTGATATGTGGGACTGGGATCTTTGGGTGATGATTATAGTGACAGTGTGGATCCCCTTTTAGTGAGTGAGTCAGGGATTGGATCATAGCCTGCAGGAGCCATTCTTGAGATCGACAGAGATGCGCAGATATTTTGCTCGGTGGGGTCGCTACCCACGAGTGCCACTCCGGAGTTGGGCTTGCTACTTCTTTCGCGGCTTGTCGATGTTGGTGTCCCTCTGACTGAGCCAGTTTTGGCAGTCATGGACATCGTCCCTCTGGCTGAGCCAGTTTTGGCAGCTATGGACATACCTACAGCAGTAGGTAGGCGCAGGTTTGACTGGACCCGTTTGGCAGTCAGTTTGGATTGGGTGACCTGAGTCGAGTATCAGTAGTGACATTTTGATCTTCGATCCTTTTCCTTGAGCATTGTAGATAGGGGCATAGTAGCAGTAGATGTTTTACCTTCCTGCTTTCTATTCTGCATTTTTCTTTGGTTACTTTTTGCCCCTTGTAGACTTAGTGGGCAGGCCGTCGGGCTTGTTGGCGGCACCCACTGAGAACTACTGTGGGAGGTAGTTCTCACACCCGTCGTGGTGTCTTTTCCCCAGGGACTCCAGCTCCAGTTCCTGCGGTGCCCGTTGCTGATCCAGCTCCTTCAGACCGAGGTAAGGGAATCGCCAGGTAGATCTTTTCCCCCTTCAGCAGCAGCGAGAGGTAGAGGTACCCGATGTACTTTTGGTTGTGTCTTTTAGTATGAGAGATTTTGTAGTGAGGGATCGAGTTGTACTCTTCTGTTTTCTTTTGAGAGACTCCTGTATTTTGAGTGAGGACTTTATGTTTATATTTGTGGGACAGTTTTACTTCTTGTATATCTGTTAGTTTTATGTTTACAGCTCTGATATCTGTTAGTTTAGACACTTACTTGCAGGTTGGACGCTACGTCCCTACGGGGCTTCCTGTAGGGGCGGCGGATCTGTTGGCGAGCCCGGGGTACAGTTCTGACCCCGGGGCGTGACAATCGGGGTACCTCCAGACCCAAAACAAAATCATGGGGCACTTAAAAATAATGTTTACAGCTTACCTATAGGGTTTGCCGGTGTCCGGGGCGCCGGAGATGGCCGGAGGAGAAGGTCGGAGCAACCCTCGGGTGCAACTCTGCGACTTAAAAATCCGACGTTAAGCTCTGCATGCAACACCACGAATCATCCTAAAATGATAAAACCAGCCTACCTGCGCGGTTGCCGGCGGTCTGGAGGCCCCGGCGAGGCGCGCGGCGGAGCTCCGGTGAAGCTTCAAAAGCTGTTAATGGCGGATTCCGGCGGGGTCACTCCGGGCTGGTGCGAGATGGACCAAGAGCTCTGTATTGACTTCATGGAGCTGGGTGCAGGGGTGGCCGACGCCGAAAAGCCGTGGCGGCGCCGGACGGCGACGGTCGGCCAAGATGCCAAATATCGGGTTTCTAGGGCTCTCCCGTGCGGGCCCGATCTGCGTCCGATCACCCTCAAGTCTTGTGGATCGCTTGCAGTCGTCGAGAGGGACAGATTAAACGGTGTTGATCTCGGGTTCACCGGTCGGATGATGGCGGCGCGCTTGATCGGACAAAAACAATGATCTCCGGTGACAGGGCTCCCGCCGGCGGTTGGGACGGCGGCAGCGGCCCAGCCTGCATCCGATGGATGACCTCGGTGTCAGGAGCACCTTGGTCATGCTTAAGACCCAAAGCTAAAAGAAAACTCCATAAACTCACCTTCGCCGGAAAACCTTGGAAGAAGGGGGTTGGCCGCGGCGGCGCACGGCGGCGGTTCAGGCCTGGACCACTCGGGCTCGGATGCGGCGTTGCAGGAGAGTCCTCAGGACCAACTTTGATCGCCTAAGAACCTTCGTGAGTACCCTCCTCTTCAACCACCCGAGATCAAGGGTGTTCTTGATCTCCCTTCTCCGGCGACGTGGTGGCGCGGCCGGTACGGGGAGGCTCGGGGAGTGAGGCAGAGAAGGCGTGGGTTCTGTTGGAGCTGCGGCTTGTGCCGAGACTCGAGGGTTTTTGAAGAGGAGGACTTCGGGTTTTGAAATTCAAACTTGAATAGGCTAGGGTTGCACAATTGCAAGGTAGTCCTCCTAGCTTCAGGATTTCAAGCCCATTCCTTCACAGCATCTTCCATTCGCACATAGGTCCCTCTCTAATGCAGTGGCACGCTTTTCGAGGCATGTTTTATAAGGATTACTGTGCAAAAATCACATTTTTTGCTGTATTTTTCGCTTTTCGAGGCAATCCGATCGTCAATTCGAGAAACGGACTTCGCCACGACGTCCGGCTACACGAGACCTATCAGGTAGCGATTTTTGTTTTTCGAAACGATGTCCGGATAAATTTTCGGACCATAAAATACTGTTCTAAATACTGTTTTTCGCACTTTTCGAGACTCTAGAGTCGTCAAACGGAAATTCCGTCAGCGCCATTGCGTCCAGAACTACGAAACCGTTAAAATCCACTATTTGAAGTGCTATGATCGGCTTCCGGATAGTGAATTTGCTCAACGTTGACGCGAGAGGGGTTCGAAAATAGGGTTTACTGTTCACTTGTACCCGCGACTTAAGTCGCGGGTCCCGCCAGCTTCAGCGCTGATTTCTGGAAGATCCGACCGTCAGATCTGAACAAGCTTAATATGGATTTCACTCAGTTCATCATGACGGTCGCACTCGTGGTCTCGGATCTTCGAGATCAGGCTCGGATTGAAAAGTGGTATTTCTGGCCCACTAACTGTGTCATTTACACTGCAGAAAGGGGCACTAGTCTACTTGTGCTTTTTCATGATCCAAGTTCAACTTGACTTTATTTATTTTCATTTATTTATTTATTTACAAAATTTCAAATTCTTACATGATCAACCGAACAGATGCCACCGCCTTGTTCACAAAAATTAATAAAAAAAAAAATCAAATATGAGTAATGTTATACATATAAACACTTTATTTGAAATGTATAATAAAATTTATTTTATTTTAAAATAAATAAAATATAATATATATATATATATATATATATTTGAAAATGTACGGTACCCTAAACTTCCATACACTTTTGGATCATTTTCCCAACTTAAAAAGTAATATAAAAATATTCTAAATAATATAAATTG
>CM054950.1:13384333-13513769 GCA_029168755.2 Tillandsia fasciculata
CGCGTTTGGTTATGGATGGGAACAGCAGTTCTCGTCTTCCTAGAATAAGCTGGTATAAGGCTGGAACAGTAGTTCCAGCCTTTTCCTGGAACAAGGCTTGTTCCCATTTGAGAGTAAGCTTAATTAAAATAAATAAAATTTTAATTATTGTATTAACTCTTTAATTAATCTAATATTTTAACTAATCTCATTATTTTATTAACTAATTATTTAAGTATTTAGATAATTAACTAATTAAATTATTAAATTATTTATAGTTAATTAAATTATTAATTATTAATAATACTCATTATTGTTAATTATTTATCAATTAACTGGGAATAAGCTTAAGTAAAGTAAATATAATTTTAATTATTGTAGTAACTCTTTAATTAATCTAATATTTTAACTAATCTAATTATTTTGTTAACTAATTATTTAAATATTTAGATAATTAACTAATTAAATTATTAAATTATTTGTAGTTAATTAAATTATTAATTATTATTTATATTAATTATTTATTATTATTTATATTATTTATTATAAGTTAAAATTATTTAATTAATATTTTATATTAATTATTTAGATAAAATATTGTTATTTTAAAATTACAATTACTCTTATTCTCACTCTTCCAATCTAACTATTCGAAAGCTATTTTTCTTATTTCTAGGAACAATCCGATTTTCATCCAAACGTAAAATTGGTCTTGTTCCTGCTTGTTCCTGAACTTATATCTATTCCTGGAATAAATAGTTCTAGCTTATACCTGAACCAAACGCAGTCTAAATGTTTTGTATAGTCGCTTTCTTGTTCCTAATCTCTGTAGCAAAAGTTATACTATATAGGTTTTTGCATAGAATCCTTTCGGTGTTTCATATTCTCTTTCAGCCAGTAGATGTGTCTTTATACAGATTATAGTTGGAAAATAACTTTCATGAAGTTATGAAGTAATGAAGTAATGAAGCATGAAATTACATATTTAGGTGTTGGAGATTAAATACTACTAGCATAGGAACCTGCGCGATGCGGCAAGTTAAAATTATAGTAAAAATTTATAGATTAAATAAATAAATAAAAATATAGAAAATAGAAGAGAATAATCACAAATTTTGGAAGTAAAAAAGCAAAATTCAAAGGACTTTGTAGCAACAGTGGGAGAGGATTCAGTAGCACGTGCACGACACTCATATTTGAAAACTTCCAAGCCTCCACCTAATCCCCACCATTGCCTTGATCGATGACGCCGCCACCGCCGTCGCTACCTCCAAGATCATCATCCTTCGCCACCATTACCCCCACCCTAACTCCTTTGCGTCGTCCACCTCTTTCTCTGTTGTCGTGCGATTTAACCCCTACCGCTACACACTCTGCGCTCTCGTGCGCTACACTCGCCGTACCCGCCAAAGGTCCCTCATTGATGGCGGTGGGAACGGGCTTGACGACTCCTTCTCCGGTGATGGCGACAGCGACGACAACCTCTTTGGTGGCGGCGGATGCGATGGTGTATAGAAAAAAGTGAGGAAGAGAAATTGAAGTTGGATTAGAGTTCAGAGGGTCTAAGGGATTATAATTGAAGGTGGGTGGACACATTAATTAGAACGGTCGGCGAAGAGACACTAAAAAAAATTAGAGAAGCGGAGGAGATAGGGAGTGATTGCCTAAGAGAGAAGGGATTTGAATAAGAGTTAAGAGGATTTATGGTGATTATAATTGAAGGTAGGTGGACGCATTATTTGGAACGATAAGTGAAGAGACACTAAAAAAATAGAGAGAACATGCAACGAAGGTAAGGGCCACCGGAAAAAAAAAAAATTTGCAACTATTAAGATGGGACCCATCCTCTCAAAATAAGGAATGAATGCCATGTCTGATCAAAGATTGGGGATTCATATATCTGTATAGATAGATGGGTGCATTTTGTTCTTCTTTCCCTCTCTTAATTAAAATGTAAAGATTTTATTTATTTGATTTCTTCCCTTTTGCTTCCATCATGGTTTTCCTGTAGATTAAGATGGTGAATTAGTAGATGTGCTAAGCTGGAATACTTTCTAAAGCACAGAGACCTTTATGTTTCTGCCTCAAATTCACTGTTAGGGCATCTGAATCAACAATCTGTGCAGATAGACATGATTTAGAGCATATCAAGTCTCTTGGTTTTTAGAAATTATTTTCCACTGCACCTAGCGGATGCAATGAGTAGTGTTACCTAATTTGCAAGGAGCTGCATCATTAACATCCTTTTTTTATGCATCGATAATTCTAACTTAGCTATGTTTCTTGCAGTATTCGAGCCCTACAAGGATCCAAGGGTAGATATACTTGCACCTAAGTTGCTCTTTATTGCCCTTAACTTGGCTGCGCTGGCTTTGGGTGTGTGGAAGGTAATTTATGCTTAGTTAAAAGATCTAAATTCTTTGTTTTGTTTGCTTCCAATTTTTTGATATACCATTAATCTTTCTTGGTTGATAGCTGAACACATTGGGTCTTCTTCCAACACACGCATCAGACTGGGTTTCATCTCTAGCCCCTTCTCCTGTAAGATTTATTTGATTCCAATATTTTTCCAAGTTATTATTTATGTTGCTTAGGTTGATACATAGGTTTACACACATTAGTAACTTCTCATGTAATACTCGGTATTTTCAAAAGCAACTTTGATAATGTGCAGCATGATATTTCAACACATAGAACTCTCAAACATTACTGATTATATGGGGTTCATGAAGACTTAGTGGGAAGAGTAAATGCTTTTATTTAGGATGCAAGCGTTTGACTTGAAAGCTTCTTCTAATGTAGTTTGTTACCTACTTTTATTCACCACCTACATCAACATATAAGTTGTCTTAAGCTATAACAACAATGAAGTATTTATTCTATTACATTAAAGGAGAGTTCGGGAAACCTCACAGTGACACGTGTCCCCCCAACCCTCCACTCTCCACTTCTCTATCTCTCTCTCTATATATACATGTATACATACATACATATATATATATATATATATATATATATATAGATAGAGATAGAGAGAGAGAGAGAGAGAGAGAGAGAGAGAGAGAGAGAGAGAGAGTAGAGTTTGTATACTTTTAAAAGCACAAGCTCAAATATGCTTTTGAATTTTTTATCATTGAATTTGTTTTAAGATTTGTGCTATTGTAAAGTCAACTAAAGAGAGAAAGAGAAAGTACAATAGCATGGATCCCAATACAAATTCAATGGTAAAAAATTCACAAATATAATTGGGCTTGTGCTTTTGAAAGCATATAAGCTCTACTCTCTCTCTCTCTCTCTCTCTCTCTCTCTCTCTCTCTATATATATATATATATATATATATAATAATTAAATAATTATATGTATAATTAATTCGTTTTGTTAATAAATTATGTAATAAAATTTAATTCGATAGAAATGATCTAAATTATGTAAAATGCCTAGCATAAATGGCAAAGGGCTTGGTGCTTGGTATACGAGATCCTGAGTTTGAAGCCTAGTTGCTTTGTATTTCTATCTAAGTTCATTTATAAAAAAAAATTGATCGAAGTGGGTAGCATGCTACCTTTCTTTTTTTTAAAAAAATGCTTATGTACAAAAAAAATACATAATTTAAATTTCTATAATAGAATTTTGGGAATGTGGTGTATAATATTTTATACATCTGGTGTATGAAAAAAACATCTTCCACCATTCTATCTTACTTTTCTCAACTATGAGAAATTATTGCCTGCACCTGGTATATTAATACACTATATGCACCGAATCTAGTTTTTTAATATCAATATTGTAAAATTAAAATATAATCTAATATATGTGATCTACACCATATAAAAGCTACATATGTATAAAAAATCATGAAGTTTAGAGTAAAACCAGGACGGTTTAATTCTTTATTGGCTTCTGCAAATCCGTTGCACAATCTTGCTAAGATATACGCCGTGACAAGTTTTAGATAAATTTGAAAACATGTTAACAGTGCAGCTGCTGTATGAAGTGTATGAAAGCTGATTCTTCTGTTTTTAAGTCGCAACAAGCAGCTCATGAACATGTACTAACTTATTTCAGGAGGTTGAGTATGCTGGCGGTGGTTGTTCGATCCTTTAATTTGCTTGTAGCTGATCCCCTTTTCGATGCTTCTCGACAAGCACGAATAGTTCATGTCTTGCAAATTCGATCAGAACTTAAACTGTTGGTGATCAAGCACGGGGTGAACTTAAAAACTCATCTGTTTGTGTAGTTTTTGTCGCACTTTGTAAACTTACTATAATCTTCTTGTGGATCACAACTTATACACCTCTTTATCTATTAAATTTTTTCTGGTCATGCTACTAAATCTTGTTATTACATTTCAGATTCCTGTTTTGTCGCATTGTGGCGATGATTTTTGTATGCTATTTTAGTTCCGTCTTGTTTCAGAGGGTTAAGATGCAGTAGGTAACTTTTATCGTATTTTTTAGCAAATCATCATTTATTATGGAAACTGTGTTTGCTGTGCTACTTGTTTGTATTAGAGTTTCCAGTAAGTGCTTTTGGTTGCTGCGATTTCCTGTGATTTGTTTCCTTGAGATTCTCCTCACAATAGATGCTTCAATTGTGGAACCATTTGCAGTGTAAAAAGTGAATTTGATCGATATTCAGGAGGATTATTCTAATTAAATTTCTACTTAGATATATATGAAGCTACTTACGGTGAGGATTATTATACTAATTAAATTACATTGGAAGCAGCCTCATTGATAGTATAATTTATCGTTTATCATATATAATATACGAATCTTAACTAAACCAGGTATGAACAGTAAATTCGATTATCTTTTTATGAAAGGTATTTGCTGCATCATACCCCTTAATCCCACATATAGCTATTGAGGCCTAATTACGAGTTGTTGTTGTTGTTGTTGTTTTTTCTATCTATTACATTTGTTCAAAACAATATTACTTTATTTGAAAAAAACTTAGTATTTTAAGGTGTTTGGATCACTTCAAATTACTCTCGATTATTATACAAAAAAAAAAAAAAAAAAAAAAAAAAAAAAAATCTTAGAGATAAATGAATAGAATGTTTTACATTTGCCGTACTCCAAAATTTCATAGGGTATAGCTCTTTTTTATTTTACCCCAAATTATATAAAAATAAAATTATTTTGTTGTTATTTGGAATACTATAAAAGCCATTCCAACAAATTTTAATGAAAAAAATATTACAACACTAGTTAAAATACCTTAGTTTTACTTAAATATTCCATTTTTATAAGGTTCCCTAAGGTGGTGCACTGGTTCGTTCAATTATAAGATCCTCATAAACTCAAATCATTACTTCTTACTTTTTCGAACTGTATACATTAATAATAAAAATCATATGTAAAATTATATCTCCTTTGAATATTATAAAAGCCATTCGAACAGATTTTTTTGAAAAAAATAATACAGTATTAATCAAAATATCTTGGTTTTATCAAATACCCTATTTTTATAAAATTTTCAAAAATAATAGTTACAGCTTACTTTTTCTGAGTTGTATGCAAAATTAAATATGACGCTTCGAAAATTTAGATTAGTCCTCTATATATAAATAATATAATAGAACTAAATTTTTTAATCCGGTTATAATATTTTGGGTGGTAGTAAGATTCATGAGGTTAAGAAAGGTAAGTGTGCTAGAGCTAGAGTAGTTCTAGGATGGGTGACCTCCTGAAAAGTTGGGGCGCCACAGTTGGTATCAGAGCCAATCACCAGCCGGAAATATGAGATGAATCTCGGCTAAGCCAGGATTATATAGTGGATAGATCCCGGCTCTCCGGCTAATGACTGTTGTGGGTGGAGTGCAACTTCCCAAAAGGTCGACTAAGGCTAGCGAGACGAGTCTCACATCGCCTGGTATTTGTTAGTATGCTTGAGCCTGACATGGACGTCAGGACTTAAACGGAAAAGGAATGTGACATCCTCGGAATTTGGATTAGTCCTATATATAAATAATATAATATGACTAAATCTCTTAATCCGGCTATAACATTTTGAGTGGTAGCAAGATCCAAGAGATTAAGAGAGTTAAGTGTGCTAGAGCTAGAGTATTTCTAGAATGGGTAACCCCATGAGAAGTTGAGATGCATGTGGCATACTGTAGTGTATCGGTACTTTGTAACTGTTCGGGTGTAGTCCTTTTAGCTAGCCAAACATATTTAGAGATGGTCGAGCTTAGCAGGAGCCGTTTAGCATGAAATAGACGCAAAAATATACTTGAGATTGTAAAAACGGAAAGAACTGGAGTTCCTGACAATTCGGGCGCCCTAAACATATTCTGGATGCCCGAAAAGTACTATTCTGGCTGTGAACAATATTGTGTATTTGCGAACCTCACCTCCGGGTGCTCGATAGTTACTGTAACAATTCGAAAGATGGATGGTTGGATTTGTCTCGAGATGCGAGTTTGATGGTACGTCTGTCAGGGGAGTAGATGATCTTTCGGACGCATCACTGTAGCAGTAGGCGCAGGTTCCTGACACTCGGGGAGCTGAGCGGCTGAGGCACTGTAGCTACGAGGATTCGAGCGCAGCACTGCAGAGGACCGGGCGCCTCGGGAGAGCCCGTTATCACTGTAGCTATGAGGTTTAGGACACCCAGATGAACAGTAAGGAGCCCGAAACCTATTTTTCCCGCGTTGGACAGGTTAACTCCACTTGATGTTTTGTGGCTCTCTGTACCAACTTCCTTCTACTACAAATACCTACTCTCACTCATACTCATCCCTATACCCGAGAAGACTTGAAGAGCCCATCTTTCTTCATTTTCTTCTTCTAAGTGTGTGGGAGCGGTTCCAACAGTAGTAGCAGCAGTAGCACTAGCTGGGATTCCACTTATACTTCGTGTTGAAGCTTCGGAACTTGGTCAAAGACATCGAGTGGTGAGCCCCCGAGGTGGAGAGATGATCGTGGACTCCTCCCAACTGGAGTTAAGGTAGGCTTTGAGTATTTTGAGTTTTTTGGAGTTTGTTGAATTTTTTTTCGGCGTTGGGTTGAGCTGAGAGTTTGAGTTTTTGACTCTGATGGGTTTTGATCCCTTTTGTCCCCTCTTGGTGTTGTGCGTGTGCACGAGTGTGCTGAGCAGGGTTGGTTGGGTGGGTGGGGAGGGGGGAAGGGGGGGGGGGGGGGGGGTAGTTGTGGTGTTGTTTAGCCGAGACCTTGTGATCGAGCTGAGACCATTCTATGTGTAGAGTTGGGGCCTTGTGCTGTGAGCTGGTCTTAGGTTGGGCCTTACTTAGAAGAGGTCAACTGAGTTCCGGGACGTGAAGTTGATGGCGAGCGTAGCTCGAGCAAAGGCTTTTTCCCAGCGGTAGGTTTTGCTGCGCCACTTCGACTCCTTTCCGTGGTTGGATTAACGCTTCAGGTAGGTTGAATTTTATAAAAACTGTCGAGCACTTTTTTATGTCTGTTTATTAGATACCCAACATACTAGATTTAGCATGATGAATGTTTGGTAAAATCTGATAGTTGTCTGAAAATTAGAAAAATTGTACCTCTAAAAATTTTTGATATAAAATAGAAAGTAATTGACACTAGAAAAATAATTAAAATAGTATTTTAACATGCATTTAGACACCTAAAAAATTACATGTACCGTACCTATACATATCTATTTTATCATATTTTTCTAGCCTTGGATAGAGAGTTGTGAGCCGTGAGGTTAGTGTAGATTGCATTTACACTCGTATCTGACGGCCGAGTGGATTTTTGTAGCAGTTGATAGGCGGAGTTCTAGTGTCGGGAGATGTTCGGGTTAACGGTGGTCTTGGGCCACTGAGTATTTTCTGGCCTATGTCGTGGGCATGTTGAGTGATGTGAGCGTATCGATTTGGTTGATGCGCAACTTTCCTCGATGGTGTCACTTGAAGGGGGAACTGGCCGTGGGGTTACCGAACACATCTCAACCCACACAGCACACGAGCGCAGCGGAAACAGGATCTTTCGTAGATGAAGTAAACGAGAACGATCGTAGAAAACAAGCACGAGAATAACTAAGCAAATAAAGTGAATAAGAAAACACAACAACACAAGATTTACATTGTTTCGCTAATAATGTGTCGATCTACGTCCACAGGCAAGACCACCTCAATACGTTCTTCGATTAATTCACGGCACAAAAGTACAAAGAGTAAAATTGGATTACAAGAAACTCTCTCACGGAGGCTCTCCACGTTTTTCTTCTTAATTAAGACTTTTTTTCAATGAAGCCCTGAAAAATAAAAGATAAATCACAAAAGTTAATATAACTCTAAAAACCTAATTCTAATAGAAAATGATCTCCGCCGTCTATTCGAGTTTCCAATTCACATCTAGTCGTCGTCGATATCCTCCTAAGAATTCTCTTTAAATATTTCTAAATCATCACTAATCTTTAGGAACAAGATTCAATCAAATTAGGATCAAATCCAACATATTCAATCCGTCGCGGAGTTGAATATCGTGATATTGACTCGAAACATGGTTTTACATAATCCAACAATTTTTTCACTTAAAAACATGTGTCAAATTTTATAAAACACAAAATTGAAGATTTTGCCAAATTCCCACTCTCCTCACGTAGCTCCAAGACCGAGAGAAGTCATGCTCCAATTGAACTTCTCTCGATTCACCGGTTTCATAAAATATCCGTTGAGTTCGCATCTGTGTGAATTTTCAACAATGAGATAAAATCCTCATCCACCACATTTCTCACGAAGTGATAACAAATATCAATATGTTTCGTCCGAGAGTGAAACGCCGGATTCTTCACCAAGTGTATTGCACTTTGATTATCACAATTCACTCCCACCACATCTTACTTCACTTTCAATTCTCCTAAAATCCTTTTTAGCCAGATAGCCTCCTTACAAGCATGTGTCACTGCTATATACTCCGCCTCCGTCGTCGACAAAGCGACTACCGACTGAATCTTCGACTCCCAGCTAACAGCACCACCGCTCATGGAGAAAACATAACCCGTGGTAGACTTTCTTTTGTCTTTATCTCCTGTGAAATCTGCATCTACATATCCGACGCACTCCAAACCTGCATAACCATAACAGAGTGAGAAATCCGCAGTGCTTCTCAAATATCTGAGAATCCACTTCACTGCATTCCAATGTTTACAACTTGGATTCGCCATATATCGACTTACTGCTCCCACTGCTTGAGCAATGTCTGGTTTCGTGCACACCATGGCAAACATAAGGCTCCCTACTGCCAGTGAATACGGTACCTGAGCCATGTCGGCCATTTCTGCTTCCGTACCCGGTGATTGTTCGGCCGACGATTTTAAATGAATAGGAAACATGATAGAAATTGGCTTTACATTCTGCAAGTTGAAGCGCTGCAGAATCTTCTCCACATAACTTTTCTATGAAAGCCAAACTTTCCTATTCTTTCTCTCCCATAGTACTTTCATTCCGAGTATTTGATTCACAGTTCCTAAGTCCTTCATATCGAACTCACCGGCTAACTGAGTCTTCAAGATAGATATCTAATCCTTGTTATTTCCGGCGACCATCATATTGTCGACATATAATAACAAAATACAGAAGCTCCCGTCATTATAATTGCAGAAATATGCACAATGATTCGCTTGAAGCCTATTAAAACCCAAACTCATAATGAAGGAATCAAATCACTTGTACCAACACCTTGGCGCCTGTTTCAAGCCGTACAACGATTTGTTCAATCGACAAACCAAATACTCCTTACCTTGTTCGACAAAACCTTCCGCTTGCGACATATATATCTCCTCCTTCAGGTCACCATGCAAGAATGCTGTTTTTACATCCATCTGCTCAAGCTCCAAATCCATGACCGTTGTGATTGCCAAAATAATTCGAATAGTGGTAAGACGAACCGCCAGTGAGAAGATCTCATCGAAGTCGATTCCCGGCTTCTGAGTGTATCCCTTCACCACCAATCTTGCCTTGAACCTCTCCACATTCCCATCTGTATCCTTCTTCACCTTAAATACCCACCGACATCCAATCGCGTTCCTTCTCTTCGGCAAATCAACAAATTCCCAAGTCCTGTTCTTTCGAATTGACTCCATCGCGCATTGCCACTTCCCAGCATCGGTCAACTCACAAGCCTCCTGTAATAATCTGGAATATTTTATTTTTAGTAAATAAATTAAAAGTGATTTTAGCCTGAGTTTGGGTTCAAAAGACCTATGATGACCTACTTGGTCAATCGCCGGTGTGCAAGTTGCACAATTTACGAGACAAAAAGGCTATTTTCTGATCCGGACATGATTTTGAAAATCCGAGATGACCGTTGTGATCGTCTCGTCGAACTGAGCGAGATTCATATTCAGCACATTTCGATCTGACGGACGGATCTTCCAGAAATCGATAAATAAGCGGGTAAAATACCGCAACCAATGTGGCAGTGGCCTGCGCACAGTGTCACTTAAGTGAGTTACTGTAGATGAACAGTAACCCTAATTTCGGGATTTCATCGAGTGCAATGCTGACCGATTCACTGTTCGGATTCCGAATGTAGTGATCCAGGTAGTCGTTTCAATCGGTTTCATCGATCTGAACGTAATGGCACTGACGAAATTTCCGTTTGACGACCATGGAGTCTCGAAAAGCATAATTAACTGTATTTTTGTACAGTAATTATGGACCGAGATTTTATCTGGGCATTGCGTCGAAAAACAAAAATTGCTACTTTATAGATTTCGACGTGCCGGATGTCGTGGAGAAATCCGTTTTTCGTTTCGACGAGCGAAATGCCTCGAAATGCGTGAAATACGGCAAAAAATACTGTATTTTGCAGAAAAACCCACAACTTTCTGCTCCGAAAAGCGTGCGGCTTACAGGTGAGGGACTAAACTGTAAGAGGAGTAATTTTTGTTAAGGACTCATGTCCAAATAATGAAAGTAGGAGGGGCTTTTAGCATTTTGTGTTTTTAAACGCATGTTTATGTTGTTCGGCTTTTTGAAACCGATCTGCCCCTTCCTCTTCGTAACCGGTGCTCCACCCACCTCCTCCACCTTGCAACGGACGCGCCTCCTTGGTTGCCGAACGCCTGCCCCACTCACGTCGCCGGTGGACCCAAGAGAATGCTATATAAGGGTAGCATCTCTCGGGGTTTGGAGTGGGAGTTGCCTTGAGTTGTTGGGTTGGTCCAAACCTCTTCTGAGAGTTCCTCTGTGTGGTCGCAACCAAGCTTGGGTGAAGCCGACGCCAGCCGCCGCCGTGCGCCGCCGCCACCACCTTCCTTCTTCTTCTTTTCTCCGGCGAGGAAAGAGGTTGGGAGTTTTTAAAATTCTTGCAACCTTGGACCCTTGCATGCGGTTTCTGACATCAAGGGGATCCTTCCTGTGAAGCCTGAGCCGCCGCCGTCGACCCCATCGCCGGCGGGAGCAACTTATTGCCGGAAGTTGATATTTTGACCGATCTTGGGCGCCGTATCAATCCAGCCGTTGAACTCAAGATCAGAGACATTGGGATTGTTCCTCTCATCAACTGCAACCTACTCCCGAAGTTTAAGGATCATCGGGCAAGTATCCAAGCCGATCGAGCCTGCCCTAGTTTCGGGTGAAAGTGATCCTTGGCCGAGCTTCGCCGTCCGGCGCCGCCGTGCATCCCCGTCGCCGTCCACCACTGCAGGAAGCTTCCTGGCACCAAGGGGAGTACCTTGGTCCAGGTTGCGCCGGCCCAGACACCGCCGGCCGGAATCCGCCATTAGAGCACCTCGGATCTACCGAGCTTGAGCTCCGGCGATCGCCAAGGCTCCGCGCTGTGGGTAAGTGATCCAGGTGAGTTCCTTGGACACTAATGAAGCTTCTCGTGAATTTGCATGGAACTTTTGACGTAAGCTTTGCATGTTCTACAGTTGCACCATTATTGCAACCGTGCTTCACCTCCGGCCGCCGCCGACGCCTCTGGACTCCGGCCATCCACGCAGGTGAGTTGTATGTACCCAGAACAAGGTTTCCATCAAGTTGTTTTGGCCAAAAGGTCTCTGTAAACCGAGCTCTAACCTTGCACTAAAGATGTCCAAGTTTCGGGTTCTTTTCCGGCCGCCGTCGCCTCCGACCGCCGGCAGTCGACTTGTCCGAGTCTAAACCACATCTGGGAAGGTCATCTAACTTAGGCTCACCTTTGTTCCAGGTTTTAACTTGGTTTGATCCAAGATTAACCCAACCCGAGCCTAGCCTGTTTTAGGGTGTTGATCCGGCGACTTCTCCGGCCACCCTCCGACGCGCACAAGGTGAGCACTACACTTCTCTGACCTTGCTGAGCATGGTGCTCTCTTTAAATCCCAATTTACATGCATGGTTTAATGGGTGTAGCATAGTTGTATTTGAGCCCTAAGTAATTATGGGCCAACTTTGTTGTTGGGCCCTGTGCTGGCCCAAGCTCGTGAGCACGAGCTTCGTCTCGTCGAACCGGACGCGCTGAAACTTACGGTGCTATTTTTGGTTTCCCGGATTTCGAGAACGGATCGAAACAGATAGTCGAACTAATGTTTTTATGGAATTTTAAAATGTATTAAGGACCTAAATGCAATTTTAGCATGCCGACTGTCTCTAGACAGTATTTACGCACCGTCTAGTCAATTTGTTAGAAGGCTGAAGGTTTTCATTGAGTGAGAATTGGATTAATTCGTACAGTAAATTGGCGAAATTGTCGATTTTACGGTTTCCAGCTAAGTTGACCCGTGTTAACGCTGTATTACTTTAGTGTCGACGGGATGGGTATGAGTGAGTCTGTTTTTGATTTCAGTTTCTATTTAGGTCCCAGCAGTTCAGCACCAGCCTCCCAGTGACTAGCGGGAGTTCGGGATCGGCCTACATACAGGTGGGTTATCTTCGGTCCGGGCTTTATCTTTTCGGCCCTCTGGTTGCTTTAGTCCAGTCGGAGACCTGTTTTTGATTTAGCCTTGATTATGCTACATGTCTTTTATCCTTAGTTGATAGACATCTACCTGGACATTTCCTGTTTACCTGTCATTTTTATTCCAGTATTCAGCACAGTTGATATTCATGGTCTGATAATGCCTATTATTGCTTCATATCTATTAGTTAGTAGATTGCATTATATCCAGAGATATTTATTTTTGTTTCCAGTTATGCATGATAGACCTGATTTGATATACAGATAGATTATTGCTTCCCTGTGGGGATTTTCGGCATGTTGCCGATTACCCGGTCTGTGGACCGTGAGCTTGAGCATTCGCATTGTGATGGTTGTGCACCTGCTGTTCACTCGCGTACGCTGTGGGATTGATCACCCACATTGCGTTCTTTACCGGTAAAGGGTCAAGTTGACCCGTGAGCTATCCCCTCTTGCTGTATCACTGGGTACGGGGAGCCCCTTGGCTGTACCGATATGAGGAAACTCTCAGCTGTACCTTTAGATACGAGGATCCTCTCGGCTATATCAATGGTACGGGATTTGCTGTTCAGCTCGGCTAGGTGGAATCCAGTATGGATGTGGTTGGTTCTGCTTTGATATCTTCGCCTGAGGTCCCTGTGACCAATAGTGGCATCGGTTGGGTACTTGCCTTTCATTATTGATGCATAGTTATATTTCCGTGTTCTAGCATGCTTTACTGATTCATTCTGTACCCATATCTGCTCAGTTATATCGTTGACTTATCTTTAGTCTTTTATTGATTATTCAGCTTTACCTATGGATCTATTTACTATCCGCAGATTATTGTACCCAGTAGGTACGATTAGCTAATTTTCGGCTCGTCGTGCCCACTGGGATACACTGTCGATGTATCTCACACCCCCTGGGTGACCATTTTTCAGGTCCGTCGGGTGGGGAGTTGACGGGACGTACGAGTGAGGCTATCACGATAGAGCTGTCCCCCTGATGATTTGGATTTTGGACTATGACACTTTATATATCATGATCAGTTTTATTTTACATGTTTTGAGGATTGTATGACTTATATATATGTCTAGAACTGATTAGGTTTTATTATATTATTTAGTTAAGTTTTGTACTTGATCTCTGATTGTATGATATTATACTTGCCTAGCCGTGCATGTATAGGAAAGATTCTGTCCGTTTGGATAGAGGATTTCCTATATGTGTGGCGGTCTGTTGCGCCCGATTTTTGTAAGCTCTGATTAAAAAAAAAAAAAGTTACTGGATTTTTTAAACTTGGGGCGTGACACCTCCTTATACGAAGTCGGCTCATCTTCCTCCGCCAAAGCAATATATGCATTAACACGGTTAGCATAAGGAATAAATAAAGTAATATAGTCATTATACCTCGCATGAGGTCTAATAACCCTTCTAGGACGCTCGGAATCCGCTGGCGACTCTACCGATGAATTTGTATTTTCGGATGATTGCGGAGATTCCAAGTCTGGTTCATCATCAACCACTTCATCGTCCTGCTGTGCTTGCTCAACTTGCACCTCATCTCGCGCTTCAAATAGCTCAATTGGAATCATAGCATCATCATCTTGCTTTTCCTTAATGCCTTGAAAGGACCCTTCATTGAAGACAACGTTACGACTTACGACTATTTTGTGGGTAGTAAGGTCTCACAATCGATACCCCTTAATACCTTTCGCATAGCAAAGAAATATACACCTCCGAGAGTTCTTAACCAATTTTGACCTTTTCTTCTTCGGTATCCACGCATAAGCATCACATCCAAAGACACGAAGATAGGAGTAATCAACGGACTTGCCGCTCCAAACTTCTTCAGGAATTTCCAAACCAAGTGATTTTGTCGGCGCTCGATTAATCAAATAACAAGCCGTGCTCATGGCTTCCGCCCAAAATCTCTTGTCGAGTTGAGGTACTCAACATACTACGGGCCCTCTCCATGAGTGTTCTATTTAACCTCTTCACTACACCGTTTTGTTGCGGTGAACTGGGTACCGTGAGATGCCGCTTAATTCCATGTTCATTACAAAACTCATCAAATTCTCTTGAACAATACTCCCCTCCGTTATCAGAACGTAGGCACTTAATTTTTAAATCCTTTTCATTCTCCACAAGAGTTTTGAACTTCTTAAAAGTCTCAAACACATCGGACTTTCGCTTTAGAATATATACCCAAGCCTTCCGAGAGTAATCATCAATGAATGAAACGAAGTAAGAACATCGGCCCAACGAAGTATCGGGCGACTCCCAAGTATCCGAATGAATCAACTCGAGATGCTTCTTACTTCTTTGATGTGATAGAGAAAAAGACAACCTTCGTTATTTCCCATAGATGCAATATTCACAAAAATTTAATGGCGCGGACTTGTAGCCTGAAAGAAGTTCACGGTTGGATAATACCTACAATCTGCGCTCGTTCATGTGTCCTAAACGGCGATGCCACACCGTTGAAGACTCCACCTTTGCGCTTGTAACAACCGCTTCTCCCACTTGAGTCTCGCCTACTAATCTATAAAGACCACCTACTTATTCTTCTTTCATCAACACCAAACAATTTTGACATACCTTCAAGTGATATTTCTCGCCGATAAATTTAAACCATTGTTTGCAAAAATTTTCAAGTGATAAAAGACTTTTCCCAAGTGCAGGAACATGTCGGACATTAGAAACCGTCCGAATAACACCATCAAATATCTTGATCCGAACGTCTCCCACTCCAATCACCGGACATGCCGTGTTGTCACCCAAATAGATAACTCCACTATCTCGTGACTTATAAGAATGAAACCACTCCCCATAGGGAGTCATGTGGAATGACACCCCCGAATCCAAGATCCAATGATAAATAAACTCGGATCTATCCAATACGACTAACGCATCTCTGTCCTCCGAACTAGCGGACTTAGCATCCGCTTCGGCTATATTACCTTGAAAATTATTTGAATCAGATTTACCATCAACTCCTTTAACCCGACAATCTTTCTTCACGTGCCCCAGCTTTCCACAATTTCAGCACTTTACTTTCTTTTTGCCCTTGAATTTTGTTCTCGACTTTGCTCGATCACCACGCTCGCTTTCGAAAGGTCTTCCCTGTGCTATCATAGCCTCTCCCAAAAAACTTTCTTGGCTAGACTTCCACCTTATCTCCTCGGTTAGTAATGATGCAACAACCGACTCCATCTTAAGGGTTTTAATATGACTCAAGTTCATAATCAAATTATCCCAAGTTTTCGGCATCAAGCAAAGTAAAATACTTACATTTTCTTCTTCATCGATTCTCACGTCTAGGGCAGCGAGTTTGCTCATGATAGAGTTGAATGTATTTAGATGTTCTTGTATCGGTGCCCCATCCTTCATCTTTAGATTGTACAATTATCGCCTTAAGAAGATTTTGATCACCAATGACTTTTCTTCATAGAGATTTTTTAATTTATCCTAAATTTCTTTTGCGGTAGTCTCGATCTCCACATTGAATAGCACAGAATCATTCAGTGCCAAATATAGGTTTGCCAAAGCCATTATGTCATTCTCTTCAAATTATTTATCCGTCATTCCTTCCGACTTATTCTCCTTTCCTTGCAGGGCGATCTCACAAGCATCTTTAATCAAAACTGTTTGCATCTTCAGTTTCACAATGCAAAGTTCGCTCCATTAAACCGAGAAATCTCATACTTTGTCGCTGAAACTTTCCCCGCCATCGATTCACCGTCAACGAATTACGAAGAACCAAACACTCTGATACCAATTGAAGGGGGAACCGACCGTGGGGTTACCGAGCACACCTCAACCCACACAGCACACGAGCGCAGCGTAAACAGGATCTTTCATAGATGAAAGTAAACGAGAATGATCGTAGAAAACAAACACGATAATAACTAAGCAAATAAAGCGAATAAGAAGACACAATGACACAAGATTTACGTTGTTTCGCCAATAATGTGTCGACCTACGTCCACGGGTAAGACCACCTCAATGCGTTCTTCGATTAATCCACGACACAAAAATATAAAGAGCAAAATTAGATTACAAGAAACTCTCTCACGGAGGCTCTGCATGTTTTTTTTCTTAATTATAATTTTTTTTTTCAATGAATCCCAGAAAAATAAAAAATGAATCACAAGAGTTAATATAACTCTAAAAATCTAATTCTAATAGGAAATTATCTCCACCGTCCATCCGAATTTTCAATTCACATCTAGTCGTCGTCGATATCCTCTTAAGAATTCTCTTTAAAATATTTCTAAATCATCACTAATCTTTAGGGGCAAGATTGGATCAAATTAGGATTAAATCCAACATATTCAATCCATCGCAGAGTTGAATATCATGATATCGACTCGAAACATAGTTTTATATAATACAACATCACTTCCCTCAAATGTGGCACGGAGCTGAGCCGTTTTTCTGCGTGATATTATTGCAGCCCAATTGGGCATCCTGCGTAATTCCAGTTCTCCGTAAATGTAATGGAAATAGATGGGAGCGGATTTAACTGGACCCGATGTAATAGTCAGTGAGATTATGTTGATTTTGAGTATCTTGAGAGTGAGTATTTTGCATTAGGTTATTCCCGCTGATTCTTTTGAGCATAGTAGTGAGGCATGATAGCTGTAGTTTTTTTTCACATTTTTTTCTTTCTATTATTTAACAGTTGAGTTATTTATATCTCTAATAGACTTAGTGGAGCTATAGTTTTTTTTCACCTTTTTTCCTTTCTATTATTTAAAAGTTGAGTTATTTATACTTCTAATAGACTTAGTGGGTAGATCGTTGGTCTTGATGATTGTACCCACCGATAACTACTTTATTTAATTATATAGTTCTCATACCCGTTGTTGGTGTTCTTTTTGTAGAGATATTTGTCTTCGTTCATGCACCAGTTACTTTTGCTGATCGAGATAAGAGAGTCGCGAGTTAAATTCCTATCTGTATACTTGGAGAGTTAGATATACTCGTGACTTCAGGATTTGTGTTGTAGTTCTTTACCGTTCGACTTGTATTTTTTTTTGTTGTAAGAGGTGGATTGTATATTGTAGATGTTATTAGATGCACACTCAACTTTATTTATTATTTTAGTAGTTTTATTTTTAGCTTTAATATTTACTTTGTTTGTAACTACTTTTTTTTACAAATTTAGCGCTTCATCTATGCGAATTTTTTTTTGTATAAATAGTAAATCTGTTGACAAATTCAGATCGTAATTCGAACTCAGAGCGCGTGACGCATACATTCCTGTGTGAAAAATATTGGTCGGCAATTTCTTTAGTATTCAATGACTAATTGACAAAAACAAGGATTCTTGTATTTTAAACCAGTCAAACATATTTATATTTGCGCATTGTTTATTAATCTCATGTTTGTTATGCACCATTATTAATACTAAATAAGCATGCATTATTATAAACTATGTTAATTAAGTTAGGTACAATTTTAAATCATATACAAGACGGAAGAAACAAGAAAAAGATTTGGAAGGGATCAAAACAACAACAACAACAACAACAAAAAAGAAAAAAAAAAAAAAAAGAGATTATATCTGCGGCCACCTGTTACAAGAAAATTGTAATTTAACTTTGTGTAAATTACTATTTGCAATATTTTACAATCTTTATGAGATTTCGCTGAAATAAATAAAATAAAAATTAAAAATATGAGATATAATAGATGGTTGGTAGAATAGTATAATATTAAAAAAAAATTAATTACAAAAATAAAATTATAATAAATTAGATAATAAAAATAAATATTTATAGTGAAAAATTATTTGGAAAAAAAAATGAAAAACAAATACCGCGCTTCTGTAAATAGCAATTAGACGCGGATGGAACGAGAATGTAGCCAGCGTATGCACGGCATCAACGCGGTGTCTGAAACTTCTTTATTATTCTTTAATTACTCTTCTTCTCTCTTCTCTTCTTTTTGACTCTCTCTCCACATTTAAAGTGCCAACACAATTAACATCGCATGCATGGATCTTCTCCCCTCCCCCGGAAAAAAGGAAAAAAAAAAAAAAAAAATCCTACAAAATTGGAAAGATTTCATTCAACACGCTTATCCAACTCAGAAAAATAATAATAATAATAATAATAATAAGTAAATTCGTTTTGAGCACAACTTCTTTCATGTTCATGCATGCATGTTCTAATTAACATCTAACAATAATTAATACTAATAATAATAATTATTATTATTAATCATTCTCCGGCATTCTCTCTCTCCCTCACAATCCCACCCCCACCATCTACCTCCCAAACTTAACTCATTCCCTTTAATTAATTCCGCTCTCTTTCTCTCTATTCCTCCTCCACTTCTCCTCGTAGAGGTTTTAGGATGGCTCCTCATTCTTTTTCCCACCTCTTCATCCATCTTCTTTTAATTAATTAATTAATTAATTAATTAATGAAGATTATTATTTTATCTATTACTTACATACAGTGCATGAGATGGCTCTCTCCTCGCCATTGTCATTGCCATTGCCATTGCCATTGCCATCGCCGTGGAGATCATTCTTCGTCTTCGTTGTGTCTATAATAATAATAACAGTTTACCTCGTCGATGGCGCGGCGGGCATCCGCGTGGACGTCATCCGCCGCCCTGACCCTTCCTTCCCGGCATTCCGGGAGGCACCCGCGTTCCGCAACGGGGAGGAATGCGGGCGGGGATCGTTGTCGTCGTCGTTAGCGCGCGTCGACATTGCGATGACGCTGGACGCGAACTACCTGCGCGGGACGATGGCGGCGGTGCTGTCGATCCTGCAGCACACGGCCTGCCCGGAGAGCGTGGGGTTCCACTTCCTGGCGGCCCGCGGGCCCGACCCCGAGCTCGTGGACGCCATCCGCGCCGCCTTCCCTTACCTGTCCTTCCGCGTCTACCGCTTCGACCCCGCCCCAGTCCGCCGCCGCATCTCCCCCTCCGTCCGCCACGCCCTCGACCAGCCCCTCAACTACGCCCGCATCTACCTCCCCCACCTCCTCCCCCGCGACGTCGCCCGCGTCATCTACCTCGACTCCGACGTCGTCGTCGTCGACGACATCCGCCACCTCTGGCAGGTCTGTATATAAACATATATATATAAACATATACATCATCGATCTCTCACACACACAGCTTAATTAATTAAACTTGCAATTAACGTACGTGTATATGCATGCACGCATGCAGGTCGATCTCGGCGACCACGTCGTGGCCGCGCCGGAGTACTGCCACGCGAACTTCACCGCCTACTTCACGGGCGCCTTCTGGTCGGACCCGGCGCTGGCGGCGACCTTCCGCCCGGGGCGGGGCCGGCGCCGGCCGTGCTACTTCAACACGGGCGTGATGGTGATGGACGTCGACAAGTGGCGGCGGAGCGGGTACACGAGGATGGTCGAGGACTGGATGATGGTGCAGAAAAGGAAGCGAATTTACCACCTGGGCTCGCTGCCGCCCTTCCTGCTGGTGCTGGCCGGCAACATCAAGGCTGTCGACCACCGCTGGAACCAGCACGGCTTGGGCGGCGACAACATCGAAGGCAAGTGCCGGAGCCTCCACCCTGGGCCCATCAGCCTGCTGCACTGGAGCGGCAAGGGGAAGCCGTGGCTCCGGCTCGACTCCCGGAAACCCTGCGCCGTCGATCATCTCTGGGCTCCCTACGATCTCTACCGGTCCGCCACGCCGACACTCGAAGAGTGAAACGGAGAGAAAAAGCGGAAGAGTTTTAGTAATGTGGTAGCTAAAAATATTATTTTTATTTTTATATCTGTATATTAAAATTATTTTAAAATTTTAATATTTTTAGCTCCCACCTTATCAAACTAAAATTTATAGACACTTTTTTCTAAACTTTAATCTATTTTAAAATTAACTTCTTGACTTTTTTTTTTTTTTTTTTTAATCAATTAAGGATTATTTTAAGTTAAAAAAGAAGTCACATGCATCTCTATTGGACATTTGATTAATGAAAGAAGAGAATGTAAATTAAATAAAATAAAAGTTGATCGAGAAGATTAATTTTAAAATATTTTGAAATTTGGAGCAGGGTGTCTATGAAGAGCAGAAGCAGCTACAAATATAAAAATGCATGGAGGAGAGGAGGATGGGGAATGTGTGTGTGTGTGTGTGTGTGTGTGTGTGTGTGTGTGTGTTTTTTTTTTTTTTTTTTTTTTCAATAGGTATATTTGCCTCTATGACAATGGTGAGAGGAGAAATTTAAACAAAAGTATTACTCCTTATTCAGCTTGGTTATATATATATATATATATATATATATATATATATATATATATATGTATGTATATATATATATATATATACACACTGATGTATCCAAATCAAAAGAAATTTACACAGGAGTAGATGTTTGTTGCAAAATTTTATATATTTTTTTTTATTTTATTATATGATGGATGCATAAATCTCAGTAAAATTAAAACCAAAACTGTTGGAATGTTGCCTATTTAACCTTCCAAATTTATAATTTTGCGTATAATTTTGTATACTATAGTAAAAATTTGTAAATGTGCATCGATAAGTTCTGATCATTCTGAATTGTTCTTATGAAACTATATCAGTCGATTATTCGTTAGTTAGTCGCGTAACTTTACAAGATTCGAATTTTGAGTTGGACACAATTAAAATATGATAAACATTTAGCTTGTGTTCTTTGCCCTATTAGAATCTATCTAGCCTGATCCGAATTTGATCTCATTATTAAAAATAAATTGATTATATTTGATTGCCAAAATGTTAACATGTTATGTGTTACAATAAGCCTAAATCCTTATAATTAATCAAAAGCCAATCACAATAACTTATTTCATATTTTTTTTTCTTCTTTTTTCTTTTTGGTCAGAAAAAAAAAAAAAAAAAAAAAAAAAGCAATTCAGATTCAAAATATGAAAAAACAAAACTGAATTAGGCCAGAATTTTTGTTTGCGCTCAATCAATTGGTCTAACTCAAAATTTGAGAATCTATGAATTTTTTGTGACCAAATTAAGAGAACTGAAAGCTTTATGGTAAATTACAGCAAAATTTCTATTCAAATTAAATTTTGAAATAATTTTAGAATTTAAATTATAAAAAATTATAATTCGGCCAAAAATTAGACATTCGTTGTTTTCTCTCATTTTATTTTTATTTTTTAATTTATTTAGTGTAATCTTTAATTTAGCCTCATATTTAGTATATTTTTATTTTGCTACTCTATGATTTAAAAAATTACACTTAATTATTTTATTATTTGTAATTTTATGACATAATGGTATCAGAAAATAGTGAAATAGCAAAATTATATTTCTATATATATATATATATATATATATATATATATATATATATATATATATATATATATATATATATATATATATATCAATTTGCTATTGTTCTTAATATTTATTAGTAGTATAATTTTATAGAATAATTTGTTGACTATTTATTTATGAAATAAAAATAAAATAAAATTTTTATTAATAAGTGCAAAAAATTAATAATATGAATTAGATGAGCCTAATAAATTGAGTGAAGTAGAAGGAAAATAGAAAGTCAACCATTTGTTATTTACTCTTCTCTTAATTCTCCATTACGTTACCCCCACAAGATTTCGTCGGTTCGGAGACGCAACGAACAATGATCGATGAATCTTGCTGAGTGGATGGCGCCGATGATGATCGAGATCACTGCTTCTGAATCACACAACCGACCCTGCAGCTACCATATACTTGGAAAGACGAAGAGCAGCAGATGATGAGAAGAGATAGTGAAAGAGAGAGATGGAGAGAGAGAGAGAGGATGGTGGCTATTTAATTTTAGTGGTAATGTAGGAATACAAAGGTTGTGGTTGTAAATGTGGAAGAGGGCTTCATGGGCTGTTGTAACTTGTAACAGCTCGGGCTTAGGCCCTGTAAAATGGATCAGATCTGTTCCTACTATGGGAAAGGCCCGCTCCATTAGCTACCAATAACCCACTGGCCACTACTGCTAACTAGGAGTGTCAACGAGCGAAACACGAGTGAACCGGAGTCAGCTCGTTTTCAGTTCGTTTAATAAACGAACCGAACACAAGCTGGCTCGTTTAAATATCGGACTGAAAAATTCGGCTAGCGTTCGGTTCGTTTATTAACAAGTCGAAAACGAGCTGACTCCAAATTTGATTTTTATTTTTATTATTAGATATAAAATTAAAAAAAAAATTAAAAAATTAAAATTTTAATTTAATAATTAAAATTTATTATAAAAAATTAATGATCTAAAATTTAAATAATAAAATTTATATATATTCGAGGTCTTGTCGAGCGGAGAGCGAGTTAACTAACTCGTGTGCGACTCATTTTTGAGACAGCGAGCTGGATTGCCCCCGTACTGCTAACCCATGAAACCCACTAGAAGACTCCTGGACTCCCCTCGCCGCATCCTGACGACTCCAATCTCCCTCATCGATCCTTCCCGAAGATAAGTCCTCAACTTCTCTTAATCCTACCATTCTACTACTCCTTTAGTCCCCGCCCCGCCCCGCCCCGCCCCGCTTTATTTTACAGGCATTACACCCTAATTCCTCCCCCTTCTTCTCGCCATGGACTTCTTCAAGTCCATCATCTTCTCCGACGATGCCGACCCTCCTACCCCGTCCGAAGACGACGAAGACGGTGGTGCCCGTGCCCCGGATCCACAAGCTTCTGCGGAGGAGGAGGAGGATGAGGAGGAGGAGGAGGAGGAGGAGGCCTCCTCCGAGGTCCCCAACCCTAACCCTAACCCTAGCGGGTGGAGCTTGGGGGGGATCATCAAGGACCTGGCGTCGAAGTCGGAAGCGGTGATCCGGACCTACCGGCGCGACCTGGAGGAGTTCGGATCGGGGATCCGGAAGGAGTCGGCGGCGATCCGCGATGTCGCCGGCGGCGCCCTCGACGCCGGCGCCTCCGTCGCGCAGGAGTCGCTCGAGTCCGTGGGCCAGGCCATCGACGACCTCGGCGGCGTCGCGTGGCGCGGCGCCGCCGAGATCATCGCCCACGGCAAGGAGGCCCTCCGCTCCGTCGACCTCCCCGATCCCGATCCCAATTCCGATCTCGATCCCGATCTCGATCCCGATCCCGATACCGAGCCCTCCTCCTCCGATCCTGCTTCGCTGTCGCGGCCCCGGCGGAGACCCTATAGCCGGTTCGAGGCCCAGGTTCTCGCTGCGCAGTCCGATCCGGAAACCTTTTTAGAGGAGCCGGACGACGCCGAGGATTTCGAGAGGTGGAGATCGGAGTTTGCAGCGGCGGATAAGGAGGAGGAGATTGAGATGCTGTGCTACGTGAACGCGGCCTTGGAGGGGATATACGAGAAGCTCGTGCCGGAGGCGATGGATCGGGATGCTTTTTGGAGCAGGTACTTCTACAAGGTTCACAAGCTCAAGCAGGCGGAAGATGCCCGGACGAAGCTCGTGAGCAGGGCGATCTCGGGGGGACAGGATGAGGATTTGAGCTGGGATGTCGACGACGACAATGACGACGATGATGGGGAGGAAGATGTAAAGGAGGAGACGACGAAGAAAGAAGAAGCAAAAGAAGAAGAAGAACTAGAACTCCAAGGCCGCGAAGAAGAAGACGAAGAAGAAGAAGAAGAAGTAACAAAGAAAGAAGTTGTTTTGAATTCGGTATCTGCAGGGGAAAAGGAACCCGGGGAAGTATCTCAACCTGAGAGCTTTAAAGATTCAGAGGAATCAGCTGACAAGGAAAGGCCACCGACGGCGGGCAAGGCAGAGAATGCTGAATCAAACGGCGAGAAGGATGAGGAGATTAAGACGGAGACTGCTGATTCGTACAAAAATAGTGACTTTTCAGTGATATCGAGCCAGCCCTCGATGCCCGAGGATGACCTCGGATGGTACGAGGTCGAAGATCTCGGGGAGCAGGATGAAAAGAAGCCGGTCGCTTCGAGTTCGAGCTCGCCTCCTAATGTGGATCTGCGCAAAAGGCTGAGTGCAGCGGCGGACGAGGAGGAGTTGAGCTGGGACATCGAGGAAGACGACGAACCAACCAAGGGCTGATTCAAGGGTATGAAAATTGTTGGCTATTGGACTTAGAAGCTTTAAGATTTAGCTATTTCTTGTGCTGAGTAAGTTCTATACCGCCGTTAAATGTTGTGTGTGTCACTCTATTCATTTGAATGTGAATAGTACCATGTATACCTTGATATCAATCAAAATTGTGTAGCTGCTTGTTCAAGTTAAGATGTTTAGATGAACTATTCATTCCTCAGTAATTCATAGTCAATTGATTGTGTTAAGTTTGATTCATAATTTTGTTGACTTATTTGTTCAAACTTGTGTTTTATAAGTTATTCTTCTATCTTTGCACTTTGGTGCATGATTTGTTATCGAAGTGCATAAGTGGCAAATGTGATCGACAACATCTAAAAGCGTATATGCATGGTGGATTATAAGTTCTAAACATTATGTAGTATCAAAATGTAGTATCTAAATTAATGATTCATAATTCTTCATCAAAAGTTATTGTTTGATGCACAAGAGTTAGGTTTCCAAATTAATGACCTTATAAGCCAACATCTTATTCATGATCATTAACTCTTTGTTATGCTTAACAAATTTGGGAGCCATATTGCTGTTAGGAGCCAAATCAATCTCTTCCGTGCTGTTTAAACCGATCCTCACTGGCTATGGCTGGCTTATCATTTAGAAAATTCATGGTAACTGGTTTTGGATCTTGAGCACCATTTAAATACCCAACCCTTTTTGGAACCATCGCATAATGCACCATACTAATTGAGCTTGTGCATGTATAAGCAATTCGGTTACGGTTTCCTTTCTTTGCCAACTTCGGACTTGCCATCACATATTTGTAGCTTTTGGGTCTCAGGGGCTGGCTGGTTGGATGTAAATTCTGAATGCAATGTAGTTTAAGATGTTTGCAGCTAAAAGTGCAGTAGTTATAAATACATACATGTTGTTTGATTGGATGCATTAGAAAGCGCTGCGGTTATAAATATATTATAGATAATTTATTTGGATGTATGTGAATTGAGAACTATGTTTGTAAGTTTAGAATGGCTAAGATTGCTTCCAATATAGAACAAGGTATAATTTGTTTTTGTTTGAAAGGCGACTTGACTAGATAGATAAGTTTACTTTTTATTTGAATTATTATTCTTTTTAATTGTTGCTGTTAGAAGTGGCCAATTTAGGTGGAATTCCAAAATGCAGCCACTGAGCTTTTTCATGCATTGAAGTTAATGTCTTTTTTCAGCACAGTAATTATGTAAATCACCTTCTTTTGTTAGTGTTAAAGGTGTACAGCGACCAAGTGCTTTTGTTTTTTTTTTAATCATGATTTCTCGTTTGATTTCATGGCTAGCTAAACCTCCTCAGCACTAAAAGCTATGCCAAACAAGCACTCAATTTAACATTCGTTCAAATTTCAACAAGATAGGTTTCCCAACTTGAGATATCCTGTAATTCTTGCAGTACATAACCAACCTCTGGTTGGGAAAGAAATCTAAAATATACTAATCATATGAATAAAATATAATAGTGTCTCTAATTAATCATATATATATATATATATATATATATATATATATATATATATATATATTGCTTTTCTGGAATTTATTCATTCCATCATAATTATTTTTAAAAAATATCTTTATTATATTTTTAGAAAAAGATGTGATTGATTGGACATAGAATTGTCTCTAATCTGAAAATTTTGGGCCTGATGCAAAAGTCAGTTAAAAAACTGACTCAAATCTGAAAATTGACCCTCAGCCATTCCGCAGGGGTGTTATGTTATCCATCAGCTAAGAAGGCAAATGGTTGGAGTATTCAAACACACAACAAATGGTCTACTGCATCCCTTTATTTATGAAGATGATAACGGAAACACGACGTGCTCAAGTTTGAAGCCTTCACATTTTCAGCTAAATTTATTTTTTTTTAAAAAAAACAAAGCGAATAGCATACTACTTTTCGGTTGTCCCCGGGAACAGCAGAGGATCAGCCAAATTCGCTTAATTTTGCAATTAAAAGTTTTTACTAGGGCCAAACACAAAAAGAACCCTCGAGTGAGTGAGGGCTACAAGTCACAAATAATATAAGCAATAATGCTAAACCCTAGTAACAATCAGGCCAACCCTCCACTTGATTGAGACTGATAACAACTATGTATGCAAAATGCCATACTTGTGATATGAAGTCAATACAATTTCCCACAAAGTTAGTAGATACTACATGTGTCTCGCCCAAACCACAAAACTACAACTTGTGAACATGAACAAATGCCATATGCTCAGATACCAGCTACAGGTAGTTTCTTTATGCACAGGCGCACGAGCGAGCGAGAGAGAGAGAGAGAGAGAGAGAGAGAGAGAGAGAGAGAGATCCTCAACAGATACATCGGATATCGTGTAGTAAAATTTCAATTAATGCCTCACAAAGTTAACTACAGAGCACCTGATACTATTGGCTACATTTCCTGCTCCAACTGACACTTTCGAGCTACAAAAAATTGCCAATTTAGCCGAAAGTACAAAATTGGCTAGTTTAGTCACAACCCAAAGCTTCCATCCAGAATGAATCCGCAAAATTAGTTCGTAAGAAACGCAGAATATCTCGAGCAACAGTAGCCACAGCCCTGTCAGCAGTAGTAAAGGACGGCCAAGCAAATCAATGCATCAGTCAGAAGAAGGCCGATCGCATCAAATACATACTTTGGGGCAAATAATCCCCAGACCTGCAAGGCGAAAGCCAAAAATAAAGCACAAGTTATCCTTACGGACTTAACATAACGAGATTGGAAACAGGCAAAACCATCCGACAACCAGCTGAGATGGATGCTGATCATTTGGTAGGCTAGCGGCAGGTGTTTGGTTGATGAGGTGCAGTGGGTCAAATTGGGTGGTAGAGATTAGGCTACAACTAGACATCTATTGTTTCTACTCCTAGAGAATTACAGCTACTCCTAGATTTACTTTAGGTTTCGACTACTCGGCACTAGATAGTACTGGTTTGGTGAAGTGGAGTAGTGGACTACTTGAAAGGTGTAGACTGGTTTGAATCTCCAATTGGAACCACAGATGAATCTGAATATATGGTGTAGACAGTCATATGTGTTTTCATATTCAAACAAGCAAATAGACTACTTGAAAACAGGAATGTAATTGTGGAAAGAAAAAAGTTACCATCAAGTGACGTCTTTGAATGGTGACGCATATAACCGTAAATGTAGTGGTGATTGCTGTGATGAGACCATATATCAGAAACACCTGAATTTGATAAACACATAATACTTTTTTTTTAAAAAAAAAGTTATTACAAACTATGTAAATCAACAGATACATGTAAACGAGAAATTCAGGACATCTCATTGAGAAGAACTCATGTATCTACTGAAATATTGAAAAGCATTCATAAATATCACTGTGAATTGGTGAGGCAAAGTGCTCAATAGCTGTGATCATACATGGTTTTCTAAAAAGTAGTATTAGCAGTAAGACATCTCACTTAACCAGATAATCCTTTTCTAGCCTTTATCTTAAAAGACCTAATTATCTTCAAGTTCACATTATCTATTTTAGTCTTTACTCTTTTAGACCTTAAGTTCCATCAAGTTTATACTGTTACAGAAAATCAAGAAATAAGAAAAATTGCATACTTATATTGCCAATGCAACTAAATCGATCTTTCACAACTTACACGAGGAGGGGTCCTGGTCTTCCATAATATTTAAAGCAGGGTGGCATAGCATTGATTTTTCCATAATACTGAAAATAGGGTGGTACAAATATGCAATCAGACACTCCTAAGTGCTCTACTTCTAGAGATGATTACATCTATAATGTCCATAGATGGTCTTTAAGAATATTTGTCGTGTACATGCACATGCGAATGTGGATGAAGCCTCAATGTCAGGGAGAATGCACATCAATATTTATTGCAAGCCATTCAGTTGACTGAATGAAAGCAGATGAAAAAAGAAAATATACGGCTAATTTCTGAACCACGTACGCCATTACCTGCGATAGGTTCAACAGAATTGCGTCCTTCATCTTGCCTTTCTTAGAATCATGATATTGGAGTGCAACAAGAAACGGAAGACCAAGAATAGGTAGGATGTGAGATACACCAAAAGTATCGATAGAGAGTAGAATGCCTTGCCGAATGATGTTGAAATGATCAAACCTGAAAATCAGTAAGATGACAAAGTACTATGACAAACATTACCAATAAGGATTGCCATCTTACAGGTGCAAAAGAATAGTAATAAAGGACATGTCCTACCATGATGCTAAGCAAACATAGTAACAACTTTATACAAACTGGAAAAACATTAACTCACCCAATAAATGCAGCGCCATAGCGGAGGCCATCAAAGGTGCACCTGAAATATCACATTTTTCTCAGAGGACTTTGATGAACTGCAAAAGACTAAAATGCCATGTGCATGGTATATCTTTGAAATATATGTACAAAAACGAATGATTATATATATTAGGGACATTGGAAAAAGAGGCCCTTAGGAATAAGCAAACGTCACTTTTTCACATTGGTTTATATCACTAAGTGCCCTGAAGTTACATTTTTGGTTTTTTGTTAGGACCTTCCATCCAGTTCCTTAAAATTGGCACGTGTACTGCATGGCATAAAAATGCCCAATAAAGCCCGAATTTCCCTAATTTTAAAAGGGAACAACTAGAAAAAGATGGGGAGGGAAGCGAAGGTGGCGCCATTATGATGGCTGCTGCCATGCACCAGAGTGAGCCAAAATTGAGTCGCACTAATCAGTGAACATGTTGGACACACATGCATGAGAGATGCCGAACCAAAGGGACATTGACAACTCGTGGCATCACAAAGCACTAACAGTATGAATGAAGTATGAGCGGTGATACAACAACATGGAGGTCTATGCAAGACTCACTCATCAACTTAAATTTATAGGCTCTGAAATGGACAAATTCAGCAAGGTGCAGGTCAACAAACATTGTAATTGTTGTAATGTGACAGAAAGCATAGCTGTCTAAACATCAATAACAGAAGTTAAAAAAGAAAGAAAGAAAGAAAGAAATTGCTACAAAATGGCATGCAACGTACCAGTGACCTGTAAGATAAAATAGGCAAACTGCCAAAAGGCTCCACTGTGTTACAGAAATAGGGTCAATGGCTAACCCTCCCAAAGTCCCACTTTTTGTTCCACTCAGAAGTTTCTTTGATGAGCTTATTATACACCATGCTGTAATATGGAAATTGTACAATTAAAACATATAGTAAAAAAGAAACATCAAAGATTCAAAGAAAAAGCATACTACAGTTAGTCAAGTTTTTGATAGAATATAATAAATTCAAACATATTGTAACTACTAATTTAGAAATGAACTGAAAATGAGATTATGATTTCATGATGGAACAGTACCTCCAGCTATACAGACAAAAACAACAAATGGACCTTGTTTTCCCAATAAAATCAAGATAGTAGGGCTCCAAGCAGAAAGCATTGACGCAGTGGAATTGGTTAATCTTTCAGATACATTCATCCTCTCTTTCATGTCAAGAATGCGAGAAAGCACAGATAATCCTAGAATCCCAAATCCAATAGCATAAACTAGTCGGGGAGCAAAATTTCTCCCAATGCCTTGGAAAGCGGGAGAAATGGACATCAAAATACTTTCTGAAGCCCAGTGAATGGCTATGAGTACATAACTTAATACAGTTCCCATTATGGTAAAATACTTCATGTATCTCGGCATGTCTAGATGAGCGATACACTTTAATAGGAAGACAAACAATAAGGACACAAAAGCAATAGGGAAAACCTCCAAGACCAACCAAAGAAGCTGGCCCTCATTGATACCAACAAACTTAAGAAAATCAGAGACCAAATATGATGAACCACCAGTCTGTTTTGATAACCCAAATCCAATGCCAAACCGAATGATGATATTCAGTAAAAGAAAAGCAAATTCCTGCACGGCACAAGGAACAATACATCACAGAATGCAGTACTTAATTTAGAATTAGTGGACAAAGTAAATAAGAAGACAATCGGACTCTAAGAGACTCATAAGATAGCAGTACATCAAAACTCACATCTTTTTTTGAATTTCCCTTCTCCACTGAACGCCATAAATTCATAATACCGGTCGTACCCAAAAGAAAGTTAGCCACTCTACCTTCAGCCACTAATTTCATAAGAAAAAGATAAGAGATTGGCTATTCTGAAAAGGTCTTAAAAGATTGGACAAGTAAAAAACAAATATATATACAAACTCACATATGAAACTATTTGATAGAAAACTGGCTGCACGAATAGCCACCAAAATAAAAGCCAGAAAATATCTGTAAGAAAGACCAGTAATGCCTTGTTCTTTCAGATACGATTGGAATAAAAGATGTACCCATCTAGCTGCAAGAATGTGAATAATAATGGATAGTAGCAAAATGCTGAGACCAATCCCCATGAGTGGCAAATCAAACTCAGTCCATGCTGAGCGAGCAAGCTTGGCAACACTCTCTAAGAAGTGAGAATACGCATCAATTTGCGATTGAAGAACTAACACTGAAACATCCTGAATTTCATTGGGAACTCCAGTTCCAAACAAGCAACTAGTCTTTGTGTTACTTGAGCAGTTTCCTGGTGCTCTTTCATATAGGTCTGTAACAAAGCGCAGCTCATCTGTAGAAAATCCAATTATTGATGTTGCAGAATACAGATCAATGTATCTTTTCACCTACATGAAAACAGTATGCATTGAATATACAAGCATGCAAAAAATGTAAGAAAACCAATAAAACAAGGTCATATAACATCTAGTAAAAATCATGGGAAAGAAATAGTTTAAGTTCAAAAAACACCATTGTGGCTTAGCACATCTGCACTTCGCTGCCCTATGGTTTCATTTCTTCACAGTTGCCATTCCATTATGGCATTAAGATCTCCAATGAACCATAGGTTAAAAGTGGCACATGCAGGTTGTGGTTTTGTTCTGTATCTATATGTGTTTTGAGTTGGTTTGTGACCAAGCATGCCATTCTTAACCCACCACTAGCGGGAGGTCCTTATAGTATAACAGAACAATAATGACAGCCTCACAGGGTAATTAGGTGCAACAGATGAAACTCCATTGTAGTGAATTAAAAATATTTGAGAACTAGAGATTATCAAAGTTCAATAAAGAATATCAGCAAATGAAAGGATCTGCAACTCCGTAAATCGACAAAATGTACCAATTTCTCATAAATTTAAGAAGTACATGCTAGTCAGCATTTAACATTGCTCTTCTTTCTGTATGTTTCTATGCAAACTCTACTTTTCATACTCTAAGGGCCCGTTTGGGAAGTCTTCAAAACAGGATTTTAGGTCATTTTACTCTGTTTTGTAAAAAATTTTGTTTTTTTAATTAGTTGGCCCGTTTGGATGGCACAACAGCGTAAAAAAATAATAACGTAATTTCGATGTTTCGGAGTATTTTTGGGGAAAAAGAAAAAGTGCTCAGACCGGCGAAAAAATATTCTCCATTTCCGCCTATGACTTCTCCCTCTCGCATTTCACCCTTCTTTAAAAATTTAAAATTTAAAATTAAAAATTAAAAAAATTGAAATTAAAAATTAAAAATTAAAAATTAAAATTAAAATTAAAATTTAAAATTTGAAACTGAAAAATAAAAAAATAAAATCTAAATTTAAATTTTAAATTGTAAAATTTAAAATTCTAAATTCTAAATTAAAATTTATTATTTTAAAATAATAAAATTTTATGTTTAAAACTTAAAATTAATATTGTAAAATTTTAAATTTTAAATTTTAATTTTAAATTATAAATTTAAATTTAAATTTTTAATTTTTAATTTTTTAAATTTTAATTTGAAAATTAAAATTTTAAATTTTAAATTTCACATTCAAATTTTAAAATTTTAAAATCCAAATTCAATTTTGAAATTTTTAATTTTCAAATTTAAACCCTAATTTTAAAATTTTAAAATTAAAAATTAAAAATTTATATTTTTAAATTTAAATTTTTGTATTGAAAGTTTAAATTTAAAAGAGAATATTTTTTTAAAGTTCACAATACCAACAGTAAAAAACAGAGTAATATTTTTACAGAGTATTGAATTTTTTAAAATATCAAATACGTTGTAAAATAAAAGTCTGTTTTATTTTTCAATGATTGCCAAACGGGTCCTAAGAAAAAAAAAAAGAAGAAATTGTTAATATTCCATTTATATCTCTCATGTATGCAAAGTAGAATAACAGTTGAAAGTTGAAACTATTGCTGAGGAATAGCAGTTCTACGCTACCTGCCAGCAGTTTATGCAGAGAACATTTGCATAGTTTTGCATCCATGCTTCCAAATCAGACCGAAGTTTACAATTTTCGGCATCTGTCCTTTGTCTATCCCATGTACCAGCACTTAAAGCATATAATTCAGGATTAACACGCCCAATGCTAGAGACAGAACCACAAAAACTAAAGATAAGGAGACAGAAGGGTATGTTGAAATTGGAAAAAAAATGTATTATAAATTCAAGAATTCAAAATGAAAGCACAAAAAGAACACGAACCAAGGAAACACCTATGTCATTATATATGCAAGAATGTGCAGTTTTAGGATCAAAATCTAAAAGGGGCTGCAGTATTCAAGCATTAAAGCTTCCAAACTCAAAAAGTAACACCTAAAAACTCATGAGTTTAATAGCCTTGTTCCCACCCTGTCAAGCTGTCCCCATACAATCCTCTATACATTTCCAACTAGGACTAATGCTCAATGCATAATGAAAAGGTTTACTTCTACACAGTAAGTCTCTAAAGTCAAACTAGTAGATACAATGGTGGTATGTTTCTTCAAGACAAACAGCAGATGCCTAAGAAATATAAGAAGTATCTACAAATAATATGTAATAAAATTGGGGAAAAATCTATAGAAAAATCAGAAGGACACACACCACATGGCTTCTTTATGAAGCAGTATCATAATTTAGACAAAGCATCCAAACTATAAGTTACAATTCATCTAATCTCTGAATGCCCTTTTATATGTTGGAAGTTTCAAAGCCATCATAGTTCTAATTACCGCTAAATCACTGTAGACAGGACAAATTAGTAAATACTACTTTACATGTCCATTATTATTGCAACACTCTCATCATTGAAGAAACGAAGGAGAACATAAACAATGGGTAAGGCTGGGGAAGGAAAAAGCATCGACTACAACGTAGACCCAAAAAACCGCAAGCCCTAGAAGGCCTAGGTTATAGAAATCAAGTGATTTGGAAATTAAGAGTTCAAAGAAGAGCAAACACATACCACAATGAAATCTTAATTTATATTTTGAACGATTAAAACACATAAATTTCTAAAGAGCAATATTTTAAAATGCATAATGTAAGAGCCAAAGAATGAATTTCGAGTAAGCTAATCGCCCACCTTCCAAAAGGAAAAGGAACACCAAGGAGTGCAGCCATAGTTACTGCAAAGTCAAGCTGCAAGCATAAGAAAACATAAGAAAACGAAAAAGGAGATGAAAAATGATGTTGAACAGAACAAAGAAAAACCACAAGCTACAACATGGCAATTGCCACTAACCTGTTGCATGGTGCCAACACATAACTTTTCACCATCCTGACAATGTCAAACGCCACAAATGTAAAAATACAGGACAGTGCGCAACAAATTTAGCAAACAATTTGACAACAGCAAATATAAGAAAAAGTACAATTCAACATAATTTTGGCATCAAATTCTCTTAGAGAAACAAAATAAAAAATGAGCCAAACATGCAAATTAAATTTTGCATTGCAAAATCATAAGAAAAGGCAGGTCCCTGACACCAACTTCCAGAGGAATAAATAGCAGTTTGGTATGATATAGTAGTCTGATGAGCATGATTGAGACCGTTATAATCTAGGTGACAGTTGATGACAAGAAGCTCCTATCTGCTTCTTCAGAAACAGAATATACACCTGATTGCCCAATATTTTGAAGCAATTCTCAGAATAAAACCCACTGGAGTCGACTGAATACAAGCACAAGGAAAATCGTGCATTACCTACCACTTTTTATCCTGTATTGAAATATTCATACATATTCCGCAGGATAGGATAGCCCAAAAGAGCTACTACTTTGAGCCTTTCTAATTTTTACTTTATGACCTGCTATATGTCAGTATATTTGAAATAAAAGCTATCTCAAACTTGAACATCCATATGTATAATTTTTTTTCCTACATGTCTACTCGACAAGCACATCAAAGAACGACTTGCATTTCAGTACAGATGAAAATGTAGTATCCAAGAACAGTGATGGAAGATAAGTTAGATGAGCCTAATTGAAGATACACGGCCTACCAAATTTAGTTTGCACATATTTTCTTCCAGAATGGATGATATAGAACTCGGAGGGCTCCTCATACTCCATGCAAAGAGTGATGTTTCAACCTACATGCCAGATATTATTAATCAGCAAACTGTTCTAAAACAAACAAGGTAAAAAGATGGAAGATGGTTCTCACCTCCTCAGCAGTACCCCCACCGTGATCGCCATTTAGGGTTTGGCCGTGATCCCCCATCACAACAAGAAATGTGTTCTCATGAAGACCACCAGGTCTAGATAGGTTCTTCAGCACATCAAAGACACTCTACGAAATGGCAGCTAAAGTTAAGAAGATTAAACAAATACAAACTCTGACAAATAAAAAGAAGTTATGCAGCTTTCTGGAGGGCAATATACGAAGCAAACAGCAAAACTGAAAAGGCTTTGCAAGGAGGCATAAAGGCCAACTGGTATCTAAATAGCATGGACCTCAAAAAACATTTACCTCTAGAATACTGTTATACTGCTCCAACTTTTTAATCATCGGAGTTGAGTCAACACCAAATATGTGCCCTGCATGATCCTAAGGCAAGCTGATGTCATGAGACTAGTTGTATTTAATGACAAAATGATTTTACACAAGAGGTAAGTAGAAGAACTAAATTTTCTTGCTGTAATAATGAGCAATATCTGCAAACTGTGATCACATAAAGAGTTCTTAATACCTTCTGAAACAATTCACAAAATGAAAATGGATAGCAGATGATACAGTTTCTACTTTTTCAAATCCCAAGATTTAGTTATGTCGTTGTTGCAACTCTTCAATCTGCTGTGTTATCTTTCACCTTTTAGAATTTTTTGTTTAAGTAACAAGAGTTACAAGAGGAAAGGAATATTCTACAGTTTTATAACTTAAAACATACCTAAAACATGTAAAATAAGAAGAGTTTAATCATGGCTCTGCAGTTCTCCTCTTCTTCCGATCCTCTCTTGATCTCATATTTTGGAAGGTCAAACCTAGTATTCAAATTACTTTTGGCACCATTAGATGCCAGGACAGAATGAAAACAATATAGTTGACTCTTCATTGGAGTTTTACATTCCAATGCAAATGGAGTAATAACACAGTAGATTCATTAACAACAACAACTAAGTCTTTATTCCCAATTTTACTTGAGATTGGCTGCATAATCCTATTCTTCATCGGCTCATTCTAATAGAATAGATGTCATGACAAGACATCCACCACCAAAGCCTAAAATAACTATATATTTTAAAACTTTACAGACTGCAATCTAAAAAATGCTTAACCAGAACCACGATTAAAATTAATGAGAAACATTAAAGTAGCACGTTAATGTGCATAAAGAAAAAAAAGCATGCACTTCAAGTGAGTTGACTAGGTATTTAAAAAGTACCCTAGATTACCACGCCAAGGAAATGAGCAATAAGAACATCCCAGTCATCTTTGTACAGCGAAGGCAGCAAGTGTTCAAGGATACCATTATCAACCTGACACAGAAAATGTCCAATGTAAGTTGTAGGGCAGGTAAAGGTACAAACTGAAAAGAACTTGTACAGTATACCAGTATGATAAAATATAAGGAAAAAGATAAGAGATGAATTTGATTGTAGAAAGAACATAAATTTGAAACAGATACGTACTGTATCGAGATCTTTAACATTAAAAGAAGGGTAAGGATGTAACTCCTCAAAGTGTTCAGGAAATAACTGCATCCACGTATCATCCCCCATCATAAGCACTCTCTTTCCATTTTTAACCAACTGAGGAAGCAGAAACAATAGAAGAATAAGACCCATATGAACTGCGAGTCATTACAGGAATCAACTCAACATGAGATTAAATCTTGTTCTCGTGAAGATAAAAACCTGATGTATCAAATTATCCTCAATAATTGCAGGAGCTCCAAAACTGTTACCTACATCAATAAAAGTAGGAAGTCCACCGGTCGTTAAACCCTGAAAATTTTCAAGAAAACTCAGGCTGATTATATGTAATATTCAATAAAACATTGAGCATATAAATGAGGAAAAAAATTACAAGATTAAAAAAATGAAAGATTAGCATTAATGCACATCCTATCATTAATTTCCCTACAACTGGATTAGAATGATGAACAACAATAAATCCAAGATGAGAATGCAAAAGAGAACGAGATTAGATATGGCTCGATAAATTTCTAAGGACATTTATACCCTGTCAAAATAACCCAACTTAAAGTTATCAAGCACCCGGAAGACAACATTATCTGCTGAACGAAAGTGTATTAACAAAAAAGCATCATAAAATTGAATGAATGTCAATAAAACAGAAAAAGGAAAAAGATGGTCATATAGCATATCTTGAAGGATAAATCATCATAAAATGATAAAAATCTCGAATTAAACAACCGACGGTGTGGCGAAGCTATTACAAGGCAACAATGATACAACCTTTCAAGAATTCCAGTTCAAATCAGGTCATCTGAAATGAATTTAATGGACAGACTCACCTTTAGCCGTTGCAGGCTGGTTGTCGGTGGATCGGCAATGGCCTTAAAGATCCTAGCAGATGAACCTTCATCAGAGGCCAGCTTATGTAACACCCGTAACTTGTCCATCCATGGTTTTTTCTCTATTAGCATAATAAGAGTAGGTTCATTTTCTCTCCGAAAAATAAAGATAACATCAAAAATAAGTTCCTCGTTACCTTCAAAGAATGTACTAGGAGCAACAAAATCGAATCTGCAGGGTGTAATGACATGAGAATCAGGAACTGAGCCATTGATGAATACACAAAACCAGCTATCAAAAATTAAAAAAGCTTTCACGCGAATCACAAAACACAGCACAACATGAAAATAACTCTAACAAGAACTCAATTCAATTCAACTTGAAATGAATAATTCTCTTCGAGGATAATTGGAGTTAAGTATTAGATTAAAATCCCTCCAAATTCTCTCTACCGATTTTTTTTTAAAAAAAATAGAAATAATCTTCAGTCTCAGAATCCTCATTTCTAATTTCCGCTACAGTAGAAGCGGGGTCAATCATACAGCCAAAAACAAATGAATTCTCACCGAATCCGACCTGGGACAAAACAACAAATTTGACAAAACTAGAGTTCCCAGCCCTTCAAATCGATCACCTTAGGGCATCGAAGACGATGACGACGAGTCGATCGACGGCGGGGCGCGTCCAGCACAGCGGAGGAGCATCTCGATCTCGACCTCGATCTCGATCTCGTGGAGTGGGAGGAGGGGGAGGAGGGGGAGAAGGGGAGGAAGGGGAGGGGAGATCGTGGCAGTGGCTGTAGGAGGAGAGCTCGGTGCGGGTGAGGAGGAAGCCGCGGGTGAAGAGGTAGACGGCGAGGGCGTGGAGGCCGAGGATGAGGAAGAAGATGGGGCGGAGGATCGGCCCCTCCTCCCTCTTCTTCACAGCCGATGCAGATCCCACCGCCATTGTTGACACCACCAACTGGAAGGGGCGCGAGGACGAGGGCGAGCTCGGTTTCGTCACTCCATTTGTTGGGTGGAAATATATCTATATTTTTTTTTTGATTAAACAGGGTAAAATCCTATTTGAGTACAAAGTAGAATAAGATGTCAGCCCAGAAGCACTTGACCCAAACACATCAAGTGTGCGCCACCACCACTTGAGGGCCAGCAACAACAGCGACAACGAAAAGTAGGAGACATCACAACATCCAAGACGGTTACACCAAACACTACAGAAAATTATCATCAACCCAGAAAAGAGAGAAAAACTAACAACGCAAAATTACATCGCCCCAAACAACGGCCACTAACATCGGGTACTAACATTAAATAAAACCGAGTGAGTTGCAGAGAAAGAAGGGCGAAGTATCTTACTCACTAACAATGATTAATTTATAATTATCCATTGATGCTATATAATACTATGGATAGCACCAAGCCATTAGTGCTATTAAATTTTTAGCCGCTGGATGAAAAAATATGCGGTTGGAATTATAATGATTCTCTAGGATTTACTAGGTGGTTGGTTGAATAGTAAAAATCTTAGGGGACCACTATAATCCCAACCGCATATCTTTTCATCCAACGGCTGAAACCTTGATAGCACCAATTGTTTGGTGCTATCGATAGTATTCTAGTCGGACTATATATATATATATATATATATATATATATATATATATATATATATATATATATATATATGAACAAGTTAAAATTTTTAAATAAATAAATATAAAAAAATAAATTTAATAGAAATATATATTTTATTCGATATATATAGAGAACTGTAAAAAATTTAAAAAAGAATTATTAAATATGTTTTAAAATAAAATTTTAAAAAAACTATAAAAATATATAAAAAATAATTAAAAATTTTATTATATAAAATAAAAATATTTTAATCTCATTATTTATCAACATACATCTATTTTTTTATAATCGATATTTATTGACATAATATGACACATACTATGTCGTAATGCGCCAGTAAATTTTCGGCACAATTTTATATCACGACACTTAAATCCTTACTTTAAATAACACTTCAAAAAACAAACAAATATGTATAAAATCTTATCGATTTAAATTATCATACTTATCATTTCAAAAATTTCACCGTTTGCAAAAATATTTCTACAATCATAGATTAAATAAATATTTTAGCATAATTAGTTTAGGAGTAATGCTACTCATACACTCCAAAAAAATGTATGATGTAGATTTTACTCATCAAAAAATATAATGTAATTTACTGATTATTTCGAAATGACTAGTAAAATTTGCTCCACCAGAGAATAAGTGAATTGTAAGATATACACCCTTTTAGAATGTACAAAAAGCATTTTTCTTAGTTTAGAGATAAATTACCTTTTCTATTCTCAAATATATAATTCTAACCCAAGTTGAGAAGTGCACCGTCTTCCTTGAGATACATAACAACTTTCGATCGGCATTACCGGCTGAAATTATTTAAAGAGATAAATTTATAACGACAAAGATGATCAACTCTAAACTATCCTGAACCACTTTATTAGTTCAAATGGTCACAAAATTCATGATAGCAATTTTGAAAGGCATATTTACATAATTTATATTTAAAAAAAAAAATAAATTTCATATCCTTTTATCTAAAAATTTATTTTTGACCCGTCTTATCAAATTTTAAAATACATATTAAAAACGCAAAGGACTTTGTGACCCCACAAATTTTAATTTGTTCTCCACATTTTAGCATATTTTAATTTTATTTTGGCCAAAAAGTTAATTACTATATAACTTTATTTTTATTTTATTGTAAAAATATACTAATAAATGCGGTAGTAAGATGATACTTTTCATTAATCACAAAGTGTTACACTATAATAATTATTTTATTATTCTATAATCTACACGTTACTGTCCTAATTAATAGTATTAGTAGGTCTTTAAGATCAAATAAAAGTAAAATAACACTTTTTTGAACCACATAATAGAAAAGTGAAAATGCATTAAATTAGTAGAGGGTTGATTGAAGTTTACTGTTTTTTTGCTATTAAAATCTAAAAAGTGTAGACTAAGAAAGAGAGGGACCAAGATGATGGTGGATTATAAAATTATTATTAGGAAAAAAATATATAAAATTTATCTGAAGTACAGACTATTTTGAATCGATTATTTAATATATTTAAAATTTTAATTTTACTTTTTATTTTTTTAATTTATTTAATTTGAGTTCGTTAATACCACTTTAAATTCAAACTTTAAGATAATTGTTTATTTTAATTAATTTATATCTACGAGAATTGAATAAAGTATAATAACTAAATCCGTAAAGCTAAAGAAAATTACTTTATTTAAATTATAGTCGCAAGAATTTTATGAAATATATAATAATTAAATTTATAAAAATAAACGATATATTCAAATTTTGAATGTAAAGCATCGTTGAACAACTAAAATCAAACAAGTTAAAAAGTTAATATAGTAAAATCAAAATCTTGAAAAGTGGATAGCTAATTCAAATTGATTCGTTAGTTCAGATAAATTTTATAAATTTTTATTTATTATTATTATTTTATTATTTACTTAGCATATTTTATGAAGAATAATTAATTTCGCCACAAAAGTTTAAGCAAAATGAAAGCTACGCTTCTTAAAATTTTGCTTTAATTTGAGCATTATATTTTATAATTGTTTCAAATAAGAATAAAAAGTTAAAATGATCATTGAATTTGAATGTGAGATTTTACTAAAATGATTTGGCATATAATTAATATTAGTTCTACAATTGTACAACTATTCAACATTTTGCTTTAATTAATTTAATAAACCTTACATTTATCACCGCCTCAGATAATTTATTTGAACAGTAATTTAACTTACAAGTTATATAAAATATCTAAATTTGAATTTTTTTAAAAAAATATGTTCTCTCAACTAAAGCCATCAAATTTGGTTGTTTCTAGGATAATTTATTTAATTTATGCATTTGCATTTTCTTGAATAGAACAATTATTATATCTGCCAACTCTTTTTCATAAAATTTTACACTTAATATTATAGACCATTATCAACTGTCCCTAGTACAAGTGACAAAGAATTTAATGGTTGATATAAAAGACTCGAGTTCGAAGACTAGTTGTTTTATATTTTGGCTAAGTTTATTTTAAAAATAAACGAAACGGATAGCATACTACCTTTCTCTCAAATAAAAAAATAAATAAATAAATAATTATGGACCATCAAAATTTTTTGATCTATTTGACACAGGAGATTTTGTAATTTATCCTAAAATAAAAGAAACTAAAGATAATGATTTACATCACGCTAAATAGTCACAGTAATGACCTTACTGAAAAATCGTGAGTAAATAGTAATTAAATGAAAGAAAATCAAATAGCTAGCAAAGAACTCAAACTCAGATATGATATTATGTAAAATAATATAAAACAATAGTTATACTCTAAAAAATTAAGTTTTTAAAGAATATTATTTATATATTTTTTATTTAACAAAAACTTAGCAACATGAACTGTCCTAGCCTTGTGAGATTTTTGTTTTATTTTTTTTATTATTATTTCAAATCAACTAAATATTTTATAGAAAAATTACTTAGGCCTTATTTGGATGCCGGAATTAGTTAACTGATGATAATTTACTCAGTGCAAAAATTTTCTTATGGCATTGAAAGGTGATCGCTATATTCATAACTTAGTAGGATAACATATTTCATCTAAAAAATAATTTGAAGAATAAATATATTGTTTCATTCGAAACACTTAACTAAACTCCTAGATCATAATAGAAAACTCTTATGCTGTAGTATATCAGTAAATAACTTATTTTGAAATTCAAATAAGGTCCTATATATTGTTCAGTTAAGATTTAAGAACCACATTATAATTTTTAAAAGAATTTTAATTTTGCCATTCATTATATATATATAATTGTATAGTAACTTATTAGCTGTAAAGTATTTTTCAAAAATCATGTGATTCATAAAAAACAAAAAAAAATAATAATAATAAATCATAAATAATGTTTAATGCGGGTGGTTTAATTTTAAATCAAAAATCAATATTATTAAACATAATTTAAATTACTTAAAATTTGAAATCGTCAGAACTTGTAAACAACTTAATAAAAATAAATAATATAACTCAAACATATCCATCTTAGTTGAGATATTAAAAAAATTATTTCCTCTGAAATCTTCGATTGATTTGAATTATATATTTTACAATAGTAATATATATAAAGATTCATAGTGGCTATTAAAATTATCAAACTTAATACCAATAATAACTTCATAAAAATTATTGAAAAATTATGTAACTTGAATTATAAATATTTTAAGTATGTTCTATATCATGTATAATAGTATTATCTATGGACAATTAATTTAATTACTCTTTTTTTCTTGAAATTGAAGTAAAAATCATGTGAATGCATTTTGTCTCAATTATTAGAGTTTGTTTAGATAACTACCACTCTTACTATGTTGAACCAAAATATAAGTAAAATTGCAAATGCATATATATATATATATATATATATATATATATATATATATGTGTGTGTGTGTGTGTGTGTGTGTGTGTGTGTGTGTGTGTGTGTGTTTAAAAGCACAAATACATTCATGCTTGTGAATTTTTTACCATTGAATTTGTATTGGGATTTGTATTTTTGTAAAGTCAACTAAAGAGATAAAAAGATAAAGTAAAAAGCACAAATTTCAATACAAATTCAATGATAAAAAATTCACAAGCATAAATGTGCTTCTACTTTTAAAAGTATATAACCTCTCTCTCTCTCTCTCTCTCTCTCTCTCTCTCTCTCTCTCTCTATATATATATATATATATATATATATATATATATATATATATATATATATATATATATATATATATATATATATATATATATGTTGGTGTAAATAGACAAAATAGAGGTTAGACTACAATAAAATATGAAAAGTATCAATGAGTCGATCAAGCCGAGGCACGGATATCTCGCTCTCTTTAAGGAGATTCAAGCCCTCTGCGGTAGGCAAAGCCTTCGAACCGATGCAGCAGAACACTGACTTGTCCCCTCCAGGATACAACGGCTCGACCCTCGTCGTGTGGCTTCACCAATTCTGCATAAGTAGATGAACCCAAAGCTCCACAAAAAAAGAACACCTTTCTTTGACCTCTCTCTATTATAGTAAAATATAAATATAGAAGAAATAATATAGAAATTACTTTTTGTTGCTTTTTCAATGTGGAACAAGGTCACTATTTATAGGCTTCATATGCCTATAGGTTACAACTAATTAAATTCATAATTAGGAGTTAGCTTTTTTCATACGAGTTCAACAACAAAATTTTGTTAACAATGAATGCAAAATATAAATGATGTAACCTCAATTAACTTAATGCATTGTGTAGGTTATTGGAATGAATGCATTACATATGCATAGGTTAATTCATTTAATATAAAATGTTGCAATAATATATATATATATATATATATATATATATATATATATATATATATATATATATATATATCAATAAGAAGACATGAATCGAGAGTTTTCGATGCTTACGTGTCAACCTCTCCGCTCTCCGAGTTTTTGCTACAAGTTTTCTGTGCTTACGTGTCCTACTGGTACACAACCTGTCCTCTCCCTCTCCGTGCTGCTACACAACGTGCTCCCCTACTGCTACACAACCTATCTTCTCCCTCCCCTGCTGCTACACAACGTGTTGCTACAGTAGTACTTACCAAATTTGCAGGGGCTCCCTTCCCGTTGCATTCCCACCTTCTCCTCTGACCCTTCTCCTCTTCCCGTTGCACTCCCACTTTCTCCTCTGACCGCCTTCCTTCTTCGCCTCCTCTCCTCTTACTGTTGCGTCACCTCCTTCGGCTGATCGTACGGAAGAGCTGCGCGCTGCCACCGTCGTCACTTGCTGCTTACTTCTATACAGGTGCTGGTGGCCGGTGATGATAGGATTGGTCGCCTCTGACCCGTTCGCCCCCCTCCTTCTTTCTCCTCCTCGGCTCGGCTCCGTCTCTGACCGTCCTCCCTCTTCACCTGTTCTCCTCTTACTGTTGCGTCATCTTCTTCGGTTGACTGTACCGATCTGTACGGTACCAACGTGTTGCTCACCAAGTGTTCGACTGAATGCCTCTGTGACTCTGAAATTTATGTTGCTTACCATCAGGAAGTGCTGGTGGCCGGTGATGATGGGATTGGTCACCGTCGTCACCTGCTGCTCACTTCTATACAAGTGCTGGTGGCCGGTGATGATGAGGTCGGTCGCCGTCGTCACCTGCGGATCTTGCACTTTAACTCTAAAGCACTCTTAACTCCTTCAATGCATCCCCCACTCTTCAGGGCCATTCAGCTATCGAACAAGTTCGGAAGCAAAGTGTTTTTCGATCTAAACCTGCCATTACCACTGTGGAAGTCGAAAGAAGAAACTTGGCAAGTGATTAGAAAGGCGTGGAATGAGGCTAAAATTATTGAGGTCTCAAGGCAGGAGCTCGAGTTCCTCTTAGACGAGGAATATTACGAGAAGAAACGGAATTACACACCTCAATACTACGCAGAATCTTATGAGCAAACAAGGAGGATGAGGGACTATCACCATTATTCTAGGGAAGAGATTGCTCCCGTTTGGCACGATAAGATAAAGATTTTTTTTGTGACTGGCGGAACGCTTAGAATCCATTACTACACGCCCAAGTTTGATGGTGCGGTGGTTGGGACAGAGGATGAGTTGATAACTCCATTCACGTGTGATCGGACCGGTTCAGGGGATGCTGTTGTGGCTGCAATAATTAGAAAGCTGACTACCCATTTGGATATGTATGAGGATCAAGATATTTTGGAAAGGCAGCTTCGATTTGCTGTGGCTGCAGGGATTATTTCTTAGTGGACGATCGGCGCAGTAAAAGGATTCCCAACTGAGAGTGCCACTCAGAATTTGAAAGAGCAAGTTTATGTGCCCTCAATGTGGTGATGTCTTGGCCATATATATATATATATATATATATATATATATATATATATATGTTAGAGATTGATATTTTCTGATTGTTAGAGAATTTATGGTATCGGAACATGGGCTGTGGAGATTTGGAGACTTGAGCCTTTCTGAATTGTGAAGCGCTTTATTCCCTGTTGATCTTCAAGGGGAGTTGATGAGGACTGGGGGGTTTTGCAGGTATGATCATGCAGATTCTTTAACGTGTGTAAAACATCGCAGGAGGATATTTTGATGTTTGAGGAGTTGCTTAAGTAGCTCTCTTTGTTGAACACGCTCTTTAAACTTTTGGGCTCTGGTGCATCATTAGGCTTCATGTTATCTTGATTTAACAAGAGTTAGTCCAGATCTGTATCGGTTGCATTTAGAATAACATGAAAGCATCTCTTTCCCTCTTTTAATGGGATGATATCTTGATTATTTCCTTTTTCAATTACATGCCTATTCATCTCTTTAATTTCTGTAATTGTTTCTTTTGAAGCTGGTTAGGAGTGATTAGCATCATCCACGAACTGTGATTAGCCTACTTTGACGGTCCTTGTGATTTGTTGTTAAAGCTCATCTCAAGTTTTTCCATATGACATTGTCTGACAGTACGAATGAGACTATCCCAGTAATCTTGCTAGGCTAATTATATCTATGATACTATGCAAAAAATCAATTCACATGACAAACTGTGAGGTCCCGGAATCCCCCGCGTAGGGTTTGCCGATTGTTGGGCAGCTTTTAGTGGCCGTCGGGAGTGTTTGTGCGCTTGTCGGGCCCGAGAAATGAATTTGTGGTGCAATTTGGGTTTTAGCTTGCATCACTGGAGGCCTGCGTGGTGTGTCGGTGTTGGTTGCGCGCAATTTGGACAAGTGGTGGATTTCGGGCTTAAAAGGAGACCCCGTGGGAATTTGGAAGACCCGTCGGGAGTTTAGAAGTGGTTTCGCGCGATTCAGATGTCAAAATTGGACTCCGGGCGAAGTTTGGATAAAAGTTTACCTCTCTGATTGCCTTTGGGAATTTTTAGAGTTGGGTTTGGGCAAATCGGACTTTAAAATTGGACCCGGCGCGAAAATCGGATCAAGTGGGCATTCCGCAAATTTTCGGATGAGAATTTGGAGAAACGGACATCGTTTTTGGATTCAGCGCGCGAAATCGCTAAGAATGGACTATTTATTTGTTTGATTTGGAGCCCGGTTGAATTACGCGTTTTTCGAGGCATCGCAGCACGTTTTTCGAGGTGGCAGCGCGGCGCGGATCCCGAGGGCGTACGGACGCGACAGGGCAGACACGCCGTCCGCGCGGGTCGCGCGGGGGCCGCCACGTGGCGGGCCCCCGTTGGCGGCCGCGCGGGCGATGGGGCACGGGCCCGTGTGGCGCGCGCGTGTCCCGCGCCTGGCGCGGGCGCGGTGTAACGCGCCCGTGTGGCGGGCGCGTTACCGCGCGCCACGTGGCGCGCTGGGCGCGTGCGTGGACCCGGCGCACGCGCCCGGCCTTGTGGACCGGCCGGTTGGGGGGCTCCCATTGGTGGTCCACCGTGGACCCGGGGGCTGTGGACCACTCTCCTTCCCCTTTTTCTTCTTCTTCTTCTTCTTTCTCCACCCCGAGCTCCATTTCTCCTTTTCTTTCCTTCCTTCTTCAACCGAGCGAGAAAGGGAGTGAGGAGGAGATTTTTGGGTGGTGCGGCGTTGCGTCGTGGGCCTCGTGGAGCGTGCGAGGTTTCCGATGGGAGCGTTTCGGCGGCGGCGACGCAGTCGGGGTAGGTTCCGCGCGTTGTTTTTACGATGTTTTTGGCACAGTTTTGGGGCGTTCTTTGGACAGTAAATTAACCCCCCCTTGTTCTTATCTGTATTAGGGACTGTGTTTTTCTGCTCCGTTTTGCGTGCGGACCCCGGCGGCGTGCACTGTTTTGCGTGCGGACTCCGTTTTGCGCGCGGGTTTCGGCACCGTGCTCCGTTTTGCGTGCGGACCCCGGCGGCGTGCACCGTTTTGCGTGCGGACTCCGTTTTGCGTGCGGGTTTCGGCACCGTGCTCCGTTTTGCGTGCGGATCCCGGCGGCGTGCACCGTTTTGCATGCGGACTCCGTTTTGCGTGCGGGTTTCGGCACCGTGCTCCGTTTTGCGTGCGGATCCCGACGGCGGACACCGTTTTGCGTGCGGACTCCATTTTGCGCACGGGTTTCGGCACCGTGCTCCGTTTTGCGTGCGGACTCCGGCGGCGTGCTCCGTTTTGCGTGCGGACTCCGGCAGCGGACATCGTTTTGCGTGCGGATCGCGTGGAGGCCAATTGCAAGTGTCTACGAGCAATTGGTGGCAAATCGAGGTGGGTGGCCTTATCTCCAAGTTTTATGGACTGTACAGTAATTCTACTGATGTAGGACTATGCATGATAGTTTATTTTCGGGTATAGCATGCTATATTGTAGGAATTGTTATTCCTTTTATCATATGTTAATATAGTTATATTGGAACTTGACCTAGCACCCCCGTCATATGTTGCATGTGTAACCAGACCAGTAGAAAACCCTCACTTGGGCTAGGGTTATTTATGTTTAGACATCCACACTGTTTTTCTATTCCTGGACATAGTGTTATCCTCGCCCGGGTAGTGGGTCGAGAGGTCGGGACCTTCTTTTAGTGTGGGATGCTTTTGCACTCTTGCTTGGGAGCAGAGTGGAGTCTGGCAGTTGTAGTGGGTTGCTTATCTGTGCCGGGAGCCGTTTGGGTAAACGGTAGTCCCGAGAGGTCTTGTTTCCCTATTGCGCTGTCGTGGGAGGGAGCCGTTGAGTAGACGGTAGTCCCGGGCCGTCGAGTATCTTCCGGTCCGTGTTGTTGGGAACCGTTGGGGTTGACGGTGGTCCCAGGTCGTTGAGTGTTGTCCGACCTGTATTGTTAGCCTGAGTTGTGGGTCGTTCCTGGCTGTGGAGTATCTCCAGCCAGTGTGCTTTGTGCTGCGAGCTGTTGGAGAGGCTAGTGTCTCGTGTTTCGTGTTAGCCGATCAGCTGAGTCGTCGAGAGTGCTCCGACTGTTGTGCGAGATATTTGGGGATCTTGAGTCCTACCGTTCTGAGAGTGAGCGTGGTTTTGTCTATAGCCTGCATATGCCAATGTTTGATACTCTATGCCGCGCCGTTTTCCTCAGTTGGAGTCGCGCCCCTGAGATGCCGCTGTGGATACGATGGTTGGCCTGTTGAGGCAGTTTTCCGCAGTGGAGGCAACGATGGGCCTGTTGAGGCAGTTTTGCGCGAGGGATAAGTTAGTCGGACAGGACGCCCCACGTAAATCCCGTCCTCATGTGGATGTGTGGTAGTGGGCAGGTGTGTTCCTAGTCGACAGGCGCAGGCTTGACTGGACCTTTGAGGCAGTCAGTTCGATTGGGTCGATTGAGCACCTTGGGTGCGAGTGGTCTCATTTACTTTCATCTGTTCCACTTTTGAGTGTCTAGATAGAGGCATGGTAGCTGTAGTGTAGTTCCAGCTTTTCTTGTTCAGATTTCATTGCCTGTTATCTTTTACCTCTGGTAGACTTAGTGGGCAGACCATTGGACTTGTTGACGGCACCCACTGAGAACTACTGTGGGAAGTAGTTCTCACACCCGTCGTGGTGTCTTTTCTCCAGGGACTTATTCTTCTGTTCCTGTGCTCCTGTTGCTGATCCTTCTGACCGAGGCGAGGGAGTCGCGAGCTAGTTCCCTACCCGTCGTTGGAGTGTAGCGGTACCCCCTTCAGCGGAGAGCTTCAGTAGACTAGTTTACTACTTTTACCTCTGTTGAGAGAACTTTGTTGTGAGGTATAGAGTTGTATTTTAATTCTTACAGTTTGAGAGACTGTTGTAGTGAGGATATTTTTTGTATTGAGAGTTTGTACACTGATGTATTTATTAGAGATATCTCCCTTTTGAGTTTTGTATCAGAGGACTTTTTATATGATCGTATTTGGGAGATGGTTATGGTATTATTTTCAGTTGTACAGGGTTTGGATTTCAGTTTTTAGTAGTTTACTTTCAGCTCTGATATCTGTATACTGTAGTTGATCCTTTTTGCAGGTTAGACGCTTCGTCTGTACGGCAGTTTCCGTACAGATGGCGGATCTGTTAGCGAGCCCGGGTCGCAGTTTCGACCCCGGGGCGTGACACAAACTTTACCTGGAAACATTTACAAAGAGCATTATTTGGAACCTTTGGAAGGTAGCAAAGTTACTTTTCCTGTTCTGGTTTAATCATCTTACTATTCATGTTCTCTAAGTTTACTTTTTTAAACAACCTGTAACTATGCTATTCTTGCATTGACTTACATACATTGTGCTAAGCTTCTAGAAAAATGTGCTATTTATCTATTGTCATTAAGTGCTTTGTTTTCATTCTTGAAGGCTGATCCTTTGTATTTGCATTTCTCACTGTTCTTCTATGTTAAAGTTACTCACTTGGATTATTATAGAGAAGGATTTCTATACAACTGTGCCCTATCCCTGAAGCTTCTTGCCTGTATGCTATAAATATGGGTGCCCCTTCCTTAGAAGAACAGAGAATAGTCCATATTCATATTTTGGTGGAAAGGTTGGGTATTTCTCTAAGCTTTTCTCTAAACTTTTCTATGTGGGATTAACTAAAATAGTGTGTTATTTTTATTTGGTAGGGCACTCTAATTAGCATCATCCAAGAGCCCTTTAATTCTACAGGTATTCCTTCATTTTCTTTCTTAATTATTTGGTCTCTACACCACTTGATATATGAATTTGTGCTAATGTTTTCCCCACTTTCTTCCTGTATTTGGTAGGTCGCAACAGGGAGTCTCTTGCGATTTGTGTGCAGCTCTCTTCCTTCCTTTTTGTTTTGCTCCTTTGCCTTCTCCTCTGTTTAGTACGCCTTCTCTACTTACTTATTCTTGGTGATGGTGCATTGATGCGTGATTGCTATTTTATTTCCTGTGATTCCTTTGCTTGAGTTCAGTTTCTGATGGCTTTAATCTGCAGTGTATAGTTTTACTATGTGGATTTGTGTGGTTGTGGTGCATTCTACATGCAACTTTCTCTATTGCCTTCCACATGCAACTTTTACATGTGTATCTAATTCACTTTATAGTGCGTGCACATTTAAAAAAATACCAGGATCCAAGAGAAGGTAATTAAAAGAAGAACAACTTTCATGTGAAAGTTTAAGCTCTCTGTTAAAGAAAAAGTAATTAAAAGAAGAACAACTTTCGTGTATCTTTATGCTCTCTGTTAATGTATGCACATTTTAAAAAAAAAAGACCACCCAGAGACTGAATCAAACATGGAAGCATCAATTAATTTATGAGGAAATCAACTGAATATATGAAGCATCAATTAATTTGTAAATGAGCGCCTCTATTCCACTTCACGTTTAGAAAAAGACCCCTCGGGCACATATAAAAAAAAAGGGGGGAGGGGGGGGGACTCTGGTTTTCCCTATGTGAAAGAAACTGTTTGCATGCTCTGTTTGCATGCTATGCAGCAGGCAGTCGATGCAATTCCTAGAGTTGCCTCTTCGGATTTGGTTTCATTTTGGGACACTTGAAACTTCACTTTGTAGGCTATTAGTTTTACATGCCTAAGAAACTGTATACATTACTATGCAGTGCACTAACTAATTAAGTATCTTTGTGGGCTCCCTAAGAACATACTTGGTTGATTTTTTCCCATGGCCTGCATCAATCGGTGAGCCTATTTTGGAGTTACCTAGGAACATACTTGATTGATTTTCTCATATGTGCTTTCTTTCTTTGGTGCTCCCATGCTTTACGTTATACGAGTTGTTTAGTTGAGGCAATGATGATTTGTCATATTATGAAAACCAGGGAATAAAGAAAGAAGGGGTGGGGGGGGGCCAGGGAATAAAAAAGGAAGGGGTGGGAGGGGGGGGGGGTTCTTGAAAAAACAGAAAAAAAAAATAAAGACCAACAGGATAACGAGGACGGTTGCTTACTCTTTCTCATTGGAGTACTTTAAGCTTTTTTAAGAGATACCGGTTGTTGGTTCTACTTTTTCCCCTCTGAATGTGTTTTCCTGATTTTCTAACAAAATTTTAACATCCTTCACTTCTCTACCTTCTATTTGTTCCTTACTGTTTTTAGTTTTTTGGGAGGGGGAGGGAGGGGGGTTTCTTATATGCCTATGCTATTTGCTCCTTATATATCTCTAATTTTTGACGCACTTTCCTACGGAGAATGGTATGCAACTTATCAACTTTTCGGTGCTAATGAAGATGCATGCATACTATGCATCAATCAATATGAGCCTCTTCGTGCATCGCCGAAATTTTAATTTGTTTTTTTTTTTTGCCTTTTCCTGCTCTAATTCTCTGATTCTATTTGGTTTTGTATTACGGCACTTGGCCCTTCAAACTGTGGATTTGTTTTCTTTTTTAATATGTTTAAAAAAATGCATTAATTTTTGAACTACTTTCCTACGGAGAATGGTATGCAACTTAGCCGTTATCCAATGTTAGAGAAGATGCATTCATACTATGCAGCGATCAATCTGAGCCTCTTTGTACATCGTTTTTCCCAGTTTTTTTTTTTTACTTTTTTTTTTTACTTGCTTTTCATTCCTTGCTCTGTTTTTTTGATCCTATTTGATTTTGTGCTAGAGTTTTTTATTAACTTTTAGTTCCCTGCTGTCACGCCCCGAGACCGCCAAATTGGACAGTTCGGGCACGCCAACAGACCCGCCAATCGGGTAAGACCTTTTTCTACCCGAAAGAAACGGTAACATCCATAATAACACAACAAGTGTATGCGGAAGCTGAATATCAGAGTACTAAAAATCACTACAAATTTAAAACTTTTATTCAATAACAACCAGTTAATGCGGAAATGAAAGCATATAAGAGTGAACCAAGAATTTAAACTTATTACACTTTACATTTCTGAACTTGCAAATAAAATTATTACATTTCCTTTACATGAATTCCTCACCATACAAGGTTCACTCAAGAAATATATAATGGGATACCTCTGCTAGACCCTCTAGGTCTCTATGCTGCTGGGCCCTTGCCCCTGTCGTATGCCTCGCTGTCTCCATCTGATCCGTCTCGACCGCTGCATCCACACCTGAACCTGTGGGGGGGGTCACCCAAGGGGTGTGAGAACTCCGACAGAGTTCCCAGTGGGTTCAACCACCGAGAAAAAGTGTCCTACACCACTTGGTCCAATGGAAGCAATAATAATAGTGCTAGGAAACTAAAATCCTCAATATCAGTATGCTGCTACGCAATATCATATATGACTACACTATCTGTGTACAACCATCGACCCAGCACTACTCTGTCTAGCCACACTAGGCTGCTAAGCACCAACTCAGCCACTATGCCGCTATATACAGGGTCAAATTAACCCGGCCACCTTGGCCACTCTACTTTTCTTTATTCTTTAGATTCTGGTGCTTTAGTTCAAGTTAACCCTCAGAAATTCTTATCCAGCGGGCCCGAGCCCGGTAGTCCTGCTACCATAAGATAAGATTTCTAAGGTTGCCGATAACACCCGCAAGTGTTACCCCGTCCTACGGAAGAAACGTCCCGAACGGGTCTCTACCCGGGAGAGGGATACTGCCCGTACCTCCAACATGGGCTGGTTTCACCGTAGGTCCGCCCGTTTTGTCTTTATCTTTTCTTTTGCCTTTAGCTCTTTGTTGTGCCTTTACTTGGGAAGCTGAGTCTGGCTCACACACTTCCCCCGGGAGTGACATATGCTCAACCCTCCCGTTGGCAACTTAGCTTTAACACTTTAATTCACTTGGGAGTGACATATGCTCAACCCTCCCAATGGCCATTTAGGCTTTTCCTTTACAGGGTCCGAGGGTTCCGAAAGACGAATGCCTACAACCCCAATCAAACAAGAACAGGTTGTAGCATTGCCTCCCGTAGTGCTCGGCCCAATGTATTTTATCTTATTCTTTTATTCTTTCATTACTCATTCTCTTTCTTTAACCATTCCCTTCACACTTTAGATTCAGATGAGTTTAAGGCACCTTGGCACTCATCTACCCGGGAGTGACATATGCTCAACCTTCCCGTTAGCATTCATGCCTCAATGCTTCTCTTTTGCTTTTCTCTTTTTATTTCAAGCAATTTGCTTGTCTTGCTTATTAACCACTTTTAGCTCTCACTTAAGCTTTATTTTCTTTTATCCTAAGTTCTTTACCCTAGGATAATTTGGGTGTCTCTAACACCAATTTAAGTTTGAACAACTTGTTCATTTCCATTTCCACTTGTTTTGCCACTTGGCAATATCTTTAGTTACCTAGCCACTTTTACACTTTCCTTACTTGTTCTCAATTCACAACCCTAAGCTTCAATTACCCTTAAGGTTGCACTATGTCACTAGGACACTAGTTACTCTCAGTTTTATCTAACTTAGAGCTTATTAACCCTATTTCCATTCTCTTTTATTTAACTCAGATCGAAGTTAAACTAATTGATCCATTTACCCAGACGTCCTATGACTTTCTGGGGTTACATTAATTAATTCTTTAACTTGGGAATCTAATCTCCCTGTTTTCTGATTTCTCACTGAATCCTAGAGTTTTACTAACTCTATTTTCCTGTTCCATGTTTAACCTAGGGTTGCACTAACTCTATTTCATCACTAGAGTTTAACCCTATTAGTTCATCTTAGGTTCCTTTACCTAAGTTCCATAACTTGTTTAACCTAGAGTTCTATGACTCTATGTTTAACACTCTGTTCTTAACCTTAGATTATTCTCTAAGTTAATGCCACTCGTCCACCTAGGTGTATCTCCTAGGTCATCATGCCACTCATTAAACCTAAATCTAGGTTTTCTCCTAAGTCTTACTACCAACATGTCCTTTCCTTATGCTTCACATGATTCCTAGGGTTATACCCTAACACGGCCTCAATCATAAAATAATTAATCTTTTCTTATGCATCCAATTATTTCCATCTCAATCATGAATAATATTCATCATCTATGTAGATAAATCAAAATTTCATTTCCCTCTATGTTCATTTAAGCATGTAAATAAATCATTTATTTTTCTTTTCCCTCATTCATACTCATAATTAAAATTACACTACACTAGCATGCTCACTATAATGCTTCAAGATCAAAAGCAGAGGAAAAAGTGGAGAGGTCACCCATTTTCGGTAGAATCCCCCACCTCGGTGTACTCTTTTGGTACTTGAAGGAGACAATTTCAACTCCTTGGATCCGTGAGACTTCCCTACATTGTAAGGAAAGCAAAAGATAAAGCAATTGCTTTTAAATGATTCACTAAAATTCATAAGGCGGTAAAACTAACCCCTTTCTGACAACTTAAAGGGAAAAATTCCTGTTTGGTCATTTTCCCCAACCAAAAGGCTAATTTTTGCTTGGTTCGTAGAAATGAGAGGAGAATAATCCTCCCATGGCATGTTGCCAAAAAGAAACTTGCTCAACTCGATTCGGGATCAAAATGCTCTCAAAAATTTGAGAAAAGCTCAATTTTTGAGAGGAGAATAGTATTTGATCATTTTCCCCCACCAAAAGGCTAATTTTTGATCGGTTCATAAAAATGAGAGGAGAATAGTCATCCCATGGCATATTGCCAAAAAGAAACTTGCTCAACTCGATCCAGGGTCAAAACGCTCTCAAAAATTCGAGAAAAGCTCAATTTGAGCAATTTTCCCCAATTCACCGATTTTGCATTTGGCAAATCGAGAAATTGCATTTTTAAAATTGGAGAGAACTCAATTTGGGCAATTTCTCCCAATTACCGATTTTGCAAAGAAAAGAAGAGGAAATTTTCTTCTTTCTTCTTTTCTTCTTTTCTTTTCCTTCTCATTTCTTCTCTTTTTCTTCTTCTCTTCTCTTTTATTTTTGTCAATTCCCCTTGCTGCCTGGTGCTGGCCCTAGCAGCAGCAGCCCATGCTGCTGCTGCTGGCATTGCTGGTAGCAGCAGCTAGAGCTGCTGCTGCTAGCCCCTCCAGCAGCAGCTCGAGCTGCTGCTGCTGGTGGCTCAACCAGCAGCAGCAGCTGCTGGTGGCCCAGCCAGCAGCAGCCAATGCTGCTGCTGCTGGCTCTGCTGGCTCAGCCAGCAGCAGCTCATGCTGCTGCTGGCTGCTCTACCAGCAGCAGCAGCTGCTGGTGGCCCAGCCAGCTGCAGCCAATGCTGCTGCTGGCTGCCCAACCAGCAGCAGCAGGCGCAGGGCAGCAGCAGCAGCTAGCTGCTGCAGCCCAGCCCCGCACCCCCCTCTTTTTTTTTTTTTTTTAATTCTCCTGCCAAGAAAGAGGAGAGAGGGAGAGAGAGAGAGAGAGAGAGAGAGAGAGAGAGAGAGAGTACCTTCTTCTCTTCCTTCTTCTTCTTATACTTCTTCTTCTTCTCTTTCTCTATTCTTCTTCTTATTCTTCTTCTTCTCTTTCTCTATTCTTTTTCTTCTTTCTTTCTCCCTGCTCCAACAGAGAAACGAAGAGAGAGAGAGATGTGGGATTTCAAGAGGGAGAGAGAGAGAGTGTGTGTGTTTAAATGCCTGCAGGGGGGTAGTTGGGTTAGGGATGTGCTTTTACGAAATTGCCCCCAACTTACAAAATAAATCCCAAACTGCCCCTGTTTTCCTGCAGTTTCCTCCTGCAGTGAACAAATTCGGATACCCCTCTTTCTCCGCATTTTGCCATCAAATGGGAAATCAAAACTGCAATTTTTCTTCTCCCCTTTATTGTAGAAATTTTTCTTAAGCTCTCCACGATTTTGTTTAAATTTTTGGACTACTCTAAGCCCTCGAAAGAGAGCCCCGAAAAAGCTTCGCGATAAACTGCATTGTAAAAACTGCAGTTTCAGAATTCACGAAGCATTTTTCTTCACTTCGTTCTCCAATTTTTTCTTAATCGCTCACCTAGGTTTTTCACCCCCTTTTAATCAGAAAACTTTTGTGAGACACCCCAAGATTTCTTTTAGATTTTTGGGCTACTCTAAGTCTCTGAAACAGGGCTCCGAAAATGCTTCGTGATCACAATTTTCAGAATCTCTGAATTTTGCTAAGTCCTCGGGGTTCAAGTCACTTTTCGACCCAATGCCCTTCGCGTCAGCCCGAAACGCACCGAACTCGACTGTAAACATATTTAAAACATGTTACAAGTCTCCTCGCCGCATTTCGCCATTTTGCGAATTCGGCGAACGTGGGCTTAAATTTTACAAGCTTGAAGCTTCGATTTTCAACTACAACTCACTTTTCGACTCAACGGCTTTTTCGTCGATTCGAAATGCTTCCAACCCACTTGTAATTACATTTGAAATATGTTACAAGCATCTTTGCTGAGTTTTGCCACTTTCCAGGAATCGGCGAACTTAAGCTTTAGAATTTGAAACTTCAAATTCTCAACTTACAACTCACTTTTCGACTCAACGGCCTCTGCGTCGATTCGAAATGCTTACAACTCACTTGTAATTACATTTGAAATATGTTACCAGTATTCTTGCTGAGTTTGGCCATTTCTGGGTCACCAAATGCCTCGCTGTATCAAAAATCGCTGGCGGACCCCGTTCTCGCAATCCGGGTGTCCGAACAAGGCGAAATTTTTACTGTGGCCTTAAAACAATATTACGGAGCTCCCAGAATTTTCTTAGAATTTTCTGACTTTGTGAACTTTCTGCTAAAAATCTGGGCCCACTTTTTCAATTAAAATTCTAAATCCTTCATTTTTAATCTGATTTCGGCCCAATTCGCTTCCATCTCATCCTCACTTCTCTAACTTTCATAAAAATAGTATTTCATACCATTTTTATTTAGATTTATTATATGTGCCGAAAATCCGGTACCTTACACCTGCTTTATTTTTCTAATCCTATTTGTTTCGTATTGCGAGTCTCTATTTTCCTGATCCTATTTGTTTCGTATTGCGACACTCGAACCTATAGTTTATAGAACCAATTCTCTATTTTCACATGATTACGAAAAATGCATGCATTAAGAAAAATGCATGCATTAGTACACAAATCAGGTTTCTACACAAGAGTGTCCTAAGAAAATACATTCATTTCCTGTTATCATGCATACTTACATTTCTTCCATCTCTCTATTTCTTCCCTGTTTTCATTTGATTCCCGTGCAGCTCACACAATGAGGATTATCGAGCTTTCCTGCACTAAAATTCTACGGGAAATTGTTGAGGTGACAGTCCTCCAGTTATTTTGCCATTTTTATATTTAAATATTTAAAAATGACAGTCCTCCAGTTTATGTGAAAATTTTAGATCAAGTTCCATGGGCAAAAAGTCAATGTATTAGGTAATAACAATTAATTTTTTTATTTATTTTTAAAATTATCTACCTCTTTATTTTCTTCTTTTTAATGATTTCCTTCTTCCACCCATAGATTTTCTCATGATGCTCAATCAAGTGATAATGCTCAAGCAAGTGAAGAAGCAAGTGAAGACAAATAATGCAGAATCATATTCCATATATATCTAAGCAACATAACTTATTTAGAATTACATTATGCAAATAAAGAATTATAAGAAATTTGTACTTTCAACCAACAACTATATTTCAACTGTTTAACTTCGTTTTGTTATATTGTAGTTTGTTGTAATTTGGCAATACTAATTTACTATTTACCGTAGTTTGTTCCGTACACTTTTTTATAATTTGAAGATTCTGTTAATTGGATATTCTATTCATTTCTCCTAAATTTTACTAACTCACTAATGCCGCGGCGTAGCGCGGATTAGTCACTATTATATATATATTTGCAAGAGTTAAAAATTATTTCTTACAACTATACAATATTATTTGCAAAAGTTATTGGTATAGAACACTTTTCTATACTACTTATAAAAAAGAGAGTTTGTTTTATTGTTTTTTCAAAATTATCTCTTGATTATAATATCCAACAATCCATTTTCTGATAAATATTAATTAAATATTTTTATTAATTTTAGATATTAGTATCTTATAATAATTTTAAGCCGGAACTTGTTCAACGAATGAAACAAAAAAAAATATTTGTTATTTTTTTAGACTAAATTACCCTTTTTATTATTTTTTATCTTGTATATTTATAATAACTAAATATTTTTATAACTATTTATGCCGCACGTTTTTCAAAAATAGTTGAAAATCGTGTAAATTATAGATAATATTAAAATAGATCCCCCAATTTTTATTAATTTATTTTTTAATTGATATTTTTGTAATTTTTTTTAGTTATTTAATATATTTTTATTCACTATTGAGTATTTTATTAATCTATTATTTAAAATTTTGTATTTAGGATTTAAAAATTTTGGTTTGTTTTTATTTATTTGGCTAAATTTAATAGTTAGCGTGTCCCAATCAAAAAAAAGTTTAGAGGGCTAATCCATAAAAAAAAATTAATTATTAATAAAAAATGCTAAATATACACTTCAAATGGAGTGTACATTATACACCCACCAATTAAAGGGTGTGATGAATTTTACCGATCATTTCAAAATGATCGATGACTAAGTTCCCACCCTTAGATGAATGAAATGTATGATGAACATTCTATTTTGAGTGTACAAGTAGCATAGCTATATATTTTACCAATCAGTCATTAGATTATATCCAATTTATTTATTTTTTAAAAAATAAAAAATATTAAATATATCTTGATATTTTTTTAGAAACAAAAAAAAAAATTCTCTTATGATTTTTGAAAAGCTCGTTTTATTTTTATTTTTAGATAGAGAATAACATTATCTCCTTACATATTTTCTTAAAAAAATAAAAAATCCTCTCACATCACTCATCTTAGAATCAGAAATTGTTAACTATTTTCATACAACTACAATAAAGTTTTAAAAATTATGAATATTTATTAATAATCGATTTAGAAATTATTGATTATATAAACACCACATTCGATTTGAATTATTTTAAAATATATATATATATATATATATTATTTTTTTTTCAAATATTCTATGTGAATTACACATACATCTTGCTAATTTAATTCTAAAAACATAAGCCGATAATAAAGACGATCAATTTATTTAAAACGTATAAGTATAAAGTTTGTAAATTTTGATTACGACACAACATAATTTAATCCATCGCACCGACAAGGTGATGCTGGCCTATCTGCCAATATAATTTGGATAATGTGTCAAAATATAATAGTTGCTACCCCAACTACATTTATTTAGGTATAACTAAGCTACACTACAGCCTATAATAATAATTATAATTATTATGCAATTTGATATACTGATACCAATTTGAAATGAAATAGAGTGAGCTTACTTAATGCTAAGTAGCCATGATTTTAAATATTGGTATAAAATATGAAAATGAGATGAATTTGAATACGAGTATGAATTTGATTTGTACTTAATCCGAACCCGAATGTGTATATATATATATATATATTTATATTTATATTTATAGTTTAAAATTTTAAATTAATTATTTTGAATTTGGGTTTTGGAGTTTAATTTTTTTTATTTTTTTTTTTGGTGATGACGAGGTTCTACGGATATGTATGGATTTGAATTGGGAAGTCGGTTGTCGTGTCTGAATATCCAAAATTTCAAAAATCTATCCAGAATTCGGCCGGTCAGCACCTCAGCAACGAGACAAATAAAATTATAAAAGCTAATTTAGCTGCTGCACGGTACGCAAAGCAAACAAAACAACTACACCAAACGAAGCCAACCAACCGAATGATTTATTCCACTAGCAAAACAGAGAGTTCGTAGCAGACGCAAAAAGAAAAAGAAAAAAAAAAGGAAAAGAAGGAAACAATTACTACCAATTGCGCGCGACTCCTCTGCAAGAATCAATCAAACGCATGAACAAGAACAGCAATGATCAGATCAGCTGCAAAATTTCCTACAGTCGCCATGCGACCCGACCTTCGTCGTCGTCGTCGTCGTCGTTGTTGTCGTCGTCGTCGTCGTCGGAGAGATGGGCGAGCCAGCAGCAGCCGTGGAGGTGTCCGTTGACGCAGACGAAGTACTCGAGGCCGCCGGCGTCGTCGCGCGAGCCGAGCCGCCGCGAGGCGCTGCGCGGGACGAGCCCGGCGGCCGTCATGCTCCAGACGCGCGCCCCGCAGTAGGGGCACCGGACGCGCGCCTCCAGCTCGGCCTGCCGGCCGATGAGGGATGCCCGCGTGCGCGACCGGACGAACCCGCGGAAGACCCCCCGGAAGGACCCCAGATCGAGAGCAGCCTGCTCGTTCTCGATGGCGGCGGCGGCGGCTCCGGCCGGGTGCTCGCAGGGGTCGCTGACGTACAGCAGGTCGCCCCAGCAGCGGCGGGCGAGGAAGCTGCGGCCGGAGGTCTTGGAGAAGCGGGAGACGGGCGCGAAGTGGCCCGGAAGGGGGGCGGCGAGCGGGAAGAAGCGCGAGGGGGCGCAGCCGCAGCAGAAGAAGAGGAGCTTGGCGAGGGCTTGCCATCCCCCGCCGACGCGGCCGGTGGGGGCGTGGCCGTCCGTCAGCGCGGCGACCATGCGTGGGGCGCGCGAGATGCAGAGCTCCCGCCACAGCACCCGCTCGGCCACGGCGCGGAGGCGGCGGCTCACGCACGCCGCCACGCTCACCACGCGCGGGTCGAAGTTGAGCGACCGGAACACCAGCATTAGCACCCGCTCGTCCATGATCCCCCAGTTCACGTCGCCCGCTGCACCGCCGCTGCTGCTGCTGCCGACTCTGCCGACTCTGCTCATGCTGCTGCTGCTCTCGCTGGCGCTGCTGCCGCTGCCGCCGCTGCCGCTGCTTGTGCTGCAGATGTCGCGGGCGTGTCGGGACCGATCGTCCATGAATTCGATTGGATTGGACTAAATTGGACGGATGTTTTAAATATTCGTTCTCTGTCTCTGTCTCTGTCTCTATCTCTATCTCTATCTCTTTCTCTTTCTCTTTCTCTTTCTCTTTCTCTTTCTCTTTCTCTGTCCGAAACAAGAAAGGGAGGAAAAGGGAGGGGAGGAGGGGAGGGGCGCGAGACAGAAATGAGGAGGAGGTGTTTGCGTTGGGCGACGGTGAGAGAGGGACGTGAGGATGGGGCAGCTATATACGCGCGTCCGAAAACACCTGCGGTTTGTTCTCTTTCCGGTTCGGTTCGGCTCCAAACTCCAAACTCCAAACTCAAAACTCAAAACTCAAAACTTAATAACTGTAGGCCGGTCTATTATTATAAATTATTTGGACTTTTTCCGGTTCACATATTTTTTTCTATTTACTTATTAGGGAAGTTATTGTCTGCACGGAGCATCAGTACATCTAACATGCATTGTTCAAACTTTTTTTTAATAAAAAATAAAATTTTATTTTAACTTTAACTAGATAATAATTTTTTTACCTCTTTATATTTTGAATGCATCACTTATTTTTACAAACTTAATCTTAATGTTATACTATTATTATATTATTATTAATAGCACCAATTCGTTGATATTATTAAATTTTTAATTTTTTGATAAAAAAAAATACCGTTAGAATAATAGTAATCGTTTTAATAGTAATCGTTTAGAATTTAGTGTGTGGTTAGTAAAATAGCATGAAGTGAAAGATAAAAATAATCAAAGAATAAATACAACGACATAAAACTTGATAGACAGATTCTAAATTTTATATTGAAAAAGAGCTATCAAATAACTTAAATTAAAAAAATTAACAAGATTGTCTACTAAAATTTTAATTTTGAAAAATTAAGTAGTTTAGTCAAAATGATCTATATAATTCAGATAATTTATATATATATATATATATATATATATATATATATATATATATATATATATTTATTTATTTATTTATTATTTATTTATTTATTTTACAAAAAAAAAAAATATCACTTTAAAAGTTAGAGAATACAGTAACCGACCGGATAGTACTTGCCAAAGCTGAAATAAAACGTGCAATGTGAATCAGTAAGCCGTGCGCAGAATTAAATATATATATATAATTCTGGAACTATATATGAGCTAGCTCCGGAATCAATCACACGGTCCATCAAATTTACGAACTTAATTTATGAGCATTAATTGGGGCATAGATGTACACCATGTGGGAGCAATAATTTCTGTAATTTGGAGTTGTGGTTCGGATGGGGATAAAAATTATTTTTGGTGGGACCACCAGAAGCCATTGTAAAATTTGAAACATGAAGCGCGCCTCCTTTTGAGGCTGCAGCAAACAATAAATGCTCGAGATCTGCGTATGCCCAACGTGTCTGCGCAGAGATTACCGCATTGGGAATTTTTTGTCCTGAATTGGGAATTAGACTCCCTCTTTAACAACTCCTACTATTTGTACAAACACTTACTATTTATAGTATGCATGTATCTAGTCTAATGACAGAAAAAAAAAATTTCAAAAAAAATCCTTTATTATTATTATTATTATTATTTTCTATCAAAATTGCAAATGAGGGACTGAATTGTAAATAGGAAACACTATGAGAGTTGTATGCAAAGAAGTCCTCGAACCGGGAAGAGACATGGCCGGGTCGCCACGTGTCGCACCCCAGCCTCTCCCTTGGATCGCTTGAGGAATTGACACGTGTCCACGGGGTTGGGGGACGCGTGTCTCTATCGCATTGCTTCTACGGTTCTACCCCTCCCCCTGAATTGGGGGCTTGTGTGTCAGATGCTCTCTCTCTCTCTATCTCTATCTCAGAGGGGGACCACAGAGAGACACGTGGAGGGCCGATCCGAGCACCGCGCGCAAATATCTCTTTCGTGGCACAAAATATCTCGCGGGATACGTGGCCGCCTCCCGTTGGGTGGAATCCACGTGTCGCATGCCTCGACCCCCGAGGGTATTTGATGAGGTCTGGTGAGCCGCGAATGATGAGGCGGGAGCAGATCTCGACCGTACACGTATTTGGACGCGGAGAGAATCCCACCAACAAAAGGGCTTCACGATTCTCTTGGAATTGCCATTATTATTATTATTATTATTATTATTATTATTATTATTGTTATTTGTTTTTTTTTTTTTTTAATAGCATCTTATTTTTGTATTGGTACTTTTTAATGACCTTTGTGCACTTTTTAAAGATGGAGGACACTGTAGTGTAGTGACTCAACATGGTTCGCACAGGAGAGGTTTTTTTTTTTTTTTCCTTTTTTTAAGAATTAGTGTAGGAGTTGGTTAGGTAAATAGCTTATTAGATTAATTAAGATCATGTTCAATCACTTTAATTAATTTGAGAGGGACCAAAGAAAAAAAAAAAAAGAAGAAGAAGAACGGTTCGCCAGCACTGTAGTGTAGTGATTAAGCATGATTCCCACAGGAGAGTTTTTTTTTTTTTTTTTTTTTTCCTTTTTTTAAGAATTAGTGTAGGAGTTGGTTAGGTAAATAGCTTATTAGATTAATTAAGATCATGGTCAATCACTTTAATTAATTTGAGAGGACCAAAGAAAAAAAAGGAAGAAGAACGATTCGCCAGCTTGTCACATTTGATAAAGGAAGAAGAACGGTTCGTCAGCACTGTAGTGTAGTGACTAAGCATGATTCTCACTGGAGAGTTTTTTTTTTTTTTTTTTTTTCCTTTTTTTAAGAATTAGTGTAGGAGTTGGTTAGATAAATAGCTTATTAGATTAATTAAGATCATGTTCAATCACTTTAATTAATTTGAGAGGGACCAAAGAAAAAAAAAAAAAAGAAAAAAAAGAAAGAAGAACGGTTCGCCAGCTTGTCACATTTGATAAAGGAAGAAGAACGGTTCGCCAGCACTATAGTGTAGTGACTAAGCACGATTCCCGCAGGCGAGTTTTTTTTTTTTTTTTTTTTTTCCTTTTTTTAAGAATTAGTGTAGGAGGTGGTTAGGTAAATAGCTTATTAGATTAATTAAGATCATTTTCAATCACTTTAATTAATTTGAGAGGGATCAAAGAAAAAAAAAAGAAGAACGGTTTGTTAGTTTGTCACATTGATAAAGAACTAATAACGAGATTTTTGCTGTTGCTGTTTGAATATAATTATTAATCTATTAAAATCTTAAGATTAAGAAGCTTGTTTTAGTTTTGTGCTCGAATAAAATTTATAATCTTTTTTTTTTGTGATATCCCAAATATTTTAGTATTGTTTCGTGCGGCAGATAAGCTATATAAAAAGTCTATGTTTTAGGATGTATTAGATCGAGAAGTGGCATTTCTTTTGGATTTATCGGGCGGTACAATTTGGATTTTATCGGTATTTGGACCACGCTTATGTTCTAGATAATTAACAAATGGATGTAGCGTACAACAAGTTTCCTGAGACATTTTGTTCTAATTGTTGTAGCATTTTACAAATGCTTATTAATGTTTTAAATAGGTTTGGTGATCTTTTAGGGGTTAGATCTAGTTAATCATAAACTCAGTTTAATTGGTTAAGTTTGATGAGATACAATAAAATAAATTGTGGATTAAGTACTAGCTAATTATCTAATCGCTTTCATTAAGGTATTGATTAGGTTGAGTTTAATTGGAGTCATCAAAGTGAGATTGGTTTCTTCATAATGTAGCTTAATTTAGCATTATTTAGTTTAGAAAAAAAAAAAATGGTAAGGTTTAACCATTTCGGTTAAAACACCAAAAAAAAAAATTAGAAAAAAAAAAAGTAAAATAATTAGAATGGGTTGGTTTCAAGCTAGTTATTTGTCACTTTGAAGTTAACACACAGATAGGATCACGTGGTCAAAACTTTACAAAATCACTCATTGGGTTCGAATCCTAGTTTGTAAAATTTTAGACAGTGTTTGGTATTGGATATAAGGGGTGTAAGGAGGTTATCCCCTTCTTATATCCAAACATTAATTTTGGATGGGGGAAATGGGAATAGCTGTTCCCCCATATCAGGTTATTCCGGTATAAGGGTGGAACAGCTGTTCCACCCCACCACCTGTTATTTATTTTTTTTTTAATTAAATTTTTTTAAATTATAAGATATTTAAATTTATAAAATTTAATTTTTTTTATTTTATTTTATAAATTTTAATTCTCTTAATTCTTTTTATTTTTTTTAATTTATCAAATATAATTTTTTTTATTTTCGGTATAATTCTTATACTCAACCAAACACAAAATTACTTTAATTCCTACTTATAACTAAACTTATATCTATCTCAGGAATAATCAATTTTTACTTATACCCGAACCAAACGCAACGTTAGTATACGAGGTAAGAAACAAATTAAAGTCTCGATTAATAGAAAAATAAAAATACCTACACGTCGAAAATTTACTATCTTTCATGTATGTATAATCATAAGGATGCATCTAACCGATTGATTATAGAAATTACACGCCAAATATGTTTCTAAACTTAGGAGAGCTCGCAGGTCTAAAACCTACTACTACAATAAAAAAAAAAAACTGAAAAAAATGAAGAACAAATTAAAGAGAGCAAAATTTGGTAAGTTTAAAAAAGTCCAGCCAAAAAGAAGGGTCCCATGTGTAAAAAAGTATTGGATAAATTTCCCTCATGTAAGCTTTATATGTGACGTGGTTCATTTTTTCCACATGTGGAATTTTCCCAAGAGTGAGGAATACGTGTCGCGCAATCCAAAGTGGAAATTAATAAGAGAACATTTTATGGGACGAGTATATATGTTCCAAAGTATAAAAGGGACAAATAAAAATATAATTATTAAAATATGTGAACTGATATTTCATATAGAGTTAATCTTATATAATTTTCTGTAATAACAAATATATTTTTATAAACTTTTATTTTTTTATATTTATTTTTTAATAATTTTAAATTCTTCGTCTATATATATATATATATATATATATATATATATATATATATATATATATATATATATATATATATATATATATATATATATATATATATGGTTTATTACCGTTAGTATATCAGTTTTGTTCTTTCAAATATATCTCTATAAAAATTTCAATGGTTAAAATAATACAAAAATATCTAAAATGATAAAAAGATAAATTTATCTTACTAACTAACTAAGATTAAGTATTTAATCTATGATTAACTATAATTTTCTAACAGAGATTGACGGATATGAACAATTTTGGACTTTTGAACGGATAAATATAAAAAATTAAACTTTGTAGGAATATATTTGCTATTCAATATGTTTACAGAAAGTCATATGAAATTAACATTTTCATATAATATGTTAAGGGTATATTTGGCAACTGTGAAAATTAAAATTAGAATTTTATATTTTTGCTGTAATAGATTATTTCTAAAATTTTACTTTTTAATATTTAGCTCAATTTTTTTTTTAAAAAAATTGATATAAAAAAAAAAAGAAAAAAGCTAAGTGTACACTCCAAAAGGGGTGTACATCTTACACCCCACCTATCCAAGGGTGGGGTGAATTTCACCCATCACTTGAAGTGATCCAAGGGTGGGGTGAATTTCATCCATCACTTGAAGTGATGGGTGGAGAAGCCCCCACCCTTGGATAAGTGGGGGTGTAAAATGTACACCTATTTATGGGTGTACAGGTAGCATTCCTCAAAAAAAAATGTCGTCCTTACCATTTTCTCCTTCGTGCTCAAATCCCACACGCTCTCTCTACATTGACAATCAAATACAAAAAATCCACTGATGTCTTACAATAGAGGTAGAAAAAAAGAGCAGGAGGTGAAGGAGTGGGAGAGTACGTGAGTATCAACAGCAAGGTTGATCTATATATGCTTATTTATTTATTATTGGTGTAAATATATAAAAATAGAAGCTAGACTATAAGAAAAAAATAAAAAGTGTGGACGAATCGATCAAGTCGAGACACAAAAATTTTGTTCTCTTTAATAAGATTCAAGCCTTCTACAGTTGGCAAAATTCTCGAACTCTTTCGGATACAACAACTCTACCCTCGTCGTGTGGCTTCACAAACTCTACATAAGTAGATGAGTCTAAAACTTCACAACAAAGAACATCTTTTTTAATCTCTCTCTAGTGTAGTAGAATGTAAATATTGAAGAAATAGTATGCAAATTATTTTTGTTTTTATTATTTTGATATGTTCTAAGAGAGTAAAAAAGCTCTTTATTTATAGGCTTCACAAGCTTTTAAATTACTATAACTTAAAAGCTATAAATTTCAATTTATTTAATTTTCAAATTAAATATTAGAAGTTAGGAATAAAAGTTGGGTATATATAAGTGCACACTTCATTTAAGGTGTACATCTTACACCCCATCCATTCTAGGGTGGGGTGAATTCCACTCGTCACTTCGAAGTGACGAGTGAATAAATGCCCATCATAGGATGGGCTTAAGTGTAGGATGTACACCTTAAATGGGGTGTATATGTAGCATAGCCCATAAAAGTTTTGTAGGGAATACAAATGTTAGATCTCTGTGTGTAAGTTTGGAAAATTCAAATTTAAAAATGCTACCATTGTTACGGATTTTTGGTGTTGGCATATTTCGTGAGTCAAGTCAGTGAGTTGAGTCGGAGTCTTAAAGGGATCAAATTGTCAATCAGCAATTAAAGACTTAGAGAAGATTCAACAAGAGCTCAAGTTGACACTCAGTGTTTTGAGTCTTGAAGATTGAAGGTGAATAATTGTGGATCAATTACATCAATCTCAAGAAGAAAGTATTCAAAAGGATCAGGTATGTTTAACTAAATAATTTTGGTGATCCGAATACTTTCTTATAGTGTAGAAACACTTGGATGAATTTTTAATTGCATAAAAATCAAAAACTGGACATGGGGCATGTTCAGGATCCGGATCAGATGATCCAATCCGGATCCCGAAGGGTATTAGTTCATGTGCAAATCCAATCCGGATCCAAGCCTATTCCGATCCGGATCCCGAACATTGGATGTTGCTGAAATTCATGAACGATCCGGATCGGGCCTTGCGATCCGGATCCCGAACCCTTGGATTTCTGGAATCGTCAATCTCGTTACGACGATCCGGATCGCAGTAATCCCGATCCGGATCGCCGTCCTGAAAATTTCCAGATAAGGTATGTTTTTGATTCTTATCTCTTTCCAAAGGTTTCTAAACTATAAATAGACATTTAGGGTTTCTCAAAAACGGGGGGTTCAATACCGATCAATTTATAAAACACTTGAGAGCAACCCTAGAGGCTAGGTTTTTATCGTTCTTCTTTATAGCCTCTTTTAGGTCAATTCGATGGTTCTTTCAAGAACATATCTTTTGTCGAATTGATCTAATCTTTGCTTAGAGATTTCTCCCATGGATCTTCATTGATAATCTAAGCAAAGGATCACCATCGAAGCCAATATTCTTACCGGCTGAGTTTGCGTCGTGGATTCGACGTGGCACCGTGGATTCGGTGTGTTGAAGGCGTTTCGTGGATTCGAAACGTGTGCTCGTGGATTCGAGTGGCGTTCGTGGATTCGAACGTGTGCAGTGGACGTGCAAACGGTGGAGCGCAAGGTCCGAAGAAATTGAAGGAGGGGTTGAATCCGTGGAGACGGTAATCACCTTGTTATTCTTCGTTTCTTAGTGGATTGTTATTGCGTGGACATCCAACCGGTCAGCGCAAGGTCCGAAGAAGTTGAAGGAGGGGTCGAGTCCGTGGAGTCGGTAATCACCTTGTTATTCTTCAATTCTTAGTGGATTGTTATTGCGTGTTGGTCCCGTGGTTTTTCTCCTGGATTGGAGTTTCCACGTAAATCTCGGTGTGTTGATTTTTATTTTCCGCATTATTTTTTATTTTGCACTGAGATTGGTTTTTATAATATTACACCTATTCACCCCCCTCTAGGTGTTTGATAGTACCTATTTAGATCCTTGTGGATCCTAAATAACTCTACAATTGGTATCAGAGCGGGTTTTAGGTTTATCTATCATGATGGGTGAAAGTGGTAATATTTTTAGACCTCCTCTTTTTGATGGGACCAATTATGCATATTGGAAAATGCGGATGAGAGCTTTTCTCATCTCTATTGATGAGCGGGTATGGCAAACCGTGGAATACGGTTGGGTGCATCCGGTTGAGGAAGTAGGAAATTCTACTACCCCAAAACCTCGCTCTAGATGGTCCAAAGAGGAAATCGAAAGATCTTCTTACAATGGGAAAGGTATGAACGCTTTATTTAATTCTCTTTCCTCGACTGAGTTTACGAGAATTTCCGCGTGTGAAACCGCGAAGGAAATTTGGGATATTCTCAAAATTACACATGAAGGTACTAATCTTGTAAAAATTCAAAAGCTCCAGATGCTTACAAGTCAATTTGACTCTATTCATATGGAAGAGCATGAATTGTTTACAGATTATTACACTAGACTTCAAGATGTAATTAATACATGTGCTAATTTAGGAGAAAAGATCCCGGAGTCGAAAATTGTAAGAAAGATTCTTCGGACTCTTCCGGAACGGTTTAGGGCAAAGGTTACCGCCATTGAAACCGTTAGTCATCCGGATGAGATGAGTGTAGAGGAATTAGTAGGTGCTTTGCAAACTTATGAGATGACTTTTCCTACTAATCAAAATTCTTCCAAGTCTTCTTCTAAGCTTACAGGTATTGCATTCAAATCAACAAAGGAAGAAGATGACGAATCGAGTTCCGACGATGAAATCTCTTTTGCCGATTTTGAAGAACAACTGGCGCGGATCACAAAGAAATTTCGTCGGAAATTTTGGAAGAATCGAACCGATGGATCTTCATCCACGAAATCATCTAAAGGATCATCGGGTTCTAAATCCTCTAAACTCAAAGGCGTTGCAAAACCTTCTAAAGAAAAAGAAAAAGATGATTTCGAAGGGGAAATCCGATGTTATAGATGCAAAGGCTACGGCCATATTTCAACGGATTGTCCTTCTAAGAAATCATATAAAAAGAAGGCTTTGCAAGCAAAAACTTGGGACGATTCTAGTTTCGATGAATCGACCTCAAGTGAAGAGGAAAAAGAAAAATTTGTTGCTTTTCATGCCTCTCAAATTCCCTCTTCTAATTTGTGTTTATCATCTTTAGTCACTGACTCTATTCCTTTGATTTTGCATGAAACATCAACATCCGGCGGAGAGTCATCAAGTGAGGGGGAGTCGGACGAAGAAGAACTCGTTGAGGCATACCAACAACTTCTTGCGGAATCAAAGAAGATGGCCAAACTTAACAAGAAGTTGAGGAAGCAACGACTTGAAGTTCAAGACGAGAATCAAGCTTTAAAGATCAAACTTCATGATCTCGAGGAGGAACAAGGACGGTTATTGGATAATAATAAAATCCTCCAAGAAAAGATAAATCAATCGGAGACAATCGTTAATTCCCATATTAACAAGATTGATTTTCTTGAAAAGCAGTTTGAAGAGATTCATGTCACCAACCAAGCTTTGACCAAGCAAGTTCATCAACTTAAATCCGACATACAAAGGCTTTCAACCGGTTCCAAGAAACTAGAAAGTATGTCCGGATTAGGTCAAACAAGCAAGGTTGGTTTGGGATTTAAAAAGAACCAAACTGTGAATGCTTCAAGTTCCACAATGAAATTGAAAGGAAGAACTTGTCACCTTTGTGGACTTGAAGGACATTTGGTGAAGAATTGCCCGAAAAAGAGAAAGAAAAATTCTTCGGCAACTTCATCTACGGAGCGGACTCAACGGAATCAAAAGACACATCAAGTCAAAGGAGTTCACTCAACCCACCAAAGGTCCGAGCCACAACATCAATCATACAAGTGGATCATTGCGAGGCAAAGACCTAAGGTGGATCAACAGTCAAAGCGGACAACCCCCGGCCACAACGAATCAAGACAACCCAAAATCCAGCGATTTTGGATTCGGAAAGGTGATATCTTTCCTTGTCTTAAGTTCTAAATAGCTTATGACTGTATGTAATGCTTTGATTGGTTTTTCCTTCATATTTTTCTTAATCTTTGCATTACATGTTTTTCAATGCTCTTGTTTTTATACTTTGTTTTTGAACAAAAGGGTTTTTAACGAACAAGTGCATTGAATAAAAAGGGCTTCACGTTCATTCACTCCAAATTAAGTTTTCTTGGATTATCAACTTGACTCCATATTCATAATCTTGAAGACACTTCATTTAGAGGAGTTGTTTAATTGAGCATTGGTTAAATTGACTTTAATTGCATCCTTTCACGCATTTAGAAATTTATTATGCTTTTGATATCATAATATTTCAATGTTGCAATGATCATTTATGTTAATTAATTCATCTTTTAAGTGATCAAAGTCAATTTCTCTCTCAATGATCTCTTGGTATAGTCATTATCATATTTGATTGCTTAGTCGAGTATGAATGCGAGATCAATTTTTGGTTGAATACCTTATATATTAAATAATTGATAGCCAATTGAGGGGGAGTCAAAGAAAAGTAAAATGCTCAAAAGATGTGGAAAGAGTTACATCCCAATGAGGAGTGTGAAAACTACCACCACATGGAGAAAAAGAAGAAGAAAAAGATACTCCATGAATGCAAAGCAAATTTTGTTTTAAAAATTGTTGATGAAATGCATATTGAAATACTTGACTCAGTCATATTTCATGGTTGGTATAAGGTGGGATTTTTGATAAAAGATGCTCAAAGAGCCACTCCTTCAACAGATTGTCTAGATATATTATCTAACTTATCTGGGATTTCAAACATCTATTGATCTTTGTATTTCATTTTCTTTACCAAAATTGATGATTTGATAAAGGCATTACTCATAAGATCAGGTTAGATGTAATTGAAGTGTTCAACTTTAAGAGTTTTAATTTTCATAAATTTTCGTTTCATTTTTGAGTATTTTTGATAGATTTGGTATAATCTATTTCTTGTTGCATGAAACGATGACTTTTGTTTAAAGTTGATACGCTAAAGTGCTTACATACTCTTTCTGGTTATTATTTTTCTAAATTATTCTAATGAAAGAAATTTGGATTGAATGACATCTATGTGAATTCATTGTTCTTCAAAGCACTTAAATGGATTTCTTGATGGAATACAAATCGGTATTTGAAAAGTTTCCAAAATCTGGATTTGTTTCAAGAAATTATTTGATTTTTGCTTTCTGGTACCGGTACGCAATCTGCATTTTTGTTATATACCGGAACTGAGCTTTTATCTCTCTTTCTCTATGAACTAATGTTGTTAGTGATTTCCTTTTGTCTAGTATGTTCACTGTTTGACAATTTGTGACAAAAAGGGGGAGAAGAGAAATGACGGAGATAAGATCATCAAGAAAGGACAAACGAAAATGAAAAATGGGGGAGAACGGAAAATGATGATCGTATCACAAAGGGGGAGAACATGGAGAACATGTTAGAGATGCTCAAGATAGGGGGAGATAAAGAAAAAATTGAAAGAGCCGAAAAACAAAAGAACCAAAAGGAAGACGGATCAAATGTAGGATTTTAATTTCTAACGACTAACGTTTGATTTTGTTTGGAGTTTTGTTTTGCAGGAATTACATCACTTTAAGACTCCAAGTCCTAAGTCATAGAGTATGTTCTAGGACTGTTTGGTTCAAATGTAATTTTGTATTTATTGGATCTTTCACGCAAAGAAAATCAATGTTTTGGTGATGACATTGAATTTCAATTTTTTGGTTTAAGATGAGTGACTTGAGCGTTTTTATGTATTTTGGGTTTTGTCACGAAATTGCCAAAGGGGGAGATTGTTACGGATTTTTGGTGTTGGCATATTTCGTGAGTCAAGTCAGTGAGTTGAGTCGGAGTCTTAAAGGGATCAAATTGTCAATCAGCAATCAAAGACTTAGAGAAGATTCAACAAGAGCTCAAGTTGACACTCAGTGTTTTGAGTCTTGAAGATTGAAGGTGAATAATTGTGGATCAATTACATCAATCTCAAGAAGAAAGTATTCAAAAGGATCAGGTATGTTTAACTAAATAATTTTGGTGATCCGAATACTTTCTTATAGTGTAGAAACACTTGGATGAATTTTTAATTGCATAAAAATCAAAAACTGGACATGGGACATGTTCAGGATCCGGATCAGATGATCCAATCCGGATCCCGAAGGGTATTAGTTCATGTGCAAATCCAATCCGGATCCAAGCCTATTCCGATCCGGATCCCGAACATTGGATGTTGCTGAAATTCATGAACGATCCGGATCGGGCCTTGCGATCCGGATCCCGAACCCTTGGATTTCTGGAATCGTCAATCTCGTTACGACGATCCGGATCGCAGTAATCCCGATCCGGATCGCCGTCCTGAAAATTTCCAGATAAGGTATGTTTTTGATTCTTATCTCTTTCCAAAGGTTTCTAAACTATAAATAGACATTTAGGGTTTCTCAAAACGGGGGGTTCAATACCGATCAATTTATAAAACACTTGAGAGCAACCCTAGAGGCTAGGTTTTTATCGTTCTTCTTTATAGCCTCTTTTAGGTCAATTCGATGGTTCTTTCAAGAACATATCTTTTGTCGAATTGATCTAATCTTTGCTTAGAGATTTCTCCCATGGATCTTCATTGATAATCTAAGCAAAGGATCACCATCGAAGCCAATATTCTTACCGGCTGAGTTTGCGTCGTGGATTCGACGTGGCACCGTGGATTCGGTGTGTTGAAGGCGTTTCGTGGATTCGAAACGTGTGCTCGTGGATTCGAGTGGTGTTCGTGGATTCGAACGTGTGCAGTGGACGTGCAAACGGTGGAGCGCAAGGTCCGAAGAAATTGAAGGAGGGGTTGAATCCGTGGAGACGGTAATCACCTTGTTATTCTTCTTTTCTTAGTGGATTGTTATTGCGTGGACATCCAACCGGTCAGCGCAAGGTCCGAAGAAGTTGAAGGAGGGGTCGAGTCCGTGGAGTCGGTAATCACCTTGTTATTCTTCATTCTTAGTGGATTGTTATTGCGTGTTGGTCCCGTGGTTTTTCTCCTGGATTGGAGTTTCCACGTAAATCTCGGTGTGTTGATTTTTATTTTCCGCATTATTTTTTATTTTTGCACTGAGATTGGTTTTTATAATATTACACCTATTCACCCCCCTCTAGGTGTTTGATAGTACCTATTTAGATCCTTGTGGATCCTAAATAACTCTACAACCATGAATGCAAAGGAGTTGTAACTCCACTAGTTATATAGGTTAATAAAATAAAATTAATATTTTATTTAATAATAAAATATTATAATATTTTTTTATTTATTTTATTATTAAAGATATATGACAGTTTGATGATCAAAGAGGGATCGTTATACATAAAGAATGTGTGCTCTGCATTGAATTTTCACTTAGTGAAATAATGATCTCTACTCCAGAGTCAGAGTGGTTTCAAACTCGAACTTTGACTGCTTAAAGAAAAATAGAGTGTCATTGCTCACATATAACAATCCAGCTATTGATATAAACTTTACTAGCTAGCACGTTATGGCCTTATACTGATTCAAGTTTTCATGAGTTTTTTGGAGAAAAAGCCCGTTCTCATAGGAAGCGGCCCCACTTCCTACTCATATAAATAAAATCTGTCAGGAGTGCTCCTGTAATTCTAACACCCTACTCATAAAAGCCACATATTTAATTAAGAGTGTAATAATTCAATCTTCATTCCAATACAGGATAAAAGCACTCACACTATAGGAATAAGTAAATATTAAATTACGTAGATCTATATATTGTGCATTCTTTACGATCACCATATGATTCGTATTTTTTTATTAAACCCGACTTTTAGGATTTATGATAATCAGGTTGGATATTCTCATACGTGGTTCATGATGTTATGGGCTTTAACTCTATCCCTCTCGATGTGCTCCAAATTCTATCTCTTCCCAAGACCTCACGGATATTGATTTACCATTATAATAACAGTTTCTTACTCTACCAATAGCATACTCTACCAATAGCAGCAGTGTTATCACAGTGTATCAGCGCAGATGGAACTGGTTTATCCAGAAATGATCAAGAAAAATATCATCTGATGTTTTGATAATTTTCACACCCAAAATAAAGTTAGGCTCACTAAAATCTTTCATTTCAAAATAATAATTTAGCATAATTTTTGTCTCATTAAAAATATTTAAGTTAAAGCCAAAAATTAGCAAATCATTCACATAAAGACTAACAATTGCATGCGATTTTTCAAAAATTATGTAATAGATGCACTTATCATACTTGTTTGATTTAAAGCCATTCTCAATCAGGTAAGAATCAATTTTTTTATACCACTGCCTGGAAGCCTGTTTTAAGCCATAAATGGATTTATTTAGTTTGCACACTTTATTTTCTTGTCCATACTCTATGAGTCCCTCAGGTTGGTCTATATAAATTTTTTCATCTAGGTCACCATTCAGAAAGACGATTTTTACATTAATCTGATGAATTTGTAAATCATGTATTACTACAATAGCAATGAGAACTCTGATGGATGTTATTTTAGTAACTTCAGTAAAGATATCAAAGAAGTTTAGATTTTCTTTTTGTGTATAATCTTATGCAACAAGTCTATCTTTATACTTGTCATAGCATTTATTAGCTAAATAAGTATTATATTTATTCTCCCAGCCACTCCATTAGAGTTGGGCGAATATGGAGCTGTAGTCTCATGGATAATTCTTAAAAACTGAACAAAAAAATTGAATCCTGTAGATTCATACTCACAACCTCGATCACTTATAATTCTTTTAATCTTTTTATCGAATTAGTTTTCTACTTCATGGAGAAAATCTTTAAATCTGTCAAAAGCATCACTTTTTTTTTTAAGTAAATAAATATAAGTATATTTAGAAAAATCATCGATGAAAGTGATAAAATATCTATTTCCTCCACAAGTTATAGTACCTTCAAATTCACAAATATTACTGTGAATTAACTCAAGTAATTCGGTATTTCGTTCAACACTCTTATGAGGTTGTTTAATAATTCTTGACTTACTACATGTTTCACATTTGTCAAAATCACTATTAAGTTTGAAAATTAATCCTAAATTACTCATCAAGCTAACATATATGCTATTAATATGATACAAACGAGGATGCCAAAAATTTATAGAAGAAAGTATATAAGTAGAAATAGGATATATTTTATTCTCAATGTTTAATTTAAACATTCCATCGCATGCATAACTTTTACCCACAAACTTTCTATTCTTAAAAATCACATACTGATCATACTCAATGGTCTGTTTGAAACCAGCTTTATTAAGAAAAAACTTGACATCAAGTTTTTCCTGATCGAAGGTATATACAACACATCTTCCAAAATAAGCATCTTAATTTTCAGAAGAAAATTTTAACTCGACCTTACCACTCCCTAAAACTTTAAAAGTATGTGAATCACCAAGCATGATACTTCTTGGTTGTTTATGGAGAGTATAAATTTTAAACCAAGTCTTATCATGACAGATATGTCTGTTCGTACCAAAGTCTACCCACCATCTTTCAGCATTTTCTATCAAGCATATTTTTGTTATCATTACCATAAGTGACTCCTCAATAACGTTGACTTGAGATAAAGATTTACATTTTCAAAATTTACAAATTAGAGTGCCAACTTTTGTCACAGACACAGCAAACTATAGAATTTTTCTCTTGAGAATGAGGTCCTTATTTAATTTTTTTTTTTAAAATTGAGGTCTATCACTATTCTTTTCAGTTTTTTTCTAAGGCTTCAAATACGTATCTCTAGAATGATTGTTATTAGGTAAAAAATTAGATGATACTAAGTTTACCTTAGTGGAGCTAGCATCATTCTCTTTTGCTTCAAGTGCATATTGGCCTCTTGCCTCCTCTTCCATGCGAATGCGTGTAATTAATGTCTTAAGAGACATATCTTTTTGGTTGTGTCGAAGTGTCTTTTGGAATTCCCTCCACGATGGTAGTAATTTGTCGATGATCCCTAGCATGTAATAACTAGGAAAAGATAGAATTGGGCTGAATTGAATATATCATTCATGAGGGTTTTCACCCTTATCATTCATGAGGGTTTACATCCTTTATATAATACAAGAATAAGACTTACATGGTAAATTATCAATCAACCCCAAAAGGAAAAGAATACATGGTAAATATGGTATATAATTAAGAAGAATATGAAAGGTGAATGAAAGCACATATGGCAGTAAGTATGTGGAGATTATTTCCTTTAACACCCCCCCTCAAACTGAAGATGGTTTGTTGGAAATCAACTGAAGTTTGGATACCAGAGTCCGAAAACGCTCCAAGAAATGTGTCTTGGTAAAAAGGTCAGCAGCTTGTTGTTTTGATGGAATATATTGAAGTTGAATAATTTTCTGATTATAATGATGCTGGGGACGCGGAAGGGGACGGGGATGGGGAAGTAGACGGCGGGGAGGTAACGGAGGGGTCGGGGTCGGGGACGTAGCGGGAGGTTTGGGTAACGGAGACGGCGGCGGGGGAGATTGGTTATGCAATCTCAATTCCAGATGCTTTCAGAACAGGGGAAGCAGACGAGGGCAGCGAAGACCCGGAGGAGACGAGGGCGGCGAAAACCCTCCGCCTTGGTGGGAAGGCGCGGCCGGACTCCCCGGCGCATTCGGCTCTCCCGGTGCATTCCGCACTGGCGACGGAGAATTCGAAGTCGCCGCGGGGACCGATGACGGTGCCAGCCGAGCAGGAGACGGTGCCAGCGGAGCAGGAGACGGTGCCAGCGGAGCAGACGAAGTTGCCAGCGGAGCAGGAGACGGTGCTAGCGGAGCAGGAGACGGTGCCAGCGAAGCCGACGAAGGTGCCAGCGGAGCAGGAGACGGTGCTAGCGGAGCAGAAGACGGAGCCAGCGGAGCAGGAAAAACAGGCCAGAGATTGAACTTGGAGATCATGAGGTAGACGCCATGGACGGCGATCCTGGAGTCTACGACGAGATCGGGGGACTTGACGCCGACGAAGTTTAATCGGACGGTCTCAGAGGATCCAACGGAACCGCCATTGGAGGTGACGACGAGGCTCTCCGCGGGATCGAGCATGGGGAGCTCGGCCCAGATCGGGAGGCAGAGGAGGTCGGCGTGGGTGACGACGATGGCGATGGCGATGGCGATGGTGATGGCGGGTGCAGTAGGGCTGGATCGCATGTCATGATGTACATCGGAAAAAGGCTTATAACGAGGCTCTGAGTACGGTGATAATGACGATCAGGCAGACAGGCTCTGAGTACGGTGGTGACAACGTCGACGACAATACACAATGCTGATGATATCGAACGGGATAGCTAGATAACCCATCGTCTAAAAAATAGAGTAATTGGAGTAACCTGGCTCCGATACCATAATAACTAGGAAAAGATAGAATTGGGCTGAATTGAATATATCATTCATGAGGGTTTTCACCCTTATCATTCATGAGGGTTTACATCCTTTATATAATACAAGAATAAGACTTACATGGTAAATTATCAATCAACCCCAAAAGGAAAAGAATACATGGTAAATATGGTATATAATTAAGAAGAATATGAAAGGTGAATGAAAGCACATATGGCAGTAAGTATGTGGAGATTATTTCCTTTAACAGCATGATCAAATTGTCTCCGAACTTAACTCGTTCGGATTGAACTTCATAGGTGATCAATTGAAAATCTTGAATTTGTTCCACCGCGGACTTTCCTTCGACTATTTGGTAGTGAAAGAAGCGACTAGCAACGTACTTCTTTGCACCAGCTTGTTCAGTATCATACTTTAATTGCAATGCCTCCCAAATATTCTTTGTAGAAAAGTAAGTATTTTCATAATAATCATAAAATTGATCTGAAATACAGTTGAGAAGATAATACCGACAATTGTACTCATTCTTCTAGTATTTTTCGATTTTCTCGTAGTGTTCGAGAAGTTTATCCTCCGTCATATTGTCGATGTTAGTTTTTTTTTTTTTTTTTTCTCCGTAAGTATGTATGCTATTTTGAATAGATTGAGATAGAATAATACTTTTCCTTTCCACCTCTTGAAGTGGGCTCCTATGAAGCGGAAGGGTTTGTTGAGATTTTCGATAGTATCGTTGAACTTTTTATGTGTAGTGTTCATCATTTGAATCTCCTTAAAATTGTTGGTGTAAATATACAAAATTAGATGTTAGACTTTAAAAAAAAAAAAAAAAAAAAGAGTATCGATAGATCGATTAAGCCGAGGCATAAAAATTTCGTTCTTTTTTAAGAAGATTCAAGCCCTCTGCGATTAACAAAGCTCTCGAACCAATGTAGTAAAACACTGGCTTAGTCCCCTCTAGAATACAACGGCTCGATCCTCGTCGTATAACTTCACTAACTCTATATAAATAGATGAGTCTAAAGCTCTACAAAAAGAATACATTTCTTTGACCTCTCTCTCTCTCGTATAGTAGAAGGTAGATATAGAAAACATAGTATGTAAATTACTTTTGTTGTTGTTGTCTAGGTATGTTTCAAGAGGGTGAAAAAGCTTTTTATTTATAGACTTGGCAAGGTTTTAAGTTACTGTAATTTAAAAGCTATACATTTCAATTTATTTAATTTTAAAATTAAATATTAGGAGTTAATAATAAAAGTTTTGTAGTGAATACATACATTAGATCTCTTTAGTAAGTTTGGAAAACTCAATTTAGAAATGCTACAATGAATGCAATGCAAAGGAGTTGCAACTCCACTAGTGTATAGGATAATAAAGTAAAATTAATATTCTATTTAATAATAAAATGTTACAATATTTATTTTTTTTAAAAAAAATCGGTTTGATCAGCTCATTACTTTATTTAATTTTCAATAGCAAAAATTGTTCACACAAGTTATTTATAATATTTTAATAGATTGTTTGGTTCAGATATAAACTAGAACTGCTTATTCCAATGATTGATATAAGTTAAAAAACAAACAGTAATAAAATTAATTTTGCATTTGGATGAAAATTAGATTACTCATGAAAATAAGAAAAATAGTGTTTGGATAGCTAGATTGAAATAGTGAGAATAAAATAATTATAATTTTAAAATAATAATACTTTATCTAATTAATTAATATACAAATATTAATTAAATAATAAATAATAGTATTTTATCTAATTAATTAATATACAAATATTAATTAAATAATAGTTTAATTTATTTAATTAATTATTGCTAGATAATCTTAAATATTAATTGATAAACTAATTAATAATAATGATTTAATTAACTATTACTAGATAACCCTAAATTGATAAAATAATTAATAATAATGAGTATTGTTAATAAATAATTTAATTAACTATAAATAATTTAATAAATTAATTAGTTAATTATCTAATAGTTAAATAATTAATTAATAAAATAATTAATTAGTCAAAATATTAAATTAATTAAATAATCAATATAATAATTAAAATTATATTTACTTTAATTAAATTTATTCTCAAATGGGAACAAGTTTGTTCCAGTAAAAATGCTGGAACTACTGTTCTAGCCTTATATCAGCTTATTCCAAAAAGACGATAACTATTATTTTCATCCAAACCAAACGCGTTTGGAAAATAAGGCTGAAATAAGACCTTATTCCAGACCTTGTTTTCATGCCAAACGCTGCCTAAGAATTGCAAAAGGAATACCATAAATTGGTCTATTATTTTATTTTTAGATATTCAAATAGGTCCTTAGAGTAAAAAATATTGTGTTTGAGTCTTGACACATTCTTTGTTTTATTTAATTCCTACCATTTAATTATTTTCCATTTTGTCCTGCTAAAAATTCACAATTTCATATATATATATATATATTTTTGATGAACATTAATATTAAAACAAGTTCTTTCGTAGCTTAAACTATTTATTTTGGATTAACAATCTTTAAACTTTTCACTTTTGAAGCCGAGTGATTGTAACAAAAAGAATTGGAGGACTTTATCAAGTTAAATCGTCTTAATCACTTTCTAACAATTAAAATTGGATTAATTAACTGGCAATAGCTAATTGAGCTCTTAATTTAACAAAGGTTTTACTTTAAATAAGTAAAACAATTTAAATAAAACATTAGAAGTTAAAAAGGTGTAAATTTTTTTAAAAAACATTGAAGTTTGAGGGGTCTATTTTAGAAAACTTATAGTTGGGGGTTCTCCATACCTTTTTACCAAAAAAACATCCTTACTAAAAGAAAGCTTAATTTAACAACTATTTTGCTACAGTAACTAAGTGATTGTCACTTCAATAGATTATATGAGTAATATTATTCGTACACTCAAAAATAAATATAAGATATATATTTCATTCATTTCAAGGTTGAAACTTATTCACCGAATTATTTCAAAGTGACCGATAAAATTTATCCCACTCTAAAATAGATGGGGTGTACGTCGACACCCAATTTGGGGTGTACAAATAGTATTTTTTTTTTTTTTTTTTATTTTAATCCTTTATAAATTTATAATTAGTAATAATTTTATAAAAATTTTATTTTGCAAAATAATTCTATTTTGTATTTACTTTTTTGTTCTTAAAAACTAAAAATATGAATAATTTATCATTTCTTTCTATTTCTCATCATATATAATATTAGCAATCATATATAATTTTAACGAGTCCAACTTGTGTGCTTTTAGAAGCACGGAAGCCTCTGTGCTCCAAATTATTTTCGATGCTGAACTTCCGAACGGACGATCGACTCCGTTACACTTGATTTAGAATATTTAAAATATTTAGAAAATAAATTTTACGATTTTTCTATATTATTTTACCTAGTAATCGAAATGGTTTAAAATCAACGGCTGAAAATAAAAAGCTCACAATATATGATGATAAGATATTAAAATTTTAAAATAAAAATATTGATATTGTTTTATATAATATAAAAAATTTTCTATCAAAATTTTCGTGATTTGAATATTTATACACCGATAAACTTGCAAACGGTTCCTCACAATCATTAAAATTGTAATTTTAAGTCCCTTTAATCACTAGACAAATAATATCAAAAAATTATGAAATTTATTTTCTAAATCTTTTAAATACTCTAAATTAAGTTTAACGAAGCCAGTCATCTATTTGGAAGTCCCAACATTAAAAATAAATTAAAAGCACTGAAACTAATTTTAACAATCTAAATACCTTAACAATAAATTTATATAATTTTAACCATCCGCATACAATCTTAATTAGCTGTCTCACAAAAAAAAAAAAAAAAACTTCACAACTTACAAAAAAAAAAAAAAATAATAATAATAATAATAATAATAATATAAAAATGATAAATTATTCAGCCGCTTTCGAGCTGGCAAAAAAAAATTAGTGGGTAAAATAAAATTTTAGAAAAAATATTTAGCAAATCATAAATTTGTATAAAATTATTGTGAAAAGGAAAAAAAAAAAAAAAAAAACAAAAAACAAAACAAAGTCTTTATTCAACAGGTCAGAGACCGAACACCGCGTATGTGTGTTTCACTTTCGAGCTACCTCGCTTTTATAAGAGGGTCAATAAAAAAATTGAGAAAGGAGCACCAACCATTATCGTAAAACTAAAAAAAATCAATAAAAAAAAATTAATAAATAAAAAAAAAAAACATATATATATTTTTAGATTCGCTGCAGAATGGACCACCTGATCACTTCCTTTAAATACTCATTTTATATTTATATTTAAAATTTCAATTAAAAACTGAAGTGCCACATGGTGTGAATCTAGTGGACCACAGCTTCACAAATATAAACAATGATGGAACCCCCTAATAAAAAAAAAAAAAAAAAAAAAAATCAAATTCAAACAGATAAATAATTCTTCAGTTGGAATAGGATTAGGCTCTTGCTGAGGTTGATGCCTCCCAATGCTTTCCACATTGAGAAAGGAGCACCAAACATGTGCTTAGATCTCTATCTTATTTTTATGAATTAGTTTTGTTTTGTTATTTCACATATTGATTGATGTGAAAAGAGATGATGAGCTGCACCGTTTGGATTCGGTATAGATTTGGAACTAAAAAGAATATCCTTTCTATTTTTTCAAACGTATCAGAAATCAATCGGTATAATTTGTTCCGGTATAATTAGAATAAGTAAAAATTACTGTTCTTACTCTTTCCAACCACCTTCTTATTTTTTTCTTAAATATCCTCCCACATTACGGAGGCATCATTTCTTATCTTATTATTATACAATAAAGTTTGAGGGCAAAAAAATAATTTATCTTAATTAAAACTCTTTATTTCTCTTATTCCTTATTCTCATACCAAACATAAAATATCTTATTCCTGAAACCATTTCAAACATTTTTTTATACTAGTTCCGTAATTTATACTTATTAATTGAATAGCTAGTTCTGTCTTATCCCGTTACCAAACGAAAGGACATCTGTGGACCTGAGACTTTTGATCGGATATGAATAGTCGATATATTATATACATAGCTTAAAATAATATATATATATATTCTATTTATTTAACTTCGGGTCGGATCCGGACCTATTTACATTATTAATATACTCATCGGAGGTCTATTTGAGCGGGTCTAAATATTGACTATCTGTATACTACGCACTTAATTAAGATGGGATATGAGTCAGGTGCATATCTAGATTGGATTCGAGCATCCGTATTTTTGTAAATTTTATTAAATAATTTATAGATAAACTATAAATCTCTCATGATAGAAAACTAGTGTTCTAATAAGTTGCAGCAAATTTAATAAAATTCAATCGAAAGAAAAAATAAAATATTTCAATACAAAATAAATGCATAATTTTCTATAGACATAAAGCTTTACAAAAGCTATCTTACTCCACCAGTATTACTATTATTGGATCCGGTTCGAATCTGAATTTGAAAATTATTCTAAACCTACCCATTAAAAAAGTCAAATTCGTATTCGGTTGAAATCATGTATGGGTATAAAGTATCCAAACCCATACCCGAAACTTTAGTGAGTATATATATATATATATATATATATATATATATATATATATATATATATATATATATATATATATATATATATATATATATATATATATATATTATTTATTTATTTTTTTTGCCTGTTTACTATTTATTTTTTATTGGGACTGGATTGGGTATAAAATATATAGATATTATGAATAATTTTATTAAGAAAATAAAAATGTGTAAAGATCCTCTGAAGTTTAGTACTTTTATAAATAATCTCCTTGTGGTTTAATTTTAGCAATTAGAATCTTTAAAATTTTGCAATTCAATAGACCCCTTTTTCAAAACAGAGTTGCTTATTGAAAAGGCGGTGTAGATCACATGTCTTGCACATGATTTTATATAAAACATCATAGCACAAAAAATCCTTAATTTTTCTCTATTTATTATGAAAATTAAGTATCGGGATTGAAGAATATATATATATATATATATATATATATTATATATATATATATATATATATATATATATATTTTGTGAGTTTTAAAGCTTTACTGAGCGCAGTACAAGTGACCAAAATAGCTATGTAATTAGTAACTTTAGTTAAGAACCGGAGCTTGTTGAACTATTTGATAAAATTTTGAATTTAACTATCAAAATTAAAAGTTTAGATATTAGTTTGTAAAATATTGATGTTTTAGGGTTCTTTTGTACATTTTTTTTTTTTCTTCAAGAAAAGTCCCATGAATTATGTAACTTTTAAGGGCTCAGCTTGGTCCAAAATTGCTAAGATGGGCCATATTAATGTAAAAATGGTGGGTGGGTTGGATCAACTAAAGAAGTCGAAGAATCGAGCCCAATTCGTATTTTCTCGAACACGGCCCGTGTTAATGAATACGACCGAATTATTATTGCCCGAAGAGCCTTCCCACGGCTACGATCAAATTTCATAATCTAATTTAGTTGACTAGAAAATTATATATCCAAACTAATATAGAGGTGATCCAATAATACTATCATTAATGATGCGTTAATAATTAAAATGTCATATTATTTTAGTCAGCTAAATTAGATTGTGGAACGTGATTATAATAATTTTGAAAATTAGAGACATAAATTATAATAAATTAAAATTTAAGAATTAAAGCGGAAATGCTTTGACTATATCACTTCCCCGATGTTATAGCCAAAGTTTAAAATATAAAATATATGAGAATAGTAGAATCTAATATAGTTTTGATTTTTGGTCAACAATGATATTTTTTCTTTTTCTTTTTTTTTCTTTTTTAACATTATGGTTTAAATTTTTTAAACATTATGGTCTAACAATATGAGGTATTTTTTTTAAAGTGGGATTTGAGTAGCGATTTTTTGAATAACACTCCAACATGTAGTAGTTGTTTGATGAATTTTTTTTTCTAATTTGGCATCGATGTATGAACAGGCTATTATACTATTAATAGTATCAAATATTTGGTACTATTAAATTTTCAATCATTGGATGAAGTGATGTGTGGTTAAAATGATAGTAATTCTCTAACATTTAGTACGTTGTCGGTGAAATAGTATGAACCCTATAAAATAACTATAATCCTAACCGCACATCCATTCATCAAATGACCGAAAAATTAATAATATCAAGTACTTAGTACTACTGATAGTAGATGGAGTAAAAATCTTTATAATTATAAATAAATTATTTTGTTGCATGTAGTATATTTGTAAAATTTATGTAAGTGAAATTTTCGATTAATGAAGTAGGCTTATTAGTTCCAACTATAGCAATTAAATTTAAACATATATATTAATTAAACTAAATAAATTTAAATTTATATAATATAATTATAATTATAATGCAGTTGCAATTATATGCAACCCAACAATTCCTAATTCTAAGTTGGTGGTGGGAATTTTTGGGTTGGTAGGAAAACAAGTAGAAAGAGGTGGGGCATTCTCATTTTCAGATACTCTCTCTCTGTGATCAATGTTGGATCTGAATTTCAAAATTGCTTTACTCATCAAGAGGTACATATAAAAGTAGTGGTCTAGTAGTGGAGCACCTGTACTACTACTCTTACTTAAAAATACCAACAGGGAACAGTAATAGAGCTCCAGGAAACTTTGAATGCAGAATGTTAAAAGTCCTTTCTTTTATACAGTTTCACTTTGTTTGGCAAAATGAAAATTAAAAACTTTTAAATTTGTTGCAATATTTTATTATTAAAATAAATTATTATTATTATTTGATAATCTATGCATTCATTCATGGTGGAGTTGCAAGTGAAGTTACAATTTTTACTTCTTTACAATCATGGTGATCCTTTTTTTTTTTTTTTTTTTTTTTTTGACCTTTCAATTTGCTATTTAATTTTATGTAATCTTTATTTCATTCATTTTTATAAATTTAAAACTACTAAACTCTTGTAACCTATCAATGCTTATTGTAACTTTTAACTTATGGTGCCTATATATAGAGGATTTTCTATTTTTTTGAAACACAATTTTTAGTGTTTCTATTTTATTTGAAAAAAAAGGTTGAGTGTTTTTTTTTTTTTTTTTTTTTTTTTTTTTTTTTTTTTTTGGAGTTTTAGATTTATTTGCTTGTGCAGAATTGATAAAACTGTATTACGATAGTTAAAATATTGTATTTTGGAGGGACTAGTCATTGCTGTGCTATATTGGTTTGAGAATTTTGAAATTTTTTAAAAAGAGCGATATTATTGTGCCTCTGTTTTATTAATTCGTCGACATATTTTATTTTAATTCATAACCTAATCTCTATTTTGTGTATTTATACGTTATTTTAAGATTTTTTATTTGTTTTATTTTCAAAAAAAAATCAAAAGTTTTTTTTTTGCAAATTTTATATAAAAAAAAAAATTCTCATTCTTATTTTCTAAATTTTTTTAATCTAAAAATAATTATGACAAAGATATATCTTTTCTGATTTTTTTTTTTTTTTGAATGTTTTACATTTTGTACGTTACATCATACGTACTCCCAAACTAAATTAATGTAGCCAGCCAACCATATCTAACACAAAGTTGGTTAAGTACCGAATTGATGGTTGATATTGAAAATTCTAAATTCTAAATTTTATTATTTTTATTTTTAATTATTATTTTTTTCTAATAGGCAGGTAGTGTCTTATTTTTATTTTTCAAAAAAAATAAATAAATACTGAAACCATACTCAACAAGGGACAAAAAAATATTACAATATTTATTATTATTATTATTATTATTATTATTATTATTATTTTAATGGACAATAATTTTCTTTTTTCTTTTGAGTAAAATCCCTGTGAATAGATTTTACCTGGTACGCATGGTTGGGGTTTTGGTGAACAAAACATGTGCTTCTCCTACTACACTATTTAGATGAATTTTTAAGCCTAAGAATATCACATATTTAATTAAATTATTTAATTTAAATGTTTAAGTCAAATAGTATAATTTTTTTTTATTCTCTTATTAATTATCTTATAAAATTTTTTAATGATAAACATGTCAGTATTTTAGTAGCGCATCTTCTAAAATAGTATGGATGTGTTTGGTTAACCATAAATTTTTTTTAGGAAAATTTTTTTATACAAATTGAGAAAAATAGTGTGTATTTATTTTTCACTGAAAATCGACTGAAAATAAAAACTTAAGTTTTAAAAAGTTTTATTTATTATTTATTTATTTATTTTCATCGAATTAAAAAAAATATAATATTTTTTTCAACCAAATAAATATTAATAAACATAAATATTTTTTTCCACAAATCAAATACTATAAAATATAAAATATTTTTTTTTAGTAAATTATTATTTTTTTTATAATTTTAGGTGAAACCAAACACACCCGTGTACTCAACCAGCCTTTCAAAATAATAATAGGAAAGCTTTCAATATTTGAGCGTTTTGTTCTCCGTAATGTTCATAACACGAAGGGACACGAACCTGCTTACAATGCAGTTTTAAAATTTATATATATTCAAAATAAAACCTCTAACTCATCCAAAATAAATAAATAAATAAATAAAATTATTGCGAGATGGCCGGCTCAAAAAAAAATTATGCTATATATATATTTCAAATGAAGTGTATATTCTACATCTAGTTCATTCTAGAATGATTTATTTATTCATCACATCGAAATAACGAATAAAATTTACTTTATTTTAAAATATATGGGATGGGTAAGATGTACACTCTATACACGTAGCATTTTCCGCTCAAAAATTCGTGCATGGAAGAAATGCGACGCTGCTTTAAGATGCGCGCCGTGCGGTCTGGATGGAGGGAGGACGGGTCGGCCACTCTCGTCGTGAGCTGTGCCCGCCGAATTGTCCGTCCGAAATTGGTCCGCGCGTACACCTGACCGCTCTCCTTTTTTATTTTTTTATTTTTTATTATAATAATTTATTTGAATTTCTTTTTGAACTTTAGCGGTGATTCCGCCTTCCGAGGCGGCAGGCGTCCAAACGAAAACGCTACTGGCGACTGCTGCAGGTCTGTCAGCCCGCGTTTCGAGTTCAGAGCACGCAGACTGTCCCCACCACCCCTCCACCCATCCACCCTCCACCCTCCACCAAACACAAACGCAAACGAGTCCTGTGCCGTCTGCATTTCCTCCTCGGGTCCCGTGCGTGCGCGCCCTCCTTCTTTCCGTCGTCCGTCAGCCTCATCTCAAAAAAGAAAAGAAAGAATGCTGCCTACTCCTCCTCCTCCTCCTTCTCCTTCTCCTTCTTCTCTTCGCCGCCATCCCTGATTAAAAAAAAATAGAAGCTCTTAAAAACTAAAAGAGAGAGAGAGAGTGAGAGGAGGGGATGGGGTGTGCGCAGTCGAGGATAGAGAACGAGGAGGCGGTGGCGCGGTGCAAGGAGCGGCGGCAGTGGATGCGCTCCGCGGTCTCTGCTCGCAGCGCCTTCGCCGCCGCCCACTCCGCCTACGCCGTCTCCCTCAAGAACACCGGCGCCTCCCTCTCCGAGTTCGCCCACCACCACCACCACCACCACCATTCCCCTCCTCACCCTCCTACGCAACCCCTTCAAACCCCCTCCTCCTCCTCCTCCACGACGCCGTAGCACCGCCGAACCCTAACCCTTCCTCCCCCGCCGCCGCCATGGACTCGCTCCCCCCCCCCTCCCCCTCCCCTCCCCGACTTCTCCCCCTCCCCCAAGATCCACCGCTCCATCAGCATGCCCCCTCCCCCTCCCGCCCCCGCCCCTGCCCCCGCCCCGCCCCCATCCTAGAACGGGACGAGGACGGCGAGGAGGAGGAGGAGCGGGACGAAGCTCCCCAAATTCGCCCCAAGGAGCGCCGCCGCCTCCGCGGTCGCCGGCCGGATCCGACGCCGGCGCCGGAGAAGACGGCCACGTCCCCGACCCCGACCCCGTCCCCGCCGCCGCCGCCGCCTCCGATGCCGGAGTCCCGTGAGTTGGGCACGTGGGACTACTTCTTCACCATGGACGAGTCCATGGCGGCGGCCGCTGCGGACGACGAGATCCGCCCCGAGAGGGACCCGGAGCACGAGGACGAGAAATTCGCCACCCACCCGCCCCCTCCTCCCCCTCCCCCGCCCAATGCCGACGACGATTCGAGCGAGCCGAGGACGCCGGAGAAGCCGTCGGCCGCGGCGCTGCCACCAAAGCCGCCCGGGAGGCCTCAGAAGCAGAAGCCGGGAGGTGCCGCGCACCACCACTTCCACCACCAGCACACGGCCTCGGCGCCGCCGTTCGACGGTGCCACCAGGGGTAAAACGGCCTCCGCTGCGTTGGCGGAGCGGAGTGTGAATCTCTTGCAGGTCTTCACGGACCTCGACGAGCACTTCCTCAAGGCGTCGGAGAGCACTTACGAGGTTTCGAAGAAGTTGGAGGCTACCCGGATGCACTATCACTCTAATTTTGTCGATGGTAGAGGTATAAAGATCTAACTTTTCCTGCTTCTTCATTAGCTCATACATAATTTTACTCCAGAATGTTAACTTAATTTGTTGAATGCTGCTAAGGATACACCTCCGCAAATTTTGATTTTTTCTTTATTTCACCCTGCCATTCGCAACTAATGTAATGCCGTGCTTGCTGTTAAATTCTGAAACCTTTACACCAGTTTTTGATATCCCTTGTATTGATTTATGGGCAATCGCTTGGGTAGTTTGATCTGGAGTGCTCAATTATTGTTTATCACATGATTGCGATACATTTATTTTAATCTTATGTAGTTGTGTTAGATCCATGTTGCGACATTTCGTGCATGTTGTTTGAGACCTACTGTATTCATCTTGGACAAGTGTTTCCATTACCTTTTTAGAGGCACAAAGGTATATATTCTGCTACCCACAATTCCTCAAAGATGAGATGCTTTGATGCTTCTGCCTGAACTCTTTTCTTTTGTCCTGGTCTAGCGTGTTCATTGTATAATATTTTGATTTAGGGATAGAGTACTTTGATAGCTCAATAGCATATTCTTCCTCAAAGCCACTTTGAGTTTCTTTCTTTACTTTCACCTCTGTTTATCCAGATGTTACATTTACGTATCATGTTTTTTGTCATTTGAGCCGACTATTAGTAAATTGGCAGGGGTTTTTTGTGCGACTATGCTTATATAATTTTTTAATTTTAAGAATAGGCATCCGATATTTTTATTTGTAAAACTAGGTCTAAACGACAAATGATTTACTGCTTTTAGAAAGCATCGGATCATTCACCGCTTTTACCAAACTTATATATTTTTCCTATTCAAACTCCGAAAGATGTATTATATTAGATCCTAAAAATAATTCCAATGCTTTGAAGAAAGCAGTGAATAATTTACTGCATTTAGAATGCAGCGATTTATTCATCGCATAAGCCTAATTTTATAAATAATTTTTTTAAAAAACTATTTTTATAATAATAATATTTTTTAAGTCTATTAATAAAAAAAGTTAAAATTGGCATGTCGTGGTGTGAGATGTAATGCAGTCTATCGAGTACTAAATTTTCTTTCGTCCATTGCCTTTTTTGTTATTTATTGGTTCTCGGCATATTTATCATGTTGTCTTTACATGTGCTCTGTCTTATAGGGCACATTGATCACTCTGCAAGAGTAATGAAAGTCATTACATGGAATAGGTCATTTAAAGGCATGTCTAATGCTGATGATGGGAAGGATGACTTTGATAATGATGAAGGAGAAACTCATGCGACAGTACTAGATAAGATGTTGGCTTGGGAGAAAAAATTATATGAGGAAGTAAAGGTAAATAATTCATCTTTTGCTTTGATTTTATAAAATGCAGTTTGATTTGCTGTCTTTCTTTCAGTGGTTGTCAGTTCAAAGATGGAAAGCCACTTATCTAAATTTGATAGAAATTTCAGACTGCAGTAATAAAAAGTTTGCTGAGTTAGCACGCTTGGGGGGGGGTTGAGTGAAATAACTCTTGAAGTAGTCGAAGGAGAGGATGAAGTCAACTTTCGCATAAACTTTGTTTCCTTCAAAGTTGTTTCCACAAAAGTTTGTTCATATCCGAGACCAAGTTTATTGGTTTGACCAAAGCCGAGCATCCTATCCAACTTCCATGTAATGACTTTCATTACTCTTGCAGAGTGATCAATATGCCCTATAAGACAGAGCACATGTAAAGACAACATGATAAATATGCCGAGAACCAATAAATAACAAAAAAGGCAATGGACGAAACAAAATTTAGTACTCGATAGACTGCATTACATCTCACACCACGACATGCCAATTTTAACTTTTTTTATTAATAGACTTAAAATTGGGTGCTTTTAGGGCTTTTTATAGTAATTCAGTCTGCTAGCACTAATAACTTATTAGGTCTAAAGTCTCAAACCATCTGCCCAAAATATTTAGGCCTAATTATTGGTATTCGAGTATTAAGTACTTATGTACCCAAAATTATATTCCCCGTTGGGACTATTGGGTATCATCTACTTTCCCATTTTAAGCCCTAACGTTCTCATCAGGCCCAATCGTAGAAATATTCAGAATCACCGGGTGATATGGGACCCACCTCACACTTCCGGCTGGCAATTTGGCTCTAATGCCAAATTTAACAACCTAACCTTCTAGCATTAATGACTTGTTGGATCCAAACCACTAGCCAAAAATGCTTAAGCCTGATTATTAGTATTAGAATATGAAGTCCTTATATTCCCCATCATAATCCCTGATGAGACTATTGGGCATTAAACATTTTGTCTACTACTTTGCAACGGAATATGAATTTTTGTCTTTTTGATTGACCCATCCTTATTAATTCGCTTTTGTGATCTTTGGATTAGTCTGATATGTTAAATTGTGCATTGTGAGCAGTTTGCTTGAATGATCATGCTGCTGCCTATATTCATACTAGCATATATTTGGAAACTGTTGTTCTTGTACTCAGTGGATTTAAAATTTGTTGGCAGATGTTTCGTTGCTTTTTTTAGTATTACACTTGTTCTTGGTGTCTTGACTCTAATCTTATCTTCACCTTGAAGTGCAGACAGGTGAGCTTATGAAAATTGAGTATCAAAGGAAGGTTGCTTTATTGAACAAACAAAAAAAACGGGGTGCAACTACTGAGACACTGGAAAGAACTAAAGCAGCTGTCAGTCATTTGCATACGAGATACATAGTTGATATGCAATCGATGGATTCAACAGTGTCAGAAATTCAACATCTGCGCGATAATCAGCTGTACCCAAAACTAGTTGACCTTGTTGATGAGTATGTCAATTCAAACTTCAAATTTTTTATGCATTATAGGCTAATTTTCTTCATCTAGCATTTGAACTCATCTTAGGAGTTATTATAGGTTGTTATCACCTCTTGGCTCTTTCTTTTCTTTCCATACTTGTAATAAAATGTATAAATGTAATCTGGCCAGTATCTTACTCACAAACTGCTCCAAAGAATCTGCACCACAATCTCTAGATATGCGATAATGCGAATTATTACCTGATGAGGAAATTGACTTCGCCATAAGCCTTTCAAAGAGTTATTGCTGAAAGGTTAGAAGAATCACGTTCGTCCTTAATTGAAGCATATATGCTACTTTTGTCTTTTCTGACAATGTATTTTTGCACAAGAAGTCTGGAAAGGATAAGATCGTCTTGGATCTTTGTAAATATGTGCTATAAAAGCTTGGCTTCTTACTACTTGCTAATAGGTGAAACGATGTAGGAAACTCTGATCAAACGCAGTCATGAATTCCATTTGTTTGATGCCATTTTACATGAACTATTGAAGAGCACGTGCCCATCACAATCGTCTCGCGATGGCAGATGATGGCATGTTCCAGTTGAGAGGAATCGCAAACGGCATCAGGTGGGAAAAGAAGAAATGTTTTTTATCATGGGAGATTGCGGCACTGGGGGAAATAAGAAGGGTTTTAAACAATCGGAAGGACAGGGCCAGCAGGATGACAAGCTAGAACAGACAAAAAATTGTCTGTTGCACTAAAATGAAGGAACCGCCAGGCTTGGTTAATTTTTGCTGTCTTTTATGACCCTTGCCAGTAAAATTATGACAGCAGCACTCTATCATGTTGAAATGTATTTTAACATTTTTTTTTTTCATCCTTATTTTTAGCAATTTCTAGTTCTGAATAGCATATATAGACCTCGTGTAGCTCTAATATTTGTCTTTGATGCAGTCGGACCAGTATTAATACTTGAAAAGCACCAGCTCTTCCTTGTTTCCAATTTTTGCGGTTTAATAAAGACACCGGTGTCAAGAATTTTTACAAGAGAAAATTGATTAATTGGTTTCTCTTCCTTGTTTCAGGATGGACAAAATGTGGAAAATGATGAGTTTGCATCATGAAAGCCAGCTGAAGATTGTGCTAGACCTCAAGGCCCTCGACATCTCAGAATCTCCTATGGAAATGAGCGAACAGCACCACAGCCGTACGATTGAACTACACGACATCGTCGAAGAGTGGCATTCACAGTTCCATAAGCTGATCACTCACCAAAAGGAGTATATTCAAGCCCTTAACAAGTGGCTGAAGCTGAACCTTATCCCCATCGAAAGCAGCTTAAAAGAGAAGGTATCATCACCTCCGAGAACACAACACCCCCCTATTCAAGCCCTCCTGCATGCATGGAACGACCACCTCGAGAAGCTTCCGGATGAGCTTGCAGAAAGCGCCCTTCTCAGCTTTGCAGCGGTGATGGACACAATATTGAAACTCCAACAGGACGAGATGAAGCAGAAGGAAAAGTGCGCAGAAATAAGCAAGGAATTTCAGAAGAAATCTCGAGCTTTCGATGACTGGTATTCAAAGTATTCGCAGAGGAGGACAGCATCGGGTGAGGAGGCTGAGGGAGACGGCACAACCGAGGGAACGAATCCGAAAGATCCTGTTTCAGAGAGGAAATTCTTGGTGGATTCTCTGAAGAGTCGACTCGACGACGAAGTTGAGGCGTATAATAAGCTGTGCAAACAAGTTAGAGAGAAGTCGCTGACGACCCTCAAGACTCACTTGCCGGAACTCTTTCGTGCGCTGTACGACTTCGCCCATTCTTGCGCCGAGATGTATTCGAAGCTGAAGTTGGTCTCTCAGCCCCAGAATCCGGAAGCCAACTAGCTGAAGCATTAACTGGTAGAAGGGATCCAGTTTGTTGTGAAACCTTGCCTTTCTGGCTTTCTAATCCCTATCTCCTTTTTGTTTTTTTTTTTTTTTTTTTTTTTTTTTTATAACTTTTTTCTTGGCTTCTGTAAAATATTGGAAAAGGAGGTGGCTGTTTAATGCTAGATATACTATACTAAGTATCTTAATATCAGATACTTCTTTTTGTACCTTTATCTGGTTATTTATTTTGTAGCAATAGAACTACCAGGTAGTTGTTTGCAGTGCTTTGGCTTCTTGGCTGGTTTTTTAGGTTTAACTTCTGTTAGCTGCATAATTTTCATTTTGTCATCCCCAGTGTTTTTCAAAGGTTTTACTTCTGCTCTCTTGTAGTTTTATGTTTATTTTTCCCTAAGAATCTGCCAGTATATACGATAGTAAAATGATACATTTTGTCAGTTACATGATGACCAAGCTAAATTATAGGTTAGTAAATGCTGTATTTTTTATTATTATTTTTTTTTCCATTCGTGATTTGTAAAATGCGTGAAAATACAGTAAACCATTGCTGTGCAAATTAACGTTTTCTTTTTGATTTTTCTTTTATTTGAACTTAAGGAAAATGCATTTCAGATTTCAATGAGGTCTTTGGAAGCAATTTTTTCTTGTGAAGGGCATTTGGGCACTTCGATTTGACATTTTTGCCCCTCTGCCTCTCTCATGCGTAGTTTCCGTTTGATTCCGGAATAACCAACATTAGAATATATTTTTAAAATTTTTAAATAGCTTATTATTTTAAAATAATTTAAAATAAAAAAAAATTTATGTTTGATTTGTAATACTGTTATTTCTATAAATAATTAAAATTATATTTGATTAATTTTATTAAATAGTAGAGAATAATAAAAAAAAATAACGGTTAATGAATTTAATATAAAATATAATTTAATAAAAAAATTATTATAAATTATGATTTAACAAAAATAATTATATATATATATATATATATATATATATATATATATATATATATATATATATATATATATATATATATATATTCAAATTCTAGTCAATATTTAAAGTATAATTCATTATAATATTTAAATATATAAATAATATGTATTAATATAGTACAATTAATAATATATAATAAAAACAATTTATTATAATATATAATATGTTACACCTATATATATAATTAAGTTTTAATTTAATTTATAATCTTAATAAAATTTAAAATTAAATCTTAAAATATTACTATTTCACCAACAAGATAGAATTATTATTCCAAACTATTCTTAATAAAAAATAATAAAATTTGACGGGAATAAAATATTGTATCCAAAAAAACATTCCGTTTGGCTTGAATAGCAAGAATAACGAAACCAATAAGGAGCCTCAAGAATTATACACCTATGCATATAATTCCAAAAAAAGATTGATAGCTAACAGAAATTGCAGCAGAGTATAGAACTATTGATTCTGGATGGCCCCATACAGCTTGAAATTTGAAAAAATTACACTTGCATCCCACAATTTCATTCTTTTACGTACAGGTCCTCAGTAAATTCCACAAACATAAATCACCAAAAAGGGGGTATGAATCAAGATCAGCTATCTATCATTCTTCCATCTTCAGCTCAATATTAGCATGTTGCACCATTTCATGCCACGCTGATTCTGCTTGCTCCCATTGATCCATTTCAACAATTCCTCCTTTCAAAGCCGCCATTTAACAATTTAAACGCGTTCCGCAACTCTTTTCAAAGCCGCCATTTGCTATGCAAGCCATGATAACAACAATTTAAAAGCAATCCACTAAACAGACAGCGTGCCCCGAAATCAATAGTATTACAGAAGGACCGAGCATTCTGCATATAAATAGGAGTTCAAGCCCCACTTAGAAGTCTGGCGGCACTTTACATTGAAGGGTGCGTTACTGAATGTAACTCATAAGGTTACAAAAATAATAGAAGAATACCCACAAAAACATGCGAATTTGTGCAACTTTCTCATTGCTTCTCGAGTGGCCTTCGACAAAATGATATCTATCTCTTGGTTCCCTGTGCAGGTTCCACAACGTTTACTTGGTGTTTGGGCGTGTTTAGATCACCTTCGGTGGGTTTCTTTAGGATTCCTGTAGGCTGCTGCCCTTGGCGATTTTGAGCGCCCTGAGTAGGCAAATAAAGCAAAAGAACAGAATTACGACAGTTATAACCTGCAAAGCACTATTGTTGAGATTTCAAAGATTACGACGACCGTTTCTGGACATAACTTGCTTGTATCCTATTTAGTATATGTCCAAATATCCAAAAAGTACAATAGTAACTCTACAACTTAATAGAGTTATACGAATGTCTGACATATGGGATCAACTCAAAATTTTCAAAACGATGCTCTAATATTTGTCGAGAAATATTTGAATGGCGACTGTAACAAAGAAGTGATGAAGCTAAACAAGTTTGAATTGGCTAGAGCTCTGGAGGGTATCCAGATGGTCCAGGGGTATCTTCCGAGCAGGGTGCGCCTAGGGGCCAATAGACCTACAGGGCTATTCATTAAAAAAAAAAAACAGAAGAAAGTACTGACGAAGCAAAACAAGTCACTTACTGTTCCCTTTTGATTAGTTAACCTCCGAACTGATGGGGCCCGTGCGACTGAGGAAGCAGCGGCAGCAGCAGCTACTCTTATCCTGAAAGAGGAGCTCAATATTTTAAACGGAGCGCATGTGCTAATAGGTCATATTTCCTGCTATGCATTGGCTCGTGGAAAAACAAACATGTTAATGTATACCTTTTGTGAACATCAACATACTCATCCGTCTCGTCTACTATCTCCTCCTGCATAAAGAAGGAATTTTGCCATTATCATAAACTTCTTACTTTTACAAAGATATTCTGTAATGAAAACTTCAGGCTATAGGAGGTAGGATTAATGGCTTGGAGGATCATTCTTCATCTATGTTTACCCTTGGTTCTGGAACAGCTTACGAAATCCTGTGATCAGAGATATCTAGAGACGCAGTGTTCGGCCAACATATTATTCAGAGCTTTTGCAGTGATGTAAAGCATAACAATTTTCTGGACCCAAACAGCTAAAACTCCAATTTGAAGTTTCTGCTTTTGCTGTCGTAAGAAGCTGTAAAGGAGTTTTTTTTTAAATCTTTTTGTGAAAAAAATTACTAGGGTGTCTTTGAATGGCTTGATACAAGTAACAGTTCTGCAGAAGAGTGCCAAATGAGCCAAACAGGCCCTTGGTCTTAAACAATTCTACAATATCCTGTAAACTGATGATGTAAGCATCATTGAAAATTTAGCATGTCAAGAAAGAAGAGCTTTTATGTCTTACTTGTAAGAGTTCTTCAAATACATCCTCAAGGGTGATGATGCCAATGACCTCCCCATCTTCAATATCCTCTGATAGACGAGCTACCACATTTGACACTGCATCATTCGGATGTACATGGACTGCTTTATTTCCATTAGCCTGTTTGTTTTGCCACTTATCAATGTCAACAACGACACTATCAGACTTTTCCTCTTCTTTGGATAGCAATGGAGTCATCAATCCCGGCTCTCCGGTGGGTACGTTGATTGCTTCGGCTTTTTCTACGTCAGCAGCTGGTGGCGTAACTTTAGATTTAGCCTTGGACTTAACAACAGCAGCCATATGGCTGCTTCCTTTTTGAAACTCATTCAGTATATCATACAAAGGCATATCTGCAGGGACCCTGATGTAACCAAGATATGAGCATCTTCTTTCTACGAAAGTAGAAAAATATATAAATTATCTTATGTAAAAACCTCGGAATTCTTCTTATAGAAACAGCGCTGACTGGTGTCTCCGTCTCAGCACGAACTGTCAGAAGACTCTTCACCTGGACGGAAAAAGGAACAGCCAAATATGAGAATAATGATAGAATATATACAGATATTATAAGTCGATACTAACCAGTAGAAGTCCGATTATGTTCTTAGGGTTCCCCGAATAAACAGGAACACGGCTGTGGCCTCGTGCAAGAATCTTGCCAATTGCTTCCCTGGGAATCAAAGTAAGTAAAGTCATTCATTCTTCAGCTTTTCCATGTCGTATTTGACCAAGCACAATAAGAAGACTTACTTAGATACACTTGCCATTTTACAAGTCTTAAAAAGGCTAATTTGAAGAAACTTGCCTTATGACGCAGCGAAAGATGCTACCTCATAGGCTAAAGGTTATATCATACACCAATACAAATCTCAAGTGATCTTATATTATGCACATAATCCGTATTGCTTTTTTGGGAGGCCAATGTCTCCAAGTCCTAAAATTTCCTAGATTTGTGTAACTCGGTAAGTGTTTTTCATCATTTATATTGTAGAGAGAGTAAAGACCAAGAAGCCGGAGGATGGTATATATTAAACATGAATGGTTCATACAGATTAAAGTTATCTAACAACTGTTTACATGTTAATTTATCCCTAACTACAGGTCATGATATATGCAAATTAAAGCTTTACCTTGACCTTGAAATTTCAACATGTTTCCCATATTTCCTTGGATATTTATATTATTAGCTCTCACAATATAGAAATCTGAAAAACTCAAAATCTCTTAGGTCCAACCATCTTAGCATTCCTTTAAAATTGCATACAGAATGTTGAATAGATAGTATTCATGACGTCATACATCAGCCCTGTGACTATCTTTTATGAGGTTCCCAGGCTATATGCTAGCATATATTGAGCGGTGTACGAGGTTTATGCTTTGCCTTAATAAAAGGCCGCACGCCCCTCTGTACAAACTTCTAAAGAGATAACAGGAGACTTTACTTGACAATTTATCACAATTATCATAAAGAATATAAAAGAAACAGCTTCAGCATCATAACATCAACTGAAATTAGTAAAACTGAAATTAGTAATCTCCTCCAACAGAAATAACGCGGAGAATATTAAGCAATTGCAGGGACAACAACGAAAAAGTAAAGTCTAGCCTACGAATTATCCAAATTAATTACAACAATTTCACATTAGCATTGAGTGACATGGCCAATGAAGCTTACCAGTCTAACTTTGAGTCAACATCTAATGAGAATGTAGACTCAATAGGGGTCATAGCCTCTTCAGCAGTCTGCAAAAGAAAGAATCTTTAAAATAGAGCAACTAGTAGCTACAAGTTTACAACTTAAACAATTGATAATTTGATATAAACCTAGCATACACAAATAACAGTTCATGAAACGTTGAAACAACCATGCATTCCACAAAAACCGACTCAGAGATGAAACTAAATACAGACGGCTGACGCCCTTGTGCAAAACAATCACAGGCTAACAGTACATAGTTCAGTATGGCCTTGGCAAACATCGCAAACATATTATTATGATACTGAACCGTCATAAAGATATGGAGTTACTTGACACCGGTGCACATATTTACCGGAAAGTAAAATATAACTATAGAAAGCAACATTCATCATAACAAAGCACAAATAGAAGCTAACTGATTCAATGCAACATATTATAGCTATTTTTTCCCCTTTATTTCTATTTGTGAAACTCCATTTCATCATAATGTATTTGGTGAAGAAAGTCCAGTAGTCTAACCTTCCTGGGTATGATCACCAACAATGAAGCAAGTCCAGTAGTCTATCACTTTTCTTTTCCCCCCACAAAGTGGCTTCTTGCAGCCGACATCATTCTAAGTAATTAGAACTAGTCAACTGCAACATAGTTGGTTTACTGATTCTTTCTAAATTTTGTTTAACGGACAAATAGGTTTTATGCTGATTTCATGACTAGGGTATCCAGGCGATTGGTTAGGGTAAAGGCTCTTTTAGGTTGGCATTGGAACATATAATTATATTTAACTCAAACTAGATTAATTGAGAGAGAGAAATAGAGCATAGCAACAACTCTATTACTCGAGAGAATCCTAGCAAAGAGATATGAAGATGCTTCAATGGATTAGGGCAATTTTTATTAAACAAACTTAAGAAATAACTGATTGCGCCGCATACCTTTTCAGTCAAATCTAATGCTCCACTTATAATCGTAGTCTCGTCATGGGTAAGCTCCCCACCCTTCCCAGCCTAAAGATTAAAATAGCAAATCACAAAAAAGAAAGGATGAAAATTACAACAGAACTTGCAACATTCGATACACAAGAAATCTAGACATTGATACATAATAAATTACCAAATTTCCACTGAAAATTGATTTACCTCTTTGCCATGGATAGAAACAAGAACTTTTAGTTGAGCTCGCCTAAAAAGTGCAGATTCATTGTGCCCAAGTGCCCAGTCTAAAATCTGGAAAAGCATAAACAATTGAAACCCCTCAGTCACCACCATCACTTACAAGAATAGAAAAGAACATTTAGCAACCTTTAGACAATGCTGTTCTGAAATGGTGAGTTAAGCAACTGTCGATAATTAATTATCCCAAGGGTTCAAGTGGTAAACCAATTATTATCGATCACAAGCCAGTTTTATACACATGTTTCTAAACAATGAGGACATTATTGTCATGAATTCTATGCGAACATACAGCATAAAAGTAGGGAAAACCAACTGACTACTAATTTACCCCCCAATTCGTCAAATTTCGCCATGTAAGGACAATGATCAAGATGAGTAGAGCTTAAGGGAAACAAAAGAAAGAAGGCAGCCACGATTGGTCCATAACATTATGCTGCTAAGATGCCTACATTTTCCAAAATGAGGGAACTGAGGTGCATATTTACAAACAATTTACCTTCCCAATAGGATAAGATATAGGATAGCATACAACCATCAAAATACGCACAAGCCAAACAAAATTAGCACCCACAGCCAATCCATATCTTGTACATATGGCCTGTGGGATAACCTGAACAAACAAAGTATAAATGATATCATCAGATCAGATAAAGTGGCATCAGACTTGCATGCATGGTAACAGAAGAGTGAAAATCATATGGCGTTTACCTCTCCAAAAGCTAGAACAAATGTTACAGACAAGATAACAGCAACGACCGGATGAAATATCTTATCAAGGAAGATAGGGAGTGCCTGCATTAGCCAAATAATCAAACGCTCAGAAACAAGAGCTGTAGTAATTAATGAACATGACACAATTGGGAAAATGGAAAAAAGACTAGTGATCGTCGCTGCATTTAACGATCTATTGACGCACATAAGACCAGCAACGTTGCATGCGCGAACATGAAGCATAAATTGCTCTTCTTTCACTCGGGGCCTATTTTGATTGTTAAGTTGGAATCTGTTGACACGCACAAGATTACTAGTTTTGCACAAGTGCAAAATCAAAGCAAGAAGACTATAAAATCAAATTTCATAAACTTCTCTTGCTGTAGGCTTCTATACAAAAAGAATTCCAAGCTTTATAGTTTCGATAGAGAAATACGCTTCTCTCATTGATGCCCACATCAATGAATCATATATGCAAATGCTCGATAAAAAGCTCGACCATAACCATACCTCCATTGCAGCAGCATTACACAGCAACAAAGTGACAAGCAATTGGTGCTGCTTTTGAACTACCGGAAGAATGGTAGCTGCAAGAAATACACAACAACAGTTAAGTGAAGATATGAAAACCGCGTAACGAAAGAGCATTACAGCTAAATTCGATAAATAAAAAACATCTGCCAACAGTAAACAAAATTTCTGCATCACTTTCCACTTTTAAATTTCAATACACGGCAGTCATTAGTCCTCAAAGCCGGCGGCGACAGTAAGTTCTTCAATTCATAGTGCAAACAATTCCGATGAATCAAGAAGCAGTAGCACACAAAGAAGATCCGTGAAAAATCGTATCTCAATATGACATATTCACAAACCATACAGATTACCGAGCATACCAAATCTTTTGGAAACACGAAAACACTTACACTACTGCAGATTCACTCCTACCCCCTCTTCCCCCTCCCAAACCAAAATTTAGGGCAAAATCAATCTAAGTAAAACACGGATGTGTTTCACTCAATTTAAAGGTCCTGAGTTCAAGTCCCCGCCGGGAGATCCGATCTAACTGATTGTGCTTCCAAATCCAAAATTCTTCCATCTTTTACTCTCATACACCCTTTTTCTTTCTTTTTTGGGCTCCTCCTGGTTCTTCCTAGAATTAAGATCAACGATTCGATATCGAAGAATCATAAATAAAATTCAACCCCCCCTCCCCCCGAAAAAAAAACACCAAGATCAAGAACAAGAACAAGAACAAAGAAAAAGAAGAAAGAAGTTTTGATTTAAACGGACCGGCCTGGGTCTTCTCGGTGGGGGAGCCGCTGCGCTGGAGGATCTCGAGCTCGACGAGGCCGAGGGACATGAGGCCGAGGGTGAGCCCGGACATGATCCCGGCGAAGAGCACCAGCACGCACGATATCCCCGCGTACACGAACCACCACGGCGACCCGAGCGGGATGTCCTCCGCCGTCGCCACCACCACGCCGCCGCCGCCCGCCGACATCGCCGCCACCATCATCATCTTCGCCGCCGCCGCCGCCGTCATCGTCTTCATCACAATCCCCCCTCCCCCGATTCCCCAAAATTTGTTCTACAAAATTTGTTTTACTTATTTATTATTGATTCATTGTGATGGAGATGGAGATGGAGATGGATCGAATCGATCCGTGGAACGTTGAGGAGAATTAAGGATGGGACAGAGAGGTAAGAATATAATAATATAATAATAATATATATACGCCAGAACGGAAGATGGAGGCGTACACGTGGACCGGGGGTTTAAGAATTGCCCTTAAGAAGATGACAAATTATTTTCCGCGTGCGCCTGGTGTATCCCTACATTGTATATATATATCTTACACCGGATTTTTTTTTTTTTTTTTTCCCAAATAACTCTATAATTTTCTAGACCAGATACCACAATCATATTTTACACTCTCTCTTTCTCTTATATTAGTTAGTAAATAATAATAATCTAAATTTTTTAAAAATTTATTTGTGTATTTTTTTTTTTATATCAGCTAGTGAATAATAATAACCTAAATCTTTTAAAAATTTATCCTTCCTCATATTTTTATTTTGCACTCTCTTTCTTTCCTCTTATAGTAGTTAAAAAATAATAATAATCTAAATATTTTAAAGACTGTGAATCGTTTATGGCCTTCAAAAAAATATGATAAACCATTCATTGCCGCCTTCTTGAAGGCGGTTTCACCGCATTTTAAAAAAAATTCCATCCAAAGTGAGTTGGTAAAATAAGAGTTATTTTGTCAAATATAATTTTTATAAAATTATTTATCCAATTATAAAATTTTTAAGAATTATTTAAAATAAAAAATCCTCTTCCTTTTCCATTAAAGAACTATAATTTTATTTTCTGTAAGTTCATTTTTTATTTATGTTTACTAAAAATTATTTAAATTTTTATGAACTCTAAAATAAAAGGGGTAACATCTGCACATTTTTTAAAGAAAGATATGAAAGTAATATTTTTCTTGATGTTCATCTATTATATTATAATTTTTTAAAAAATTATATTTACTTCACTTTGTGTTAAAAAAAAAAAAAAAGAAAAAATAAGATTGTTTGACTGAATATAAATAATAATATTGTATAACTATCATGATGTAGACTTATCACTCCTATTTTTTTAAAATTATTATAATTAAAATTTATAGTCAAATTTAGTTAAATATTTATTAATTATAATATTAGCAACTAATATTACCATTAAATCAGCAAAAAATTGCACGGAAGAAATTGATTGTAATGATTTTAAAAATTTAAGTTAAAAAATTGTAATATCAAAACGGAGGTGTCTTAGAGTTCAACGACCAAAAATATACTTTTTATAAAAAAAATTAGCTTGATTTATTAGAAATCAGCATTAAAATTTTAAAATTTATTTACTTTATTTAAGTTAGGCAGCTAAAATATTATATAATACATCAAATGAGTTAGATTCGTTTTTTTTTTTTTTTTTTTTTTTTTTTAATGTTCTGTCATTTGTAGGAGGTGTACGTACGCACCTGGTGCAGCAGGCACTACTTATAGTTTCTCGTTTTGTTTTGTTTTGTTTTTGTTTTTGTTTTTTTTTTTTTTTTTTTTGTTGAGTGATGAAGTTGCTCTCGCCCCGTTTATCTGGCCCGGATTATATTGTGCATGGCTGGGGATACACTTAGGACGAAATGCCATACGAAAAAAAGAGTCTGAATTATAAATGCTATTGGTACATTATAGAATTTTAGTAGAGAGCGAAAAGATAAAATAAATTTTAAATAGGAGTGTGCGGTTTATGTTTAAATTAAAAATATATTTAATTTTTTGTTTCGTAATAATAGATCTAGAAAACTAATAAGTTGAGTTAGAATAATTTTTAATAAATAGAGTAGGATTACAGTCCATAATAAATCTAACAACGTTCAGATGAATTGAATTCGGTCGAGACTCGTCGTGGGTATTGTGTTTATGCGCTTTAAGTAAATTAATTACGTATATTTAAAAATTTGAGTTTTTAAAATTAATGATTAGCACCGATAATTTGACAATTTATTCTCTTCATTCACAAATTAATAAAAAATTTGTTAAATTTTTAATATTTATAAAAAAAAATTAAGAACTAACTTTTGATCATTGAATGATGACAGTGTAAATCTTATACATTCTTTTGATATGTATCAGTAATGTTTAGAATGTTCATCTTACAGTTCTAAATCTAAGAGTTCAGAAAATAGTTTTAGTAATTTTTTTTATTAATAACACAAGAAAGCAAATATAATTTACATGTGTTAACTTTACACCCATCTGATAGATGTATAGATATTGTTGCTCTTTATCATTTAATTTTTTGATTTTTTTTTTTTTTTTTTGAGATCAAAATAGCATACTACCGTTTCATTCATTTAAAAGATGAACTGAGCTATAAAATGAGCAACTAGGCCTCTAAAGAAAGAAAGAAAGAAAAAAATCTAGTTGTAGCAAAACAGCATCCAAGTATCCCTAAGGCAGTGTTTGGTTGGGGGATAAAGGGGGGATAACCCCCTTTATCCCCCTATTCTTGCCAAACACCATTGAAAAAAGACAGGGGATAAAAAAAAATTTTATCCCCTTCTTAACGGGTTATCCTAGGATAATCCGTTAAGATTAATTCCATGGGGTGCTTGGAATAGTGGAATAGGGTGGGGGCAGTGAATGGGAATATAATTTTCCCACCCACTGCCTCCTTTCCAAGGTATTTGCGTGTTCACCACTCCACCCATCTCCCTCGAGCGGCTCTTCGTCCTCATCTTCCCCTCTCGCGATCTCTTCTCCACCTCTCACCCACTCTTTTCCCTCAAGCGATTCAGGCAGTGAATGGGATTTATTGCTCCCACCCACTGCCCTAGCCATCTCCTCGAATGCCTCTTCTCCCTCGACCGGTGGTAAGCCATCAATGACTTCCAGAAGCGGTGATAAGCCAACATTGAAGGAGATCCTTCTATGAGAAGAGATCGCACCCACCTTCCCCTTTTGTGTGGCTTCGATTGTGGCGTCATCCCTTCCCGCTGCCGCGTGAGATCGAGATCTCGCTGCCGCGTGAGATCCAGATCTCGCTGCTGCGTGAGATCTTGAACAATCCGCGTGAGATCTTCAACCTGCAGTAAATTTTTCTTCTCTTTACACCTCATAGCTCTCTGCTGGAATTTATTGTGTTGTCATCTCTATATTTAGTGTGAGATATCATGTTTCCCCCTCTATAAAGCGATACCAAGTAGTTGTGAAAATTGCATGTTGAGTCTCGTCCGGTTTTATATGGTGGCTACGAGTATTTGGTTTTATCTGGTGGCTTAAAAATATATCCCTGGGCTTTCTCCTTGATTTGTTGTGGGTTTCATCTCTCGTTGAACTTGCAGCTTGAGGTATTCTCTCTAATTTCAAATTAGTTTTTTATTAAAATGCTCCGGTTGTGTTTGAGGTTTTTTACAATATATTTCAATATTGTAATAGATTGCAATGTCATATATTGTTCAATAATGAGGTTTTTTACAATCTGAAGCTATAGCCTCAGGTTCATATAGCTTCAGATTTGTTAGGTAAGTTAAAAAATTTGCGAAAACAAATTAGTCCAAATGGCTACAGGTTGGAAGTTAAGATGTAATATGTTAATTAAGAATGATGCAGCATGTGGTAACACATATCACATAGCTGTAGGTTGGATGAAAAAATGCATTCGGCTATATTGGAATGGGCGAAATAAAATATAAAAGGGGACGATGATGCAGGGGCAGGAGATTATTTGATATTCATGGCAGGGTGGCATGTTTTTATAAATATTGCAGCCGTGTGAATGTCTATTTGAACCTTCCCCCTGAGCCTTAAAAAAAACAATCTCTTTTCATGAGATTGTATTGAAAGAAGTGTTACTTGATTATTTTATAGATCTAATTTTTAACCTATGCATCTCAGATGGCTCATTCAAAACCAACTTTGCATCCTTTTGGTAAGAACAAAGCCCATATTATTGATGTCCCATCGGGTGATAGCCAAAGTTTGGATATAATTTCCAAAGATTCAGTCAAAAGTAGAGTGCGTTCTTCTAACTGGAGTGAAATAATGGACTCTATTATATTGAATATAATGACCGAGGAGCATACGCTTGGAAACTTTGTGAATGGAAGTTTTACTCCATTGGCATGGATCAGGATGGTTCATGAGTTTAACGAGAGGACTAACTTGAGCTTTGCCAAAGTTCATTTGCAAAATCGTTTGAAAGTTTTGAAACGTCAGTTTGTACTTTATCAAACTTTAGCCAACAAAAGCGGATGGGGGTGGGACTACACACTGAATATTCCAACTGCCGGTGACGAAAGTGACTGGGATGCGATCATAGCTGTATGTATAATTTAGTAATGTAATCCGAAATTTGCTTGTTTCTTAACAATTAAATTGTTACTTACAATTTTATTTTTTGTCTCTACATTAGGGCAATCCGGCATATAAAAAATGCAAAGATAAGCCATTTCCCTCATATCAAGCAATCGAGTTCTTATCCGGCAAGGCAACTGCAATCGGAAGGCATGGCTTTACTTCTCAAATGCGTGCCGGTGATGCTCGTTCCACATCTTCATCTTCACCGGTTAGACACCGGCTTGATATGGAAAGCTTAGGGAAAAATTTGGAGGAAGTTAATGATGCAAATTCAACTTCCCCCACACCAACTCCAATTAAATTAACAACACAATGCACTGATAGTGCCTCCGGCCCGACTTCATCGATGAAAAGGGTGCGTGTGTCACCACCAAATCCCACCCCAACTTCAAACCGTCGAAGGAAACTCGACGGTCGAGCTGACGCTATGTGTGAGCTTGTTGAATTAGGTAGAAAAAGAAATGAAATTGCACAAACCATAATGGACCGTGAGATACAAGCACGCCCAAAAATACACTCAATAGAAGAGTGTATGGAGAGATTAAGTACTGTTGCCCATTTGTCTCCCGATGGTGTACTCGCTGCATGTGAGGCATTGAAAGATGAGCGCAACCGTCCAATATTTATGACATTGAGTGGTGATCTATTGTATATGTGGATCGAGCGTCAAGTGTCGATGCAACAGGTGTTTGCGACACAACGACCTGTTGCACCTACATTTCCAGCTGCTGCAGCCTTCTTTACACCACCATCTGCATCCTATACCCCGGCAACAAGCTCTTTCCCACCGGCAGCGCCATTCTTCCCTCCGACTGCATCAACATTCCCTCCAACATCACCATCATTCCCTCCTACTGCACCCTCCAACCCTCCCGAAGGACCATCTTTTCCTCCTAATTAGCATATGTTTGTTTGACTATCATTGAACTCTGGTGCATTTCATGGTCTTGCACTTTTGGCTACTGATTTGGTCTAGCAAGATCTTAACATATATTTTGTGATTTTTGTCGTGGCCCCGTGTGCACCATGCCGTATGATCTTTCATATATTCTGAACACTTTCTAAGTTTTAATGCCATGTTGGTTTATTAACTAATTTACTTTTTCATCACCTATCTGCCATATATAATGCCTATGTTCATAATTTATTTGGTGACGATGTGGGTAAGGTTGGTGAATTCTAATTATACAATTTTGAATTTTGTAAATAATATTATTGCATTATTTAACATTTTTCGCACTTGCAGGGTAGTAAAGTTGGCTATGATGTGGCTAAGGGCTTTCTAAAAGAGAGAATAAATAGCGACGAGTATGAATGGTATGGGGGGCAGCTACCCCCAAAGCTGCATCCACCATCCATGCTCTTGATACCTGAGCCAACTTGTCATCACATTTCTTGCAACTGGAGGTTTTGTGATTTTCCATATACCTTCATCTTCAACCTGAGGCTATGTGAAACTGCATTATCTTTGAACTTGAGGCTATGTGATTTACTTCGAAATTGAGGGTATGTGAATCTGCATTATCTTTGATCCAATTGCTATGTGATATTTGTTTTATCATTAGATCTTGAGGCATATGTGAAACTGCATTAAATTTGAACTGCATTGATCTTGAGGCTGTGTTAAACTGCATTATCTTTGAACTTCCTGCTTTGTGATCTTGAGGCTGTGCATTAACTTGAACTTGAGGCTCTGCATTAACTTTGAACTGTTGTGATCTTGAGGCCGTGTTAAACTGCATTATCTTCGAACTTGCTGCTTTGTGATTTTTTCTTGATCTTAGAACTTGAGGCTGTGTGATACTATTAACTTGAGGCTTTGTGTTTTTTTCTGGATTCTATTAACTGCATTGCTTGTGATTTTTTTTGATCTTAAAACTTGAGGCTGTGTGATACTATGAACTCGAGGCTAATCGATTTTTTCTTGATCTTAGAACTTGAGGCTTTTGATGCATATGTGAAATTGCATTAAATTTGAACTGCATTGATCTTGAGGCTGTGTTAAACTGCATTATCTTTGAACTTCCTGCTTTGTGATCTTGAGGCTGTGCATTAACTTGAACTTGAGGCTCTGCATTAACTTTGAACTGTTGTGATCTTGAGGCTATGTTAAACTGCATTATCTTCGAACTTGCTGCTTTGTGATTTTTTCTTGATCTTAGAACTTGAGGCTGTGTGATACTATTAACTTGAGGCTTTGTGATTTTTTTCTGGATACTATTAACTGCATTGCTTGTGATTTTTTCTTGATCTTACAACTTGAGGCTGTTTTATTAACTATGAACTTTGAGGCTTGGTGAATTTTTCTTGACCTTACAACTTGAGGCTCTGTGATACTATTAACTTTTTAAAAATATGTGAAACTGCATTAAATTTGAACTGCATTGATCTTGAGGCTGTGTTAAACTGCATTATCTTTGAACTTCCTGCTTTGTGATCTTGAGGCTGTGCATTAACTTGAATTTGAGGCTCTGCATTAACTTTGAACTGTTGTGATCTTGAGGCTGTGTTAAACTGCATTATCTTTGAACTTCCTGCTTTGTGATTTTGAGGCTGTGCATTAAATTGAACTTGAGGCTCTGCATTAACTTTGAACTGTTGTGATCTTGAGGCTGTGTTAAACTGCATTATCTTTGAACTTCCTGCTTTGTGATCTTGAGGTTGTGCATTAACTTGAACTTGAGGCTCTGCATTAACTGTGAACTGTTGTGATCTTGAGGCTGTGTTAAACTGCATTATCTTTGAACTTCCTGCTTTGTGATTTTGAGGCTGTGCATTAAATTGAACTTGAGGCTCTGCATTAACTTTGAACTGTTGTGATCTTGCGGCTGTGTTAAACTGCATTATCTTTGAACTTCCTGCTTTGTGATTTTTTCTTGATCTTAGAACTTGAGGCTCTGTGATACTATTAACTTGAGGCTATGTGATTTTCTCTTGATCTTAGAACTTGAGGCTCTGTGATACTTTTAACTTGAGGCTATGTGATTATGATTGAACTGTATTATAATTGAACTTTCGGCATTGTGATTTTTGCATTATCTTCGAAATTGAGGCCATGTGATTTACTTTGATCCTGCGGATATGTACTGCAGGTAGCTCAAAGTGAATGGTATGGGGGGCAGATACCATTATGTACCTGCAGCCACTATTACACTTGAGCCAACTTAACGGAAATATTGTTGCGGAACGAACAAGATGTGCTGCAGCCATGTGGGAAATGGCGATGATGATATCAAGAGTGACATATGTGAATGGTATGGGGGGGCAAATTCCATTATGCTGCAGCAGATACCATGTACACTCGCCACTCTTGACACCTGAGCCTAATCATCGGAAATATTGCTGCCTATTTAACATGACTCGTCGCTTATAAAATCAATTGTGGGAAATGGCGATGATGACATCAAGAGTGACATATGTGAATGGTATGGAGGGGCAAATTCCATTATGCATCAAAAGCTACCATGTACACTCGCCACTCTTGACACCTGAGCCAAATCATCGGAAATATTCTTGCCTCTTTAACATGACTCGTCGCTTATAAAATCAGTTGTGGGAAATGGCTATGATGACATCAAGAGTGACATATGTGAATGGTATGGAGGGGCAAATTCTAATATGCATCAAAAGCTACCATGTACACTCGCCACTCTTGACACCTGAGCCAAATCATCGGAAATATTCTTGCCTCTTTAACATGACTCGTCGCTTATAAAATCAGTTGTGGGAAATGGCTATGATGACATCAAGAGTGACATATGTGAATGGTATGGAGGGGCAAATTCCATTATGCATCAAGAGCTACCATGTACATTTGCCACTCTTGACACCTAAGCCAAATCATCGGAAATTTTTCTTCAGAGGCGAAGGTATGTGATTATATTATTTATTTCATCCTACGGCTATGTGAAACTGAGAATGTCATGATGCTATGTGACTTACTTTGCGAACTCTGATTTCTTTGTTTGTATCTTGAGGCTATGTGAAACTGGGGCTATGTAATTAAATAGCATCATCTGTGAAGTACATGCTGCGTGACATATGAAGTTGAGGCTATGTAAAGATGTTCAAGTTATTTCTTCTTGCTTTGGCAAAAATCAGATAGCCTCATGTTCAAAGATAATGCAGTTTCACATAGCCTCAACGTGAAAAGTAAATCACATAGCCTCAATATCAAAGGTAATGCAAACATCACATAGTCGCAAGATCAAAGATAATGCAGTTTCACATAGCCTCAAGTTCAAAGTTAATCACATAGCCGCAAGATCAATGATAATGCAGTTTCACTTAGCCTCAAGTACAAAGTGAACTTCACTCGGAAATTGGCAATGATGACTTCAAGAACGACCAGTGTGAATGGTATGGGGGGCAGATACAATTATGTGCTGCAGCCACCATTTATACTTGCCACCCTTGACACCTGAGCCAACTGCAGCCACCATCCACCATGAGGCATGTACAAACTTCTCATCACAACAACTACTTCCAACCTGACTTTCTTTTTCTTCATAGATAACTATTACTTCCAAACTGATTTTGTATTGTTCATACTTTACTGTTACTTCCAACCTGATTTATTGTATATTACTTTCATGTTACTTTCATCTTGCTTTAGCTTATATAAGAACATGCAGCTATACGAACTTTTACCTTATTCCTTACTAGTGAATTGTAGATTTTCAATGACTACGACAATCAACCAACGAAATTTTTCCTCCCCGCTCGTTGCCGAGCTCATGACATTCTTAGACGAGGAAGAAGAATATTGGGAAGACGTACAAGAATTGCTGCTTGATGAGGATGACTATTCATTCTCAAACACTATGTACAAACGACCATGTCGAACACGGCCATTCACTGGCCATCAACTTATTAATGACATGTTGAATGGACATCCTGATAGAGGTTACCAACATTTCAGGATGACAAATACCATGTTCATTAGGCTTCGGGATGAATTAGTAGGGAGGGGCTTAATAAATGGCACTAGGCATTTAACGGTTGATGAACAACTTGGTATTTTCTTATTTGGTATAGGCCATGGGGTGGCAAACCGAGTCCTGTCTGAAACTTTTCAACATTCAGGAGAAACGATAAGCCGGCATTTTAACAATGTGTTGCGTGGGGTGGTGGAACTTAGACAGGATTATATCCAACTACCGCAAACAAACGTAGGAGTGCACCCACGAGTAAAAGATAATCCAATCTTCCATCCTTTCAAGGTTAATACTATACACATTTTCGACTTAACTGCTGTGATTTTTTACTTTATGACTTGAAGTTGTCTCATTCTTTACACATTTTCTTCGAACACTTAAATATAGAATGCTATTGGTGCGGTCGATGGGACACACATACCGGTGGTTGTACGAAAGAATAAGCAACCAAGATATCGCTGTCGAAAAGGTTTTACATCTCAGAACATGATGGCGGCATGTTCATTCGACCACCAATTTCTTTTTGTGTGCACTGGTTGGGAGGGCTCTGCAGCAGATATGAGGGTGATGTGATATTGTTGCGAGAGTGGTGGTTTTACAGTCCCAGAAGGTAACATAGTCTTGTAATACAATACATTTACTATGCGATTCATTGTCAATTTTTTGTTCAAATTTGTTTTATGTTCTTGTGTAGGAAAATTTTACTTAGTCGATTCAGGCTATGCCAACACTGATCGCTTTCTTGCGCCCTATAGAGGGGAACGATACCACTTAAGCCAATTCGATGTTAATGCACATGCCCGAAGGCATCGAGGACCTAAAGATTTGTATAATCATCGCCATGCCCAATTGCGGAATGTTGTTGAGAAAGCTTTTGGGATACTCAAGAGGCGGTTCAAGGTCCTCCGCCAAGCAACACCTTTTCCTTACAAAGTGCAATGTCGTATTGCTCTTGCATGCTGTGTGATACATAATTTCATCAAGAGACACCAAGGGGGGGATAGGTATTTCAACATGCAAATAGAACCAGACTTTGTTGATGACCAAGATGATGATCCGATACATTTAGTTGGCCATGATGAGTCTCGTCGAGGCGACATCCTTCGCACAAAGATCACCGAGCAACTGTGGAATAGAAGATAGGGGGGCATATTCGAGATGCTGTAAAATTTTTTTTTCATTTATTGAACTTGACGAAGTAATAGATGCTTTCTAAATTAATGTACAAATTGGAATTGGTAGAAAGTAACATTGAATGTTTGGTGACTTTGTGACTATGTATTTTATTACTTTACCTTTAATTCGGAAATCTGATGCTATGTGAAGTCTTGAATTTTTATGTTCGCACCTTTACTTCCAGTCTGTGGTTATGTGATTGACTTAGAACTTGAGGCTATGTGAAACTGCATTATCTTTGAACTTGAGTATATGTGAAACTGCATTATTTTTAATCTTTCGGGCTATGTGATATTGCATTATCATTGAAAGTGAGGCTATGTGAAACTGCATTATCATTGTACTTGAGGCTATGTGAAACTGCATTATCTTTGAACTTGCGGCTATGTTATTTTCATTACACTTCAGGCTATGTGATTTTCATTATACTTCAGGCTAGGTGATTTTCTGCATTATCTTTGATTTTCATTGAAGTAAATGCTATGTGCCTTACTTTGAACTTGAGGATATGTGATTTATTTTGAACTACAGGATATGTGAAACTGCATTATCATTGAACTTGCGGCTATGTGATTTTCTGCATTATCATTGAACTTCAGGCTATGTGAACTATGATTTTTTTCAAATTCCTGTTATGTGAACTTTGATTTTTAAAATTTGCACTTTCATTTCCAAGCTATAGCTATCTAAAATTTAAATTTTGCATTTACTAAAATATACTATAAAATAAAAATTATTATTTTTTAATGTAAGATATAATTTGGTACTTATAATTAAATTTCTTCAAATTAAATATAATTTTTTAAAATTAATTTTCCTATACAAAAAGATAAGGGCAAAGTTGGCATTTTGAAAAAAATCTATCTTCTTTTTTCACTATCCTCCACTATTCCATAATTTTAACCAAACACAATTTTAGCTATTCCAGAGAATACCAACTTTTCAACCAAACGCAATTTAACTTTTATACTTCTTTATCCCGGAATAGCAAGCTATCCCAGGTATAAAAAAATTTATACCTCAGAAATTTATCCCCGAACCAAACGGGGCCTAAGGGAATATATCTCAGTCGCTAGGTAACTCAGTGAGCGCCTAGATTTCTTGAAAATTCGTATGTTCCGCTCAAGCCAAATAACCCACCAAGTGGTGGCGATCGTTACTAACTCCCTTCTTCCTAAAGCTCCGCCTTTAAGTTTGCTCTCTTCCCAAAGCTGCCTGGTGGTTGGACAACACCTCATTAAGCGTTTGTTTGGTAGTAGTCCCTCCAACAAGGCTTTAATAGTTAAGCATTTCGAAAAAGGTGATCCACAGTCTCCGACATGTTCGAACAGAAGACACAACAATACTCGCCACTCTAACCCCTTTCCATCAGGTTGTCCACTGTGAGCACCTTTTCTTCAACACTAACCAAACGAAGATCTTGACTTTCAGAGGAGATCTAATCTTTCAAAGTTGGATGAAGCTCTTGTCGATTACTCTGTTGTTCTGTAGAAAGTTATAAAGTGATTTGATGAAGAACTTCTTTGATCGAGCTACACCTGACCTTATCTTTTCTAGTACACTAGGAAACCCTAGAAATCGAGTCCTTTAACTTTTGTATCATTGCGTAGTCGGACTAGGAACTAGGTGCAAATCCTAACAATATCTTACGCCAATTCCACCCATTTCTATCCCAAACTCGTTTACCCTATGGTTTTTCTATACAACATTAGCGTAGATACGGTGGTAAGTGGTTTGTAGGGAGGCTTGGCCCGTCCAGATGTCGTTCCAAAAACCTACAATTTGCCCATCCCCGATTGAGTATGACACACCATATTTAAAAATATTCCTGGTTGATAAGACGCTCTTCCACCATTATGAGTGCAGTTTGAACGACGTCCTTTCATTAAACAGTTTTTTTCTATCGTAGTAGATACCAGGGACGAAGCTATGTGAAGACCCACAGTGGCCATGCCCCCCCCCCCCCCCCCCCCCCCCAACCCCAATATTTTTAAAATTACATAACAGCCCATTATTAGATTATTAAAAAAAAATAAAAATAGTGTAAATTTTAGGGGCCAAATTTTTTATTTTTTTTAAATAATGTTATCTTGTGGGCCACGAAATATAAATTTAATTGACTCAAGCGTATCGTAATACTTGATTTGAAAATTATAAAAAATCTTAATACTTAATTTTTTGATATATCGTAATACTTGATTTGCAAATTATACTAAATTTTAATACTTAATTTTTTAAAGTAATTTTTTTATAGATATCTAAAATATTATTATTTTAATGGTAAAAATAACTATATTCTATTTTCTTCTAAAAATATATATATTAAAACTCGAAAGCTAATGAACAAAAAAAAAATACTTATATATAATTTTCTATTAATAATTTTTAAAAATTAATATATTTTGTACAATATATTTTTAGCCCCCTAAAGTTAAAATTCTGGCTTCGTCCCTAGTAGATACTATCAATTAGGGGCCCTACTAAAGATTCGCAATACTTAATACCTCCATCACCATTTGCATAGTAGGGCTAAATTCATGTTCCCAAGGTCCTTAAACCCTAAGCCTCTGTCTATTATATTTCTACAGATCACCTTATATTTTATGAGGCAATGACCCCCACCAACGTTAACCTCTCTTCCCTATAAAAAAGCTCGTCGCAAGACTTCTAAACATCGTATTACCCATTTCGGCGCCTTGAATATCGAGAGAAAATATAGTGGTAAATTTGAGAGCACAAAGTTCACGAGAACTAATGTTCTTTCTTGGGAAAGGAGTTTAGCTCGCCACCTTTCGATTTTCTTCTCCACTTTACCAATAACAGTCCACCAATCCTCACGCAATTGGCTATTCGAGAGGGAGAGTCCAAGGTAACGAGTCGGAAAAGTTCTCAACTTACATCCCAGAATCTCAGCAAGCTGCCCGTCGAGAAGGTCTTTCCTGCCCAAGTAGAAGAGCTATAACTTATTTTGGTTGATCTTCAATCCCGACGTCCACTCATACAGTCGCCAAACAAAGAGAATGTTTTTAACCTGCGTCTTCTTAGCGTTACAAAAAAAGATCATATCGTCTACATATTGTATGACATCTACCTTGGAAGTTTCGGTTGGACCGATACCTTGCAACAATCCGTTACACATAGTTGTTTTAATCATTCTCGCTAATCCTTCCGCCACTACCAGAAAGAGATAAGGGGAAAGTGGGTAACCTTGCCTCAGTCCCCTTTTGATTCTGATCCATCTGGTCGGTACTCCGTTAACTAGTACTGCTACTTTGCATTCGATGTGCATTATTTGATCCAACCACACCACTTGTGGTTTACCCCAAGCCAAGTCATGACCTTAGTCAGAAAATCCCAACTCACCCTATCTAAAGCTTTCTCAAAATTAGCTTTAATCCCTATGTAGTAACCTGAATTTATAGATATTAATAAATAAATTCCAGAAGGATTTTTGGTTTGACTTTGATTTTAGAAGATCTATTTTGACCTTAGTGGACAATTGCCATAGTGTTCGTTGCACAAATTACAAGGCAAAAAGGCTAATTTCCAATCCGGGCATAATCTTGGAAATCCGAGTTGACCGTTGCGATCGTCTCGTCAAACTGAGCAATTTTCATATTCAGAACTTTTCGATCCGACGGTCGGATCTTCCAGAAATTGAAGAAGAAGAGTGCAATTAGTCGCGACCAATGGAATAGTGTTCCTGCGCACAGTAACTTAAGTTTTATACTGTACATGAATAGTAACTCTCGGAATTTTAATCCCTCGAAGACACTAATGGCCGAGCCCCTATCTAGAAATTAACCTAGAGGTATTAGTAATGAGTCCTAGCTAATTTTGACGTTCTGAGCGCAATGGCACTGACGGATTTCGCGTTTGGCGATCCGGGTGCATCGAAGTGCGTGCCACGCGCGATAAGTCGACAAACTTTATGGAACAACTTTTAATCTGAGCGTCGAACGAACCAAACAAATACGCTACCTGACAGGTCTCGACGAGCCGGACGTCGTGGCGAAGTCCGTTTCGCGAAACGGCGACCTGATTGTCTCGAAATGCGTGAAGAGTGCTCAATTTGGACTAAATTGTAATAAAGGGGTAATATTTTATGTGCCTAAGTGCTAGGGCTTGTAACCATAAGGGATTTGGTGCATTTTGCACCTATTAAGAGGATCTCGGAGCAGTAGGTTTAGGTGTGAATGGAGTTTGAGGGTTTTGGGTTAAAGAATCTTGAATTAATTCCAAGTGCCTCTTAGACTTCTGAAACCGCTCCACTCAGGTGTCCCTTGGTTCTCTGCTGTCTTCAAAACCGAGCCCCGAAGTGAAGAGGAGCCAAAGAACACCTCCATTTGTTTTTTTCCAAACCGAGAGAGAGTGAGAGAAAGAGAAGTTGGAGCAAAGTTGGACCAAGTTGCTGTGGAGTCGAAGTTCTCGTGCTCTGGGAGTTCCTTGGTGCCTAAGGTCTTTGCTGGAGCAAGCCGTGGCCGCGCGTGCAAGAGAAGTAAATTCCGGCTTCATCCCCTCTTCTTCAACCTAGGCCAAGGTAAGGATTCCCAACCACGGTTTGTTTGGACCCGGGACCCCTAGCAGTAGAGTTATTAGGATCTTATCATGCTCCCTACAAAGCCAGAGCTCCCCATGCACGTTGCATGGCCGGTGGAGAGCAACCATGGCCGGAAAACCTAATAAAGCTCCATTCTGATGTAACTAAGTAACTAATGAACCAACTTAGCTAAAAATTTGCATGCCGGGACTGTAGGATCTAAAGATAAAATATACAAAGTTTGAAGATTTTTGGTTGGGTATTTTGAAAGAAAATCTATGCCCTAGTTTTCGGGTATTTTCAAGTTGGCCGAACTTCCAACTCCGGCGCCGGCGGGCTTTTACGACGCCGGCCACCTACCCAGAAGTGTTTCTGGGACCCAGAGGATCCCAACCATGCTTTTGCATGGCTCCCATGCAGTCCGAATGAGGGACGGCCATGGATGAACCCGAGAATGGGGGTTTGGCGGCCGCCGGCGTTCCGGCCATCTCCGGCCGGCGAGGAGGTGTCGGGAAGCTTTGTATGGACTAGAGGAAGCTTCTATATAAGTTGGAAGACCTCTTGGGCCTCAGTAAAATTCTGCCATTAACGAGCTCAAGCTCCAAATCGGAGCTTTGCTCCGCCGCGCCGCCACGCACCCCGAGGCCAGCCGAGAGTATGGAAAGCTTCTGTGAGGTATTATCACCTGCTGGTGCTTTTATTTGAGCCCCAGAACCCTTTGTTTAATGGTCACGAAATTTCAAAGTATTCCCCATCATCTTCTTCTTTGAGCTCCGGCCAACCCAGCTTTTAGCTTGCTCCAAGTTGAGGGGAAATGCTCCTGCAACTTGGAGGATCATTTCCTTCCTAGTTGGAAGCCCCCATATGCTGAGGTTGCAGAGAATGGCTGCGGCAATGTGCAGTGTGTGTGTGTGTGAGTTGTGCACATAAGGGTATGTTAAAATGCCGCAAAGAGAAACAAGTTGGAATTAGACATAATGTAAATATGAAACTTGCTTCCAATGACCCCCTGAGCTTGATGCTCACCTCAGATCAAAAGGATTCTGTGTGGAATAAAAGTTGGAGCAAGATGACTTGTATGTATGCAAGATGATGGATCTTCTCGATCCAGCAGATATGGGCTTCAATTAGGGTGAGCCCTGTGATCCTTGCAATATTTAAAGACCTTTTCATATACAAAGTTTGCTGGTTTAAAGTTTAAATTAAAAGATGAAGAGAAATCAACCTTTTACAATAATGTTGGAATAAAACTAAGTTCCGGGCTTTTAGCGAAGCCGCGACAGTGTATTCCTAGCTAATTTGGGGTCACTGGACGCGGTGCTCGTGTCAGATTTGGTGTTTGAAGTCCCGGAGAAACAAAAATGCATTTTGGCTATGTTGGAGAAGAACTTTATGGGCCAAAGTTTTCCTCGGGTCTCGTGCTGTTCCCAAATGGTGAGCACGAGCTTCGTCATGTCATAACGGATACGCTGAAACTTACGGCGCTGTCATCGGACTTCTGGTTTGGAAGAACAAGCGAAAACAGTGCTCAAAACGGCATTAAAAGTGTAAAATTAAGAAACCTAGGGGTTTGAACGCAAAGTCCACATTGTATACTGTTTAGTAAACTGCTTTAATGATTCCTAAACTTTTGTTAGGAATCCAGCGGCTAAGTTTGGAAGCCTGAATCTCCCGGAAAGCCAAAAGGGATTCCCAGGAGGGGTAATTTGGTAATTTTACCAAAGATGAATATCAGATTAAATTGCTCCACGTGCTGTTGTCAGACATGAATGTCTAAGTAATTAAAATGATCAAGTTAGCGACAAGAGTTTGAAAATAACATAACATAATCTTGATCTAGGTTGGCACAGTCTTCGAGCGTCCAGTTGGAGTCAAGGGTTCGCCTGCGTATTGTCAGGTGGGTTATCTTCGAACCGGGCCTCAGCTTTTTGGCCCTCTGGTTGCTTTAGTCCAGTCGGACCCCTGTTATTGACTTACCCTGCTGATTACACACATATATAACCGATCTTGACATATACTGATATTTCTTGACATGTACTGATATTCCTTGACATATACCGATACTCCTTGACATATACCGATACTCCTTGACATATGCTGATTTTACCTATATGACTTAGCCTGACATATATTGATCTCTTTTGACATAGCATGATCCCTCTGATTGACATTGACCTGACTAGACCTGTGCCTGATATTATCTATTCACGATCAGCCCGATTATTATCTACATACTCCCTGATTATTCCTGACTGATCCTGATTGATTGATATATAGATTTGCATGATTGGTTGATACCTACTGATTCCTATCATTGAGATGTTATGTGATATATTGTTCATATGCATGATCGATTGATCCGATTGATAGAGATAGACTGATGACTCCCTGTTGGGATCTCGGCGTGTCGCCGACTACCCGGTCACTAGACCGTGAGATTGATCATTATGACTTGCCATGCACTGCTGTACTTCACGAACATGGCCGGGGTAGCTCCCCGTGGAGATTGTTCTTTACCGGTAAAGTGGTCTGATGATAGACCCGTGAGCCCTCGACAAGGTTATGTCAGCCGAAAAGGTGCCGAACAGTGGCATTGCCTGAGGTTCTCTGAGACCAATATTGGCACATGATTGGATATTTGGTTTTCTACCTTTGACGCATTACTCTTACTCGTACTGTTGCTCAGTTGTTTCCAGCATTATTATCTGTAGACATGCTTGTATCATTTGTAGTTCTTTGTACATGATCCTTGTAGTTGACTTATGATTTCCGACATGCATGCTCTGCAGTTTTCATGATAGATTATCTCTGATATACCCTGATTGTTCAACATACTTACTTACTCTGATTATTAGCAGACATCTATACATTCCAGCTTTTCCTATTGATCTTTACTATCCGCAGATTTTAGTACCCAGTAGGTACGATTAGCTGATCCTCGGCTCGTCGTGCCCACTGGGATACACTCCGGTGTGTCTCACACCCTCGGGTGACTGTGTTTCAGGTCGAGCGGGTGTTGAGATGTCGGGACGAATTGGCGAGGTATCGAGATAGATGTTCGACCCTGGACAGCCGTTAGCTCAAGTGATTACTTAGTTAAAGAATATAAAGTTGAAAGATTTTGTAATTTGGAAAAAGAGTGGTAAGATGTAAAGTTATTGTAAAAGCTAATTTGTATTATCCTTTGTACGTAGTTAGTTGTGATGACCCGGATCTCCGCAGAGCTGCTACAGTGCGTTGGGGTGGCCATTGGAGGCCTACATGGTGTGTTGGAGGTGTTTGTGGCATAATTGGACATAAGTGTTGGACATCGGACTTATATGGACCCTGTGAGTGATCAGAGGACCCCGTGGAGGGTTTAGAAGTGGTTTCGCGCGAATCGGATATTTAAATTGGGCTCCGCACGAAGTTTGGACTATGAACGCATTTCCGGGTGCCTTCGGCAATTTTTAGAGTTGGAATTTGGCGAAACGGACGTCAAATTCGGATTCAGCGCGCGAAAACGGTCAAAATGGACTACCCACTTGTGTTTTTGGGCACGGGTTACTGTTCACCGCCGGAACAGTAACTCCGGCGATCGCCGGCGGCGGCCGGCGGCGGCGGGCAGCGGCGGAGGGCGGCGGCGCGGCCTCGGGCAGGCGGCAGCGCGGCGGCGGGCAGCGCGCAGCGCGCGGGCAGGGGCGCGGGCAGGCGCTCGGTCCACGCGGCCGTCGTGCACCGGAGCGGGGTGCCACGTGGCGGTTCTGGATTGGAGGGTTCAGCGCGCTCGGCTCACGGGAGAGTGCAGTTGTACGGTGGACCGGATGTGGACACGTGGCATTATATCAGTGGTTCGGTGTTTAAGGTGTCGTGCACCGGGTGTAGCAAACGTGTGGCCTGGACACGTGGCGCGCGGGGATTGGGCGCGTCACTGTGCGCGTGCAGGTGGCGTGGGCGGCCGGCGTGCAGGCGTGGCAGGCGGCGGCAGCGGGCGTGGCGGCCACGGCGCCGACGTGGCGCACGCGTGCGCCACGTGGCGGCCAGCCATTGGCTGGCGCCAGCGGCTGCGTTGACCGTGGGAGGGCCACGCGGCGCGAGGGGATGGCCGGATCCGCTGTCCCCTGTTCGGGGACACGCGGCGCAATGGGCCGGGTCGGACGGCCCCGCGGTCCGGCCAGGATCCGCTGTGCGGGTGCGGATCGTGGGCCGGGCCGTGGGCCGGGCACTGTGCGCGCCCGGTTTCGGGGCCCAGAGGTTTCGGGCGCCCGAAACCGGGACCTGTTGGGAATTAACCCAATTGTTGGTTTTGCCTATAAAAGGCAGCCCACTCCCCTCCTTCTTTTTTCCTTTTTCGAGCTGTAGAGGGAGAATGGGAGGGTGAGTTCTTTATGAAAGTTGTTCCCCTTGGTGCCCTTGATCTCGTGGTGGATTCTCAGAATTTCTGGAAGCTCGGCAACGGCGATATCATTTTTACAGTTCGCCTCGGTTTTCCCCCATTTTGGCCCATTACCGTCGCAGATTATTCAAAATTTCACTGTGAGCAAACCAGGAGGAGTTTTTGGACGATTTCTTCGACAGCGTGTTCCTAAGAGGTAAGGCTTCGATTTTCGTGTTGATCGCTTCGCTCCGTTTCGCACTTTTGGCACGTTTCCCGAGGCATCTTTGACCCCCATTTTTCTGTGGTGGATTTTGGACAGCACCAACTTGCCGATTTTATATCTCAGCCTAGGAACATCGGATCGAGGCGATTCAAGAGTCGATTTTGATCTACTCGTCGCGAGGAACACAGTGGTGATTTTTCTGGGATTTTAGGAAATTGTTTCGAAGGTGATAATCACTGTTTTCTCAGTGAACAGTGCACAGTTTTAGCACAGATTTCTGTGTGATGTATCCCTCTTGCCGAATTTTTATCTGGACTTACCGAACTCGGATTTGGGCGTGCAAGGTACCGTTTCGAAGCTATCGATGCGAGGATCGCTGTGGTATTTTTCTGGGAATTTTCTGGGCACTTTCTGCAGGTGATAATTTAACAGTTTTGGGACTGTTGTTGTATGTATTTGTGATAGCACTATTTGGGAGCCTAAGTGTATTTAGTGGACTTTGTGTTGTGCCAGGAGTGTTTCGGGTGTACTGTTCTTGTTGGAGCGCAGGATTGGAGTTTTTGGTATTTTCAGCTGTACGGACCCGGACAGTTAGCGCTTCAGGTGGGTGGTTGTTGCATGCCTCTACACCTGGCTTACTTACTAAGTTTATTAGAAACCCCCACTTTGAGCATGTTGGTTGAATATTATGCATGATTGCCTGATATAAATGTGAGCCTATCATCTGAGATTAATTCTGTGAATATAGCATGTTGGGGATATTATGGGATAATATTTCTGTTGGAACATGATCATTGGAATGATTTAATAAGTGATGATTAACATGCCACATTAGCACCTAGGTTTGTATGAAAGTGGATTAATTGTGGGGACATAGTGACATATCTAGGTGCGGGTGCCACTTTGAGATTTATTATGGATCAGGGGTTATACATGTGTAGTTGACTGATGATTTTAGCCTGATGGTTATATTTATGGGGATATTATTATTAATTGTTACACATGTAGAGCTATATGTGACTTTCTCTCTCTTTTACATTGCATGAGGACTTTTGCATGCTTGTTTGGACATCTAGATAGGCCACTATTTTATTGCTACACTATCATGTTGGGATTTGACTTAGGAGAAACCATGATTGCTTTCTTTCTCCTTTTTATTTTGACTTTTGAGTCATGTTGCTCGGGTTCGAGCAGAGGTTTGGGATAGTGTAGCTGGGACCTGAGGGTCAGAGATAGGGTGTACTTGATGTTGGATTGTGGGGCATTGCGGCAACCGCGGACAGTAGGCGGTTGACCGGATCTTATTATTTTACCCAATTGTGGGTTGTTGGTTATTGCGGTGACCGCGGATTGTGGGCGGTTGACCGGATGTTTACTATTGCATCAGATTGGGTATTAGATTTCTCTAGTGGATGGTATTTCCCACTTTTGAGTATTATTGTATCGGATCGGGGTTTCATTAGTGGACGGAGTTTCCCACTTTGATCATTGTCATGATCCAGTCCTGCTATTGTGAGATATTGGTTACAGAGATGCTTGATACAGTGATACTTTACTCGTGTGGGTCGCTCCCCTCGAGTGCCACTCCGGAGTAGGCTTTAGACCGTGTTGGGTTCCGGTCAGACCGTGTTGGGTTCCGGTCATTTGGACAGTGGAGATACTGAGTTCTTGAGCTCGACAGCAGAGCAGGCAGTACCAGTTTTTACTGGTGACACTAGATTGGGTCTATTTAGCCAGATGTTGTTTCCTGGTGCATTCATACCGTCATTTCCTTCGGTATTGCATTTAGAGGCATACTTGTGGTGGTTTCCCCTTTTATTCAGTAGTTCTGTTACAGCTTTACCTACCTGCCCTTTTCTTGCCTCTAGTAGACTTAGTGGGTACGCCGGAGCTTGAGGCTTTACCCACAGGGGGAGGCTACTGGTTTACTAGTGGTTCTCACCCCCACTGTTGTTTCCTCTTCTTTTCCCCCCTGTTTTGCAGAGTCCTCATTGGAGTTGCTGATCTTCGGTCGTTGTTCGGGCGAGGGAGTCACGAGCTAGATCGTTACCACCCGAGGAGTGTAGCTGTATCCCCTGGTTGGAGATTCCTCGTAGCTGTTGGCTGGTTTTACTGTTTATCTGGAGGAGAGAGATCTTTTGTATTTGGAGAGACTGATGTACTATAGTTTTAGTTTATCTCCTTTTATAGTCGAGAGATGCTGTACTGAGGACATTGTATGATGATTATCTGTATTTGAGAGAATGGATATTGTACCTTATTTCATGATGTATAGTAATTGGATTTTATTCTACAGCATTTTATTTCAGCTCTGATATTTGTGTAGCTATAGTACTATCTTTTGCAGGTTAGACGCTTCGCCTATGCGGGTTTTGGCATAGGTGGCGGATCTGTTGGCGAGCCCGGGTCGCAGTTTCGACCCCGGGGCGTGACAGATTAAGTTGGTATCAGAGCTTAGGGATAGGTCAATTGGGACTGTAGAAACCCTAGGCTTATGGTTGGACCCTAGGATGACTTCGTGAGAGTCGTGATTTTAGCGAGAGTCCTGATTGAGTTTTATACCTCTCCCGAGTGGTGGGATGGGTGATTGGCATGTTTATTCTCCTAAGCAATTATGTTGGCTGCAGACAACATAATGCGGCGGAACGGTTGACATGCTCTAGACTCTCGCCGGATTGGGTCGAGTTTTGTTTTGTGCTGTGGTGCAGTTGGTCGTGGTGAGCGGTGTCTTCCCGACGCGTTGTGCGGATTGGTGCGCACTCGTCGCAGCAGTGGAGCTTGAGCGGATTGTTTTGGGGCCGGATATTCGGATTGAGGTTAGAGAGCTTCAGGCCCCGATGGCAGGATTGTCTGAGGTTATCAGCGGCAGAGTGAGCCGCTGGTCTAGGTGACACAGTTGTCGGAGCAGGGGGCAGCCCGACAGTGTTTTTCTCCTGAGACCACCTGGTTATTGTATCCTCAGCGGCAGTGATTCCTGAGGCGCCGATTGAGCGAGTAGCCCCCTCCGTGCCAATGTTTAATGCTGAGGCACCGAGGTGGGGTGGATAGTTGACAGCCGATGAGTTGTGGGACATCATTGATCGATGGAGCCAGTTTTGGCAGATGAACCCCCTGATTTATGGATTTGAGTTGGAGCCTTTGGAGGCAAAATCGTGGTTGGTGGTGATGGAGTGATCAATTGAGGGTTCCCCTGTGCTGGGAAGTTTATGCAGTTGTTGAACTGTACGCTCCAGGTTTCGAGGGACGAAGCGCGTAGGATGCGTGCGACTGGCAGTGGATTGCGCCAGAATACCCTTTTGTTTATCTGTTTCCCCCTGTCTTGGATTTTGGATTTTGGATGCCTCGATGGAGTAGGCATTGTGTGTGGAGCGTACTGTTGCGGTTCCTTTGGATAAGGATCTGCCGCCAGAGGCGAGTTCTGGATAGAGGCGCTTGGCGCTAAGTGCTGGGGGACAGATCGGTTGGCTGTGGCACTTTCGTTTTCCTTCCTGGATGGTGGACATCCTTGTGGACGGATTATGTAAAGCCTACCCAAAGGAAGGTACCCTTTGTGATTAATAACATTTGTGTTTGGGGTACAATGGATATGTTTGAGGGGTGAGCTGAGTAAGGATGATTGAATGAGGAATTGCAGGAATCAATTGTGTTTGGTCATATGACGATTGCAATAATGGATTTTCTGAGATGTCAGAGGTCAGGTGGACCCCGGTGGCAGCATCAGCATCGTTATCAGAGTGGCGCAGCGGTAGCGTGGATTGTTGTCTGCGGAAGACTGTATTCACCGCCTCAGTGTGAGCAAAGGCGGAGAATTGTGCTTCTTTTGATGGATAGCCTTGGTTTTCAGGCAGATTAAGTGACGACCACCTACATTGAGCGGTTGAGACTGTGCTGCCTGAGTGGAGGGCACCAAGGCAGTGGATCGGGTCGTCGCAGGTGTGATTTCATCACAGCAGTCGGGGTTAGAGCATGATGCATCCCTGCATGGACTAGAGGCAGATTTGTAACCACATGCACTGGAGGTACAGATTCCTGTTGGGCTGGTGCATGTGGGGGAGGCTTGTGGATCATGCCCAGTGCAGTTGAGACCCCGAGCGGTATCGGTGGACTTATTGATATTTGTACCTGGTCAGTGTTTGACCCAGTGCGTGGGATTGGTTGGCACAGTGCCACATGGTGTATGACTGCGGGGAGAGAAGGTTTTGATCTTCTGCAAGGCAGACATTAGAGACTTGTTCTTTGAGACAGTTGGAGCACACAAGTTGTAGCGACAATGCGAGAGGTGCCAACGGCGGCACCGGGACGCGAGGATTATTCCTGTTGTCGTGAGATCCCGGGTGTGATTCCACCGGAGCTGATGATAATGCCGTCGATTAGAGAGATTGAGATTGCGGTTGACGTGGTTCTGGGAACCACGCCAACCCCGTTAGCACCTCATTGGATACCACCTGTGGAGCTGAGAGAGCTGATGGCGCAGTTGCAGGATCTGATGGATCGAGGGTCTGCTCGACCTAGTGCCACCCCGTTGTTGTACGGTGGTGATGCCACACCGTTGATACACGGTGATGATGTCACGTCGTGGACACACGACAGTGAGGGTCCTTGTATGGTGTGACCGTAGGCAAGTTTGCTTATTATTTAGGACCTTTTGTGGAGTTATACTCCGGCAGTTGTTGCTGATAGTACATGTATCTTTTTGGATCAGACAGCTGAGTGTTTAGCCAAGATGGTATTCAGGACATGGTAGGGGCATTATGAGTACAGTGAGGATAAATGGAACGACTAATGCCCTGTCATCTTACGATTTGAGGAATTGTGTGTTCCAGCTGCACTGGGAAGAATTATTGGAGATATTCTTCTGGGATGTTTTGATTTTACCCCATCTCTGTACGATTTAGAGCTGGTGGAGTACTTGTAGATGGTGTAACAAGGTCTGTGAGGAAGAAGCTGTGTGCCAAGTTGTTGTGGTACGAGTTTTAGCTTCGAGAGCATATCATCTTGGATCACCTAGTCTAGCCATAAGAGGCGGTGGTGGAAGTCCGGCCAAAATGGGATGCTATGCGAGAATGGCTGAGACCGGCAGTTATTTGTTGAGGTGAGGAGCTTGTGAGCCGGATAGTGCCTGGAGAGCTTGGCAATCGATGATGAGATTGATACCAGCCCTGATTTCAGCATCGCCAGTGTTGGGAGATGGATTTGTGTGATACTGTGATGCCTCCCATAGTAGCTATGAAGTTACAGTTGGATTTGTGGCAAGCATCCAATATCACCCTGATAGGGCCACTGTGGTGGCGGATACCTGGAGCAGGAAAGCTGTCAGAGGTCGAGCTTGTTGATGCCACAGCTGGCGCTGTGTGGACTGTCGAGGCAGATGTGACGTATGATGGTGTCACTGAGGAATCTTTGGATGATAGACCGCGGCTGAATGGTTCGCTCGGTGGTCAAGATTTGGGAGCGACCGGCGAGGACCCCTCCCTCCTGGTCAGGGCTCCTTTCCTTTTGGAGTTGCCTAGCATGTCACTGGTTTGGGAGTTGAGGACACAACTCCCGAAATTCGATGAAGTGATCGTCTGGAGCAGTTACCCTTTCTCGAGCCTGGAGGATTGGATTTACCAGCTGCAAGGGTACGAGATCTTCTCGAAGATTGATTTGCGATCTGGTTCTTCCAACTGCTTATTGTTGTGTGCTGATGCCCGAGAGTTGGGGAGGTGTTGTTACACCCTGATGGTTTTGGATTAGAGATCAGAGTTTACGTGATCAGTTGGAGGACCTATATCGGATGCCCGGGAGTACAGAGGTACTTGGATCGAGCTTGTTGTGCCGATGGACTTGTGGTTGGATCATCTGAGGCCCTGGGAAGAGCGGAGGCTTGTACCGATGCAGATTACTTGGTAGCTCGAGCGGTTAGCCCAGCTGTACTTGGTTGAGTTGGTACGGTTTTTCTGGAGTGCCCGCCTTTATTTTGTTCTAGTTAGAGACCCGAGGACCGCATCGCGTCTCTGGAGGAGGTATTTGTCAGCCTTGGGAGCTCGAGTGGTGGATGATTGGATATTTACCCCCTTTTTTTGGTTGAGATTCCGTGTTGAGGAACGACTTTAGTTTCGAGGACGAAACTTTCTTTTAGTGGGGGAGGATGTGATGACCCGGATCTCCGCAGAGCTGCTACAGTGCGTTGGGGTGGCCATTGGAGGCCTACATGGTGTGTTGGAGGTGTTTGGGGCATAATTGGACATAAGTGTTGGACTTCGGGCTTATATGGATCATGTGAGTGATCGGAGGACCCCGTGGAGGGTTTAGAAGTGGTTTCGCGCGAATCGGATATTTAAATTGGGCTCCGCACGAAGTTTGGACTAAGAACGCATTTCCGGGTGCCTTCGGCAATTTTTAGAGTTGGAATTTGGCGAAACGGACGTCAAATTCGGATTCAGCGCGCGAAAACGGTCAAAATGGACTACCCACTTGTGTTTTTGGGCACGGGTTACTGTTCACGCCGCCGGAACAGTAACTCCGGCGATCGCCGGCGGCGGCCGGCGGCGGCGGGGCAGGCGGCGGAGGCGCGGCGG
>CM054950.1:13513869-13700938 GCA_029168755.2 Tillandsia fasciculata
GGGCATGGCGTGCACGGGTGCACCGAAAATTTCAGCTGACCGTGGCAGCTCCCATTGGCTGGACGGCTTCTAGAAGCGCGTGGGGAGGTGACATGTAGCGCTCCACTATTGGCCGACATCTTCCGAAAAACCGGAGCGCGGAGCAACCACTGTGCACCCGTGGCCACGTGACGAATTTTCATTGGGCCTGCACAGGCTGTTTCCTGTTTGTGGACACGTGGCGCGTTTCGGTTGGCCCATTTCGGTGTTTCCTGTTCGGATCCGGATCCCGTGGGGAATATTCCTTTTGGGCCCACTATATAAGAGGTCCCCCACCCCCTCTCATTTGCACCTCGGTTTGCGGGCCTTAGAGAGAGAAACAGAGGATTGAGCCTCTACGAAATTGTTCCTCTCTCTCTTCTCTCTCTCCTCTAAATCTCAGAATTTCTGGAGTTACAGATAGTGAGTTATCTGCGACGCGGCGCACTGCGACAATTTTCTTTTAGGCCCATTTCCCGTCGCAGTTCCGTCGAAAATTCACTGCGGGCTAACCGGGTGGAATTTTTGGACGATTTTTGCGGCAGCGCGACGTAAGAGGTAGGGCTTCGATTTCCGTGTTGATCATTTTGCTCATTTCGTACTTTTGGCATGATTCCCGAGTCCTCTTTGACCCCCCTTTTTGCTGTGGAAATTTCTGGACAGCGTCAACTTCTCCGATTTTTATCTTGGCGTAGGAGCATCAGATCGAGGCGTTCAAAGAGTCGATTTTGATCTACTCTTCGCGAGGAACGCAACCGTGATTTTTCTGGGATTTTAGGAGCTCATTTTAGAGGTGAAAAACTCCTCTTTTCCCGTGCTGTCTGAAAAACAGCAAATATTGTGCTTTTTGGGATTTATATTTATACCGGGAGCATTGATTTGCAGGAATTGAGGACTGTGGACAACCAGGAGACTACCTGGGGTGTGTTTGAGCTGCTCGAGGTGGGCGGTTGTTGCTTACCTCATTTTTGACAAGCTCACTGGGATTACTAGAAATCCCCTAAAATATGACAATTGATGAGAACCATTGGGACAAACAACAGGACAAACTAACAGGACAAACTAACAGGACAATTGATGAGAACCATTGGGACATACTAATATGACAATTAATGAGAACAGGACAACTAATATGACAATTAATGAGAACTATTGGGACGAACTAATATGACAATTAATGAGAACTATTGGGACGAACTAATGTGACAATTGATGAGAACCGCTGGGACGAACTCCCCTAAAATTTAATATAACCCCACGATTATGATGACTTATATTGGGACACTGTGATTGGAGACAAAGGCTATAATCTCGCATGCAAATGACTTTTATTCAGTAAATCATCTTCTTTTAATATTTGATACCTTTCTACAGCTTTGAACAATAAGAAGTTGCATGCTGGTTGGACATCAGGTTAGCCCTATTTATTGCTACACTATCATATTGGGATTTGAACATTGTTGTCCTTTGCATCCAGATGTTGTTGCTCAAGTATGAGCAGGGGTTTGGGATAGTGTAGTCGAGATTGCATTAGATTGTGGATTGTGGGGTATTGCGGTGACCGCGGACAGTAGGCGGTTGACCAGATGTTTATCCTTGCATCAGATTAGGGGATCGGGATGCCTTTTTAGTGGAGGGATTTGTCCACTTGAGCATAGTCATGATCCAGTCTTGCTTTGATATTATCTTACCGGCGCGGTTATTGACAAGGTGGCGCTTTACTCGTGTGGGTCGTCCCCTCGAGTTCCCCTCTAGAGGCCGGAATCAGACAGTTATTGATAGGTTTTGCTATCACTCGGCGCGGTTATTGCACGATGATGAGAGCGGCAGCAGGCAGTACCAGTTTTACTGGTGGCTAGATTGGGTTTATTTGGACAGAGACTAATACTGATGCATGCATACAGTTTTGATAGCCAGTACCGCATTAGAGGCATTGTAGTGGTAGTTGTAGAGTTATTTAGGATCCACAAGGATCAAATATTGTACTATCAAACACCTAGAGGGGGGTGAATAGGTGTAATATTATAAAAACCAATCTCAGTGCAAAAATAAAAACAATGCGGAAAATAAAAATCAACACACCGAGATTTACGTGGAAACTCCAATCCAGGAGAAAACCACGGGACCAACACGCAATAACAATCCACTAAGAAATGAAAATAACAAGGTGATTACCGACTCCACGGACTCGACCCCTCCTTCAACTTCTTCGGACCTTGCGCTGACGGTTGGACCAACACGCAATAACAATCCACTAAGAAAAGAAGAATAACAAGGTGATTACCGACTCCACGGACTCAACCCCTCCTTCAATTTCTTCGGACCTTGCGCTCCACCGATTGCACGTCCACTGCACACGTTCGAATCCACGAACGCCACTCGAATCCACGAGCACACGTTTCGAATCCACGAAACGCCTTCAACACACCGAATCCACGGTGCCACGTCGAATCCACGACGCAAACTCAGCCGATAGAAAATATAGGCTTCGATGGTGATCCTTTGCTTAGATTATCATTGAAGAACCGTAGAAAGAAATTCTAAGCAAAGATTAGATCAATTCGACAAAAGATAGATCTTGGAAGAACCGTCGAATTGACCTAAAAGAGGCTATAAAGAAGAACGATAAAAACCTAGCCTCTAGGGTTGCTCTCAAGTGTTTTATAAATTGATCGGTATTGAACCCCTATTCGAGAAACCCTAAGTATCTATTTATAACCCTTGGAAACAATTAGAGTCGGTTTAGGAAACTTTTCCCGAGGCAACATTGTGTACCGGTACCAAATATTGTGTCCGGTACTCAATGGTGCAAAACACAGATTTTTCTATTGTGTTCCGGTACGCGAGTCTGTGTTCCGGTACGCAATACAATTTCAGAAAATTCTGTGTCGGGTTTGAGGAACTTCAAGTGTGGTTCCGGTACGCAATGTAAAAACTGATTTTTCCAAGATAAACTTTATCCAAAACAAACCAAGTACCGGAAACCAAACTTGAATTAAGTTGTAAGTTAAAACCAAGTTCCTAAAACCAAGTCTAAACCGGTTTTCATTAATTTCCTGTTTCCAATGATTATAAATGAACTTTAATCACCATGATCAATATTTAAACATACCTGAGAGTTGACTTGGGCTCATGTTGAATCTTCAATGAGTCTTCGAAGGCTGATTTGACAATTTGATCCCTTTAAGACTCCGACTCAACTCACTGACTTGACTCACGAAATATGCCAACACCAAAAAGCCGTAACAATCTCCCCCTTTGGCAATTTCGTGACAAAACCCAAAAAATACATAAAACGCTCAAGTCACTCATCTTAAACCAAAAATTCGAAATTCAATGTCATCACCAAAACATTGATTTTCTTTGCGTGAAAGATCCAATAAATACAAAATTACATTTGAACCAAACAGTCCTAGAACATACTCTATGACTTAGGACTTGGAGTCTTAAAGTGATGTAATTCCTGCAAAACAAAACTCCAAACAAAATCAAATGTTAGTCGTTAGAAATTAAAATCCTACATTTGATCGTCTTCCTTTTGGTTCATTTGTTTTGTGGCTCTTTCAATCTTTTCTTTGTCTCCCCCTATCTTGAGCATCTCCAACATGTTCTATCTTGCATCTCCAACATGTTCTCCATGTTCTCCCCCTTTGTGATCATGTTCTTCCCCTACGATCATTTTCTGTTCTCCCCCCTTTTTGTTCTTTTTTCCCACAAATTGTCAAACAGTTATAGAAACAAAAGAAACATACTAGGAGGATAAGTTCATAGTTACATGCCCATTAGAGTTCTTGTTCATCACAAAGTGAAAAGAAACTAAAAACCAAAAACAAGAAGGTAAAGAAATCACTCATCCTGATCTGAATCTTCATCGTCCTCATGTGATGTAGGTCCGTGAGATGTACTCGGTGCAGTTGCTCCAGTGACCACATCGTCGTGTTTGCACCCAAGGATATCGAAGATCTTCTTTAAACCATCCTCGAGTTTCTTGAAGCCTTGCTCCATCCTTTGCTCCATCCTTTTCTTTAGTGAACGACATCCCGATGCAGGTTTGAAGAGTTACGACCTCATCTGGTTCAGGAGATTCTTGACGAGGTGGTGCACTCACTGTCGCTTCACTTGCATAGGCTTTTGTATGCCCAAAAGTCTTCAAAGTGCTAACTGACTTGGCTAAAGTGATTCCATCAATTGCCCCCAAGCCATAATCAAATTTGGCACAAGAAATGTCCACTCCATGATCTTCCAGAATACGAGTAATCAAGATCGGATACGGTAGAAGGTCACGTTGTCTAGATCCCTCAATGACATGTACCATTGCTGCCAAATGAGAATGGAATGTTGATGTTATTCCATTTGCACTTTCCGGGTGACCAAGGAAAAAGAGAAGTAGCAATCGATCCCATCGAATCCTTTTGGTCCCCATGTGTGGCAATAGGTTGTAGCAGACGATTAAGGACAAAATATGATATTCTGGTTTTAGGTCCTTTGATTCAACATATGATCTATTCGTGTGCGTCCCTGTCTTGCAAATAGAGTCCACAACCATATCCCAATGGGTATCATGCTGGAAAGTCACCATCTGTGTAATAAAGACCAGTAGTGTCAACATCTAATCCAAGGTTTGCACCAATTACTGCTGGAGTAATGTCAAACTTGACGCCTCTAACTGTTGTTTCAAAAACGAAAGCCCCGGTGTCATGGTCCTTTTGAAGTATGTTACCTTGCATGTAGAATTCCCTGATGATCTCCACACAAAAACCCATCTTAGGTTGAACTCTGCCAAGTGGCCGAATCTGACTTTGTTCCAAAAGCCTTGCAAAGTCTGGCACCTCACGACATAGCTCGTTAAAGTTCACATGTCGCTCTCCAATGCATGTGCGGTTTGCAAATCTGGCACGGCGTTTTGCACTCACATGCGGTTCGCTTTCATCAACATTAGATCTCCGTTGAGAGCGGTCGCGTATTACCGGTCCACCGGTACTTCTACGCGGAGGAGAATCCACACCTTTCTTTTTCCTTGGAGCCATAGGTGCTTTCCCTTTCCTTGAACTGTTTCTTCTTCATATTCGGAGGAATTTTCAGAATCTGAGCTTGTCGAACCTTCCTCTCGTGATCGTTTAGGAGTCTTCTTCTTTCCAGAACCACGACCACGTCCACTTCCAGTGGCCATAAGATCACTAGTGCAAGAAGCCATGAAAATGCCATTTCCTACAAAGAACACAATGCACTATGATTTGATCGTATAGGAATGCTTTAAACATGTCTAAGAAACATTCTAAACATGTCACAATTGATGATTCATCATTTAAAATCCTTACATCAAAAGCCCTAAAATTTCAATTTTCTATGTTAAGAACACATGCAAATGATAGATTCAAGCATATAAGCATGGAAAACATGAATCTAATCGCATAGAGACAACCATTTATGTTCTAAACATAAATTAAGAGTGTGTTTAGCAAGAGATTTCATTTGGAGTAAGGATCAACTCAAAATAAACATCAAAACCTAAAAACTAGGGTTTTGAAGCAAAAGAAAGCAAGATTAATGAAGAAACTTACAAATCAGAGCAACAAATCTCTTGATCTTGAAGAAAAACCCCCTTAGAGATGTTTTAGAGAGAGAGAGGGAGGTTTTGAAGTGGGAGAGATGAATTAAAGACAATGTGGTTCCGGAATAAAAAGAATTCCAGTCCGCGTACCGGTACAAGAAGTCGCGTACCGGTACGCAGTGCAAAAACCGAAAATCCTTCGTTCGGGTTCCGGATTGAAAAACAGGGGGATCCGGATCCGCAATGTAGTTCCGGTACTAAAAATGTAGTACCGGTACGCAAGTGAAAAACAGGGATTTTCATGATTCGGGATCCGGATTGGGTTTTCTGATCCGGATTCTTGGTTCAGGTACTAAAAAGCAGGTACCAGAACAACAGAGCCAAAAAGCCAAAATTTCTTGAAACAAATCCAAATTTTGAAATCTTTTCAAATACCGATTTGTATACCATCAAGAAATCCATTTAAGTGCTTTGAAAAACAATGAATTCACATAGATGTCATTCAATCCAATTAATTATAAAATTAAAAAGATTTACTCCAAAATCATGAAAAACAAAGGTAAAACATTATAGACCGTTTTTCATGTTATATTCATCAAACACAAGTCATCAAAAATAATCTTGAGATCCAAACTCTATCAAGATGTAACGGATTTACAAAGATGACTTACGGAGATTTTCAAATGACATCAATCTGAATTCTACCCTTTCAAATTGAGATAAGCACTAAATACCTAAGAGTGGCTCTTTGAGCATCTTTTTAACTATCCCACCTTATACCAACCAGGAGATTGTTCAAAATAAGAACTTTGAATTTAAATCTCCGAATGCTTCGACTAAAATTCTCAAAAATATTTTTCAGGCATCCATAACATGTGGTATCTTTCCAACATGTGGTGGTAGTTTTCACACTCCTTTCGGATGTAACTCTTTTCACATTTTATAATTCATTTATTTACCCTTGTAAGAAGGCAATCTCTTACGTGAAAGAATTAAATCCCAAATTTCAGTCTATCGGTTGTCTCACGTTTATCACAATGAATTCACACAACCGAGATAGATTAAGCATCTAAAGATCACACATGATTTCTAAAATTTGATGCTTATAATATCAAAAACTCCTATAATGAAGTATCTTCAAGAATTATGATTATGGAGTAAAGTTGATAATTCATATAAAATTAGATTGGAGTGATTGAAAGTGAAACCCTTTTTATTCAATGCACTTGTTCGTTAAAACCCTTTTGTTTAAAAAAAAACCAAAAAATATAACCAAGAGCATTGAAAAACATGTAATGCAGAGATTAAGAAAAATATGAAGGGAAAAACCAATCAAAGCATTACACACAGTCATAAGCTATTTAGAACTTAAGACAAGGAAAGATATCACCTTTCCGAATCCAAAATCGCTCGGATCTTGGGTTGTCTTGATTCATTGTGCCCGGGGGTTGGTAGCTTTGACTGTTGATTCACCTTGGGTCTTTGCCTCGCAATAATCCACTTGATGATTGATGTTGTGGCTCGGACCTTTGGTGGGTTGAGTGAACTCCATTGACTTGATGTGTCTTTTGAATCCTTTGAGTCCGCTCCGTAGATGAAGTTGCCGAAGAATTTTTCTTTCTCTTTTTCGGGCAAACCTTCACCAATGTCCTTCAAGTCCACAAAGGTGACATGTCCTTCCTTTCGATTTCATTGTGGAACTTGAAGCATGCGCAGTTTGTCCTTTTTAAATCCCAAACCAACCTTGCTTGTTTGACCTAATCCGGACATACTTTCTAGTTTCTTGGAACGGTTGAAAGCCTTTGTATGTCGGATTTGAGTTCATGAACTTGCTTGGTCAAAGCTTGGTTGGTGACATGAATCTCCTCAAACTGCTTTTCTAGAAAACCAATCTTGTCCATATATGATTTTGCGTTCGTCTCCGATTGGTTTAGCTTTTCTTGGAGGATTTTATTGTTATCCAATAAACGTCCTTGTTCCTCCTCGAGATCATGAAGTTTGATCTTTAAAGCTTGATTCTCGTCTTGAATTTCAAGTCGTTGCTTCCTCAACTTCTTGATATGCTTGGCCATCTTCTTTGATTCCGCAAGAAGTTGTTGGTATGCCTCAACGAGTTCTTCCTCGTCCGACTCCCCCTCACTTGATGACTCTCCTCCGGATGTTGATGTTTCATGCAAAATCAAAGGAATAGAGTCAGTGACTAAAGATGATAAACACAAATTAGAAGAGGGAATTTGAGAGGCATGAAAAGCAACAAATTTTTCTTTTTCCTCTTCACTTGAGGTCGATTCATCGAAACTAGAATCGTCCCAAGTTTTTGCTTGCAAAGCCTTCTTTTTGTATGATTTCTTAGAAGGACAATCCGTTGAAATATGGCCGTAGCCTTTGCATCGATAACATCGGATTTCCCCTTCGAAATCATCTTTTTCTTTTTCTTTAGAAGGTTTTGCAACGCCTTGAGTTTAGAGGATTTAGAACCCGATGATCCTTTAGAAGATTTCGTGGATGAAGATCCATCGGTTCGATTCTTCCAAAATTTCCGACGAAATTTCTTTGTGATCCGCGCCAATTGTTCTTCAAAATCGGCAAAAGAGATTTCATCGTCGGAACTCGATTCGTCATCTTCTTCCTTTGTTGATTTGAATGCAATACCTGTAAGCTTAGAAGAAGACTTGGAAGAAATTTGATTAGTAGGAAAAGTCATCTCATAAGTTTGTAAAGCACCTACTAATTCCTCTACACTCATCTCATCCGGATGACTAACGGTTTCAATGGCGGTAACCTTTGCCCTAAACCGTTCCGGAAGAGTCCGAAGAATCTTTCTTACAATTTTCGACTCCGGGATCTTTTCTCCTAAATTAGCACATGTATTAATTACATCTTGAAGTCTAGTGTAATAATCTGTAAACAATTCATGCTCTTCCATATGAATAGAGTCAAATTGACTTGTAAGCATCTGGAGCTTTTGAATTTTTACAAGATTAGTACCCTCATGTGTAATTTTGAGAATATCCCAAATTTCCTTCGCGGTTTCACACGCGGAAATTCTGTAAACTCAGTCGAGGAAAGAGAATTAAATAAAGCGTTCATACCTTTCCCATTGTAAGAAGATCTTTCGATTTCCTCTTTAGACCATCTAGAGCGAGGTTTTGGGGTAGTAGAATTTCCTACTTCCTCAACGGATGCACCCAACCGTATTCCACGGTTTGCCAAACCCGCTCATCAATAGAGATGAGAAAAGCTCTCATCCGCACTTTCCAATATGCATAATTGGTCCCATCAAAAAGAGGAGGTCTAAAAATATTACCACTTTCACCCAACATGATAGATAAACCTAAAACCCGCTCTGATACCAATTGTAGAGTTATTTAGGATCCACAAGGATCTAAATAGGTACTATCAAACACCTAGAGGGGGGTGAATAGGTGTAATATTATAAAAACCAATCTCAGTGCAAAAATAAAAAACAATGCGGAAAATAAAAATCAACACACCGAGATTTACGTGGAAACTCCAATCCAGGAGAAAAACCACGGGACCAACACGCAATAACAATCCACTAAGAAATGAAGAATAACAAGGTGATTACCGACTCCACGGACTCGACCCCTCCTTCAACTTCTTCGGACCTTGCGCTGACCGGTTGGATGTCCACGCAATAACAATCCACTAAGAACGAAGAATAACAAGGTGATTACCGTCTCCACGGATTCAACCCCTCCTTCAATTTCTTCGGACCTTGCGCTCCAACGTTTGCACGTCCACTGCACACGTTCGAATCCACGAACGCCACTCGAATCCACGAGCACACGTTTCGAATCCACGAAACGCCTTCAACACACCGAATCCACGGTGCCACGTCGAATCCACGACGCAAACTCAGCCGATAGAAAATATAGGCTTCGATGGTGATCCTTTGCTTAGATTGTCATTGAGGAACCGTAGAAAGAAATTCTAAGCAAAGACTAGATCAATTCGACAAAAGATAGATCTTGGAAGAACCGTCGAATTGACCTAAAAGAGGCTATAAAGAAGAACGATAAAACCTAGCCTCTAGGGTTGCTCTCAAGTGTTTTTAAATTGATCGGTATTGAACCCCCGTTCTTGAGAAACCCTAAGTGTCTATTTATAGCCCTTGGAAACATATTAGAGTCGGTTTAGGAAACTTTTCCCGAGGCAACATTGTGTACCGGTACCAAATATGTGTTCCGGTACTCAATGGCGCAAAACACAGATTTTTCTATTGTGTTCCGGTACGCGAGTCTGTGTTCCGGTACGCAATACAAATTTCAGAAAACTCTGTGTCGGGTTTGAGGAACTTCAAGTGTGGTTCCGGTACGCAATGTAAAAACTGATTTTTCCAAGATAAACTTTATCCAAAACAAACCAAGTACCGGAAACCAAACTTGAATTAAGTTGTAAGTTAAAACCAAGTTCCTAAAACCAAGTCTAAACCGGTTTTCATTAATTTCCTGTTTCCAATGATTATAAATGAACTTTAATCACCATGATCAATATCTAAACATACCTGAGAGTTGACTTGGGCTCATGTTGAATCTTCAATGAGTCTTCGAAGGCAGATTTGACAATTTGATCCCTTTAAGACTCCGACTCAACTCACTGACTTGACTCACGAAATATGCCAACACCAAAAAGCCGTAACAGTAGTTTACCTGTTTCAGCATTTTATGTATTTTACCACTTCCCCTGTTCCCTTTTTGCCTCTAGTAGTCCTAGTGGGTGCGTCAGAGTTGAGTTTACCCCACTAGGGGAGGCTGCTGGTTTTATCTGGTAGTTCTCACCCCCCCATTATTATTTTCTGTCTTTTTCCTTCCCCTTTATTTTTGCAGAGTCGTCTGTGGGAGCTGCTGGGCCATCAGCGGCAGATCGAGGTAAGAAGATAGCGGACTAGCTAGATCGTTTGCCCCGACCATGAGAGTAGCTGGACTTATATTGTACCCCTTTTTATCTCAGACTGTAGCACTTTTATTTTCGATCTGGCTCTGGCCAGCTGGGTGTATTATTATGGTGAGCTGGGAGATATTGTATTATTACAGCTTGTACCTTGTCAGTCTGGGATTATTATGTTTAGTTCAGCTCTGCTTTATGCTCTGTTATGGTATATTATATCTGAGCAGATTACGAGCGCTTCGTGTACGCGGGAAATCCCGTGTGCATGGCGGATCTGTTGGCGAGCCGGGGTCCGGGGCGTGACAGATTAAGTTGGTATCAGAGCTAGGGATAGGTCAGTTGGGACTTAGGAAACCCTAGGCTTTTGGCAGACCCTAGGATGATAGGGCGTGAGAGACGAAACTCTTTGCGAAAGTCGCCGATTTATTGTTTGACTCTTCCAGTAAAAGAAGAGGGACCGACATACCCAATTTTTGGTGAATAGTTATGTTGGCTGCAGACAACATAAAGTCACAGAAATCGGGGATGTCTTTGACTTTCGCTAGATTGGGTCGTGTGGGGTTATGTTGCTGAGTGTGGATTCTTGTGGTAGGATGCCTCCGCGACGTAGAATGTTGACGCGTTCGCAGCCTTCTTCCTCTGAGCCCGAGCCGGAGGAGTCCGAGCAGGGCCAGCAGAGTGAGGTCCAAGAGCTTCAGGCTCAGATGGCCCAGATGTCAGAGGCTGTTCGTGTAGTAACCATGATTTTAAAATCTAGAATTCAGATTTAAATAATTTCCGGAATTATTAGTGGGTCAATGGTGGCCCAAAAATATCGACTTTTGATCGGGGTCTGATCTGGAAAATCCGAGATCACCATAGCGATCGTCTCGTCGAAACATAGAAGTTTCATATTCATATGTTTTCGATCCGACGGTCGGATCTTCCAGAAATCAGAAATTAAAAAGCGGGCCCCGCGACTTAAGTGAATAGTAAACACTATAATTTAATTCCCCTTGAAACACTAAAGGCCGAATCACTGTCTAAAAGTTTAACATAGGGATATGAGTAATGAGTCCTAACTAATTTCGACGTTCTGAACGCGATGGCACAGACGGATTTCGCGTTTGGCGACCGGGTGCATCGGGATGTGCAATATACCGCATTTCGAACAAAATTTATGGCCCGAGATTTTATCAGAGCGTCAAAACACATCAAACGAATACGCTACCTAACAGGTCTCGACGAGTCGGACGTCGTGGCGAAGTCCGTTTCGCGAAACGGCGACCGGAAGGTCTCGAATGCGTGAAAAGTGCTCAAAATGGATTAAATTGTAATAAAAACTTCATATTTTATGTGATTTGTGCTTGGGTTTCAAACCAAGGGGGGATTGTTACGGAATTTGAGTTGGCGTATTTCGTGAATAGTATTAAGTCTTGAAGATTGAAGATGAAGAAACTTTGGATCATATACCTCAATCTCAAGAAAGAAGAATTCAAAAGGATCAGGTACGTTTAACTAAATAATTTTGATGATCCGAATACTTCTTATAGTGTAGAAACACCTGGAAGAGGTTTTAATGCATATTCATCAAAAACTGGACATGGGACATGTTCAGGATCCGGATCGTGGACTTTCAATCCGGATCCCGAAAGGTGTTCGTTCATACATTGCTGCAATCCGGATCACAGCTTGGGCAGTCCGGATCCCGAATGGGGTGTTTTGTGAAAATGTATGAACGATCCGGATCGTGGATTATGATCCGGATCCCGAACAGGTGATTTTCTGGAAACTGCATTCTGTGCGTCTGCGATCCGGATCGTGGCTTATCCAATCCGGATCGCCGTCGGTAAAACTTTCCAGAAAAGTTGTTTTTGATCCGAATATTCTTCCTAGGGTTTCTAACCTATAAATAGCCCTCTATTCATTTCTAGGGTATCGGAAATAGAGCCGTCATTTTCAAATATCATTTTATACGGCCTTAGATCCACATATAGAGAAGAAAGGAAATCAATAGATTTATTCTATGTTTCTTCATCTATATTGATTAGTTTGATTCTAGGTTTTCATACTCACATCTTGAGTTGAATCAAACTAATGAATACTTAGATGGTATTTCCGATCTACTCTTGATCTAAGTATTCGGCGGATCATCACCACCCAAACAAACAACGATTTACCCCAAAATCGGCGCGTGGACTCGCGTGGCCTTGTGGATTCAAGGGTGCAATCGCTCTCGTGGATTCGGAGCGAGGTGCGTTCGTGGATTCGAAGCGTACCATTGGGTGAAGACCGTGGATTCGGTTGGACGTCGTGGACTCGACGTTGGACGCTGTGGATTCAGCGTTGGGCGCGGATCGTGGATTCGAGAAGCGTCGTGGAGCGAGCGGGAAGATCGACTAGGGCGTATGGTAAAAGGTTGAGTCGTCTGTGAGTACGTTATATCACCTTGTACGTGTGTTAACTCTAGTGGATTTCGCCGTGTTATCGGTCCCGTGGTTTTTTACTCCGGTTTGGAGTTTTCCACGTAAAAATCTTGTGTGTTCTTTTATTTTTCCGCATTGGGTTTTATCGCACAATGATTTTTTGAGTGTTTATTGTTTACACCTATTCACCCCCCTCTAGGTGTTTTTTCCCCTATTTAGATCCTTATTAACCTAAACCCAACAGTGGTGCAGAGCGGGAATACTGTGAAGTGACCCCGGGGCCCAGGATTTAGTGTGAACAAGGTTTGAAGGTTTTTTAAAAAAGAATCTTGCATTTTAGTGTAGGTGGCCTTTGGGTTTCCTTGGGGGTTTAGCACGAGGGGGTTTTATGGATTCCGAAGCATCACCTAACCCTCTGCATCACCCAGATCCAAGCCCGAAGTTCTGGACAACCCTAGAACCCAAACACCATTAGAGAGTGAAACCGAGTGAGAGAGGGAAGGAGAAGTTGGAAAGTTGGAACCAAAAATTTTTCGAGTGCTGTGGGGGAGGTCCTGTGGTGTTCCTGGTGTTGGAGGACTTTGCTGGAGTGGGCCGAAGTCGCGCAAGGAAGGAGGTGCAAGATTCCGGCTACTTCCTTTCTTCCCCGAGTCCGGCAAGGTGAGTTCTCTTTAACCTAGGATTGTTAGCACTCCAGACCTTTAACAGTAGCCTAGTTAGGACCTAGTGATGCTCCATGCACAGCCCGAGCCCCCCATGCAGCCTGGTTGGCCGGCGGGGGCGAAGTCTCGCGGGAAACCTAGAATAGCTCCGCCGCAAGAGAACTCACAAACCGTTTGACCAAAACGCACCAAAATTGGGGTGCCGAGACTGTGGAACAAGTAGAAAAAATCTGCTAAGTTTGGGATTTTGGTCGAGCGTTGTCGAGAAAAATGATGCCCTAGCTTGGAGAAAGTGTGCATGATGGCCGAGCTTGCAGCTCCGGCGCCGGCCGGCCACCACCGCCGGCCACACGTCGGGAGCCTTCATGGGACCCTGATACCCCACCCGTGCCATTGCATGGCACCCATGCAGGCTGGGTGGTGGCGCGGCCCGAGGTCGGACCGAGATGGAGCCGAGTGGGCCGCCGGCGCTCCGGCCGTCTCCGGCAAGTCGGGGATGGACGGGAAGCTTTCTGGGACTCAGTAGAGTCCTCAATGCAAGTGGAATAGGCCCAGGTTGCCTCGGTTGAAATCCGCCATTAGAGGCATAAAGCTTGAAATGGAGCTTCATGCCCCGCCGGCGCCGCCTCTTCCCGTCGACCAAGCAAGGTATGGGACGCATTAGGAGGTAATTAGCACATGTTGGTGCCTTTGGTTGGGACCAGCAGGCCCAGGTTGCTGGTCACGAATTTCAAAGCTTTGGGGGTCATCTTCTTCCCGAGCTCCGGCCAACCTGGGGATTTCTGGTTGCTCCAAGATGAGGGGAAGTGATCTAGGGAGCTAGTGGAGCATTTTGATCCAAGTTATTTGCGGAATGGTTGAGTAATTGCTGAGATCCAACTTTGAGTTGGTGTTGGAAGCTTGTATGTGAAATGTGCATGTTGGGTGTTTGAGGAAATGCCTCAATGAGAATTTTAATGAATTAGCTCTCGATTGTATATCAAAGTTACTCAGAAAGGTCCCCTGAGCTTGATGCTCACTTCAGACCAAGATGGTTTGTGTGGATCAAAGAATGGAGCATTGTGAACTTGTATGTGAACTTGGCTTTGGATCTCTTGATCCAGCAGATCTGGGCTGCAAAACCAAGTGAGCCCTGGCATTTGACACTGTATCAAGACATTTTCATATACAAAGTTTCATTAAAAGAGTTGGTCTAAATTAAAAGTATAGATTAACTACCTTTAAGAGTAATTTTGGCACAAACAATGTTCCGGGCCTGTTAGCGAGCCGCGTAGTGCATTCCTGGCTAATTTGGGTCATGGACGCGGTGATCTCGTCAGACTTGGTGTTTGAAGAGCCGGAGAAACAAAAATTCTTTTTGGCTATGTTAGAGAGGAATGTTATGGCCAAAGTTTTCCTTTCGGGTCTCGTGTTGACCCCAAATGGTAGCACGAGTTAATTATGTTATAACGGACACGCTGAAACTTGACGGCGCTGTCTTTGGATTCATGGTTTGGGAAGAAGGGGTAAAACAGGTGTTCAAATAAGCGTATAATGCGATTATAGAGAAAAATAATGGATTAAGTTGGAAAATGAAGCATGCGGCTGTCTTTGTAGACAGTATATACGACCTCTCTAAGCATTTTTGTTCATAGTTTCGAGGGGAGCTTGTTGAGTGGGGGAAACGGATCTTGTTTCGTAAATCGGCAAAAATTGTTCGGTTTCACGAATTACGGTGCGGTTCGTGTTGTAAGTTGGATTCCCCGTGTTGTGACAAAAGTATAAAAATAATGTCGGGATAGGTTTGGTTGAGTTGTTCCCTAATCATAATTTTGATTTAGGTTGACAAAGTCTTCGAGCGTCCTGTTGGAGTCGAAGGTTCGCCTGCGCATTAACAGGTGGGTTATCTTCGGTCCGGGCTTTATCATTTCGGCCCTCGGTGTACGGTATTGGTTGGACTCCTGTTTTGTTAATCTAGGTTATATTTGAGCCTGTCTGCCTTTGATTGTGATATATATATTGCTTTGACTGATTGGCTATTAGTTGCACTTCTATGCTTGATTATCATTTGATCTATTAATGTTTGAGCCTGCCATTCCTTTCGATCAATTATGCTTGATCTATAGTTCTCTGTCTTTGTTGATTGCCCTGCATGATCTTTAACCGTTTCCAGTTGCTCCTATGATTATCTGGATTTTTGCCATGCCTGATTGGACATACTTGGGCCTGGTGATCTTTGTTGCTGAGCTCGTACTGCTGAACACATGTATATTCTATTTAAATAATGATTTTACCCAAGCTTCGCAGGGTCGCCTGCGTCTGTTCTTGTTTGATAGGACAAGGGCACTGCTCTGCGAGGTTTGAACCCAAAACCTGTTTTAATGATTTTTCTTAAAACTGCATGTGTTTGGACAGTATGACTTGGTCTGTAGTTGCTAAACCTGGTTCTATCATAGTGGCTGTTGATTATATTCCGCTTTGCCTTCGTGATTGGCTGGTGTTACATCCTGATCTATGTTTTAGAGATTTTTGATTATATTCCGCATTTGCATTCGTTGGTTAATAGATGTTGAGCTTGCTTCCTGATGATCAAATATTACACTGCTGAATACATAATTTTAATCAACCAATGTTTTATCGAGCTTCGTAGGGTCGCCGGAGTCTGTTCTTGTTTGATAGGACAAAGGCAATTGCTCTGCGAGGTTTGGAAACCCAAGCTTCGTAGTGTCGCCTGAGTCTGTTCTTGTTTGATAGGACGAGGGCAACGCTCTTCGAGGTTTGGACTTTTCAAAATAGTTTTGTCTTAAAGAAATATGTGTTCAGTTTTGTATGTTTGGTTGGTCTGCCTGATTGAGTTGAGATTTGCTGTTGATCTTATGTTGAGTTGAGATTAGCCTTTGATCTTGCATATGAGTTGAGATTCAGTTGATTCTGCTATTGCATCCCAGTGGGGATTTCCCGGCTTGTTGCCGATTGCCCGGTCAGTGGACCGTGAGTTTGAGCATTTGCATTTGATCGCCCGCACCGTTGTACTTCACGAACATCAGCGGAGTCATGACCCGCAGCGATGTTCTTTACCGGTAAAGTGGTTAGCAATTGCGACCCGTGACCCTAGTCTGGGGAATGTCAACCAGGTGGTGCCAGGTGGGCAGTTTGCCTGAGGTCTTGTGGGACCAATATGGTGGCTTGTAATTGGGTATTTTGAGTTATCCTATGTTTGATGCATGATTCTGCTTGTTTTACCTGCTCTAGTTATAGCCTGCTTTTGTCATGATACTTGTTTATCCTGTTTTCAATTCCTGGTTTAGTTGAAGATAGTCGTTTATTGATACCTATTCACTTATTCAGCATGCTTGATTCATCTTATTCCTGTCAAGATTATACATGTTCCTGTTGGTTATTCTTTTGCTTCATAAATGCTTACCTAATATGATTCTCCTGATTCCTATGCCTGTTATAGATGTCATCCTATGCTTGCTTTAAGATTTGCTAAATTGATTTAACTGCAGCTCCAACTATATATCTGTTATTCCTAACATGTGATCATTTACTATCCTCTAGTATTGTATACCAGTAGGTACGATCTGCTATTTCTCGGCTCGTCGTGCCCACTGGGATACACTCCGGTGTGTCTCACACCCTCGGGTGACTGTTTTTCAGGTCGAGCGGTGTTGGGATGTCGGGACGAGTTGGTGAGGTTTCGAGTTAGAGTTTGACCCTGGACAGCCGAAAGCACATGTATTTGTATCAGAAAAGGAAATGTGTAATTCATTTGTAAAGTTGTTGTAATAATTATTTTGTAGTCTTAATAGATGTAGTACGTAGTTAGTACTCTGATGTTGTTGCCTGTTAGCCGTGCATATATAGAAAAGGCTCAATCCAAAGGGGATTGGGACTCTTCTATATATGTGGCGGTCTGTCATTGCCCTGGCTGTTTTGCAACTCTGATTTTGAGAAAAAAAAAAAAATTTAGACGCTGGTTTTTAAACTCGGGGCGTGACAGTTCGGCGACAGGAGGAGGCCATGGGACGACTGATGCAGATGTTAGAGCAGAGGGCGCATCCTGTTGTAGCACCCCCAGAAAGTTCTCCCGTACCTTCTTCCCCTGCTGTGAATCCCCAGTTGTACCAGTGACCCCGGCATCCCCTGTTGCTCGGGGTACTGGTAGACAATCGTCTGGGTTGACGGGATCTCTGACCCCGGCAGAGCAGCGGGAAATGGTTGACCTGTTGATAAGGTTCCGCCAGTTTGACCCACCCCGTTTCTCGAGGCAGAGTGTAGAGCCGTGGGATGCAGAGTCATGGATCACGGCGATGGAGCGACGTTTCGAGACACTATTTATCGAGGAGCGATACCAGGTGTTATTGGCAACGAACTTTTTGGAACTCAACGCCGAGGCTTGGTGGCGGCGTGTTCGACCAGCTGGTCCGCCTGGGGCTCAGCTCTTGACCTGGGCGGAGTTCCGCAGTCTCCTTCTCGGGGCTTTCTTCCCGGAAAGTGTCCGACAGAGGCTGGAGGAGCAGTTGAGAAACCTGCGCCAGGGAGATCGGCCCGTACACGAGTACATTGCGAATTTCAATCAATTGTTGGCATGTGTACCGAACGTGGCCAGGGATGAGGCGCACCGAATTTACATGTTCGAGCGAGGGTTGCGCCGGGACCTCTTTCAACTGGTTCGCTCGCGTAGGTTGCAGACCTTGGAAGCCTCGATGGAGCAGGCACTCTATGTTGAGCGCGGAGAAGTAGTGATGGAGGAGGTAACTCCGGCTCCCACAGTGATTTCGGAGGCGAAGCGCCCGGCATCGACGGATGAAGGGCAATCGAGCTGCCAGGAACCCCCGAAACTTCCACGATTCCATCCTCCGGGTCGTGAGTTTTAGGGACACCAAAGATTAGGTGAACCCCGTCAGCCACAGTAGCAACAGGAATCGCAGCAACAGATACGGAGACAACAACAGTCGGGACAGCCACAACTTCGCGACAAAGACAGATGTATATTCTGTGGAGGACCTCATTTGTCGCACACCTGTGATCTGAGGTGGGGTCGTTGTTATAAATGTGGACAATCAGGCCACATTCGAGCTTCATGCCCCCTTTCGACCTCAGCGGCACCTTCTTCAGTTTCGGCTCCCTTCGTATCTCAGCAGCGGTCGTCAGCTCAGCGGCCTTATGCTCCGGCGAGTGAATCACCATCTTTTTACCCTGCTGATCACCAGCCACCAGCTCAGAGCGGTCGGATTTATGCCACTCAGGTGAAGGACTTTGCAGCAGCCGACCATGTGGTGGCAGGTATTATTACTGTTTTACTTTTTTGGCATTAGACTTTGCATTGTATTGCATTGGAGCATCCTAAGATGTGTCAGGAGTGCATTTACCTCATTGCATGGGTAGGGGTAGGACGGTCACCTTACGCACGGGAGGTACGTATTTCCGATCTTTTAGCATGAAGGAGTGTCGCTAGTCCTGCCCGGTGCAGATGAGTCTTAGACCTGATAGTCATGACTCAGCTGCGGGACTTGATTGTGGTACATGGATGAACTGGCTGGCTCAGTACTCTTTTTCGCGGCAGTTGGTTGCGCTGCGAGGACAGTCTGTTGGGGAGCCAGGCCAGGAGAGATCCGTGTACTAGAAGTGTCGGTGGGCTTTCTTTGCCTCCGTAGTTTTGACTTCACTGGCAAGGCGAATGATTCGCTTTAGGTGCGTAACCTTTTCGGCTGGCATAATTTTAGGGATGATTGGACGCCTACCCACCCCTACTTATTTGAGACATTGGACAGAGGATTGTTGTTTAGTTTAGTCTCGTTTCGAGGACGAAACTCTTTTTTAGTGGGGGAGGATGTGATGATCCGGACTCCCGCAGGAACTGTACAACATTAAACAGTGACTGTGGTGAGCTTGTTCGGTGAATCAGAGCTTGTAGATTTGAAATTGGATATTTAATATAGACTCTGCGCGAAAATCGGAGCAAATGGAAATTTCCGGGAGCTTTCGGCAAAATTTCGGATGAGAATTTGGCGAAACGGACGTCATATTTGGACTCAGCGCACGAAAACGGTCGAAACGGTATATTTACTTTAATTTTTCTGCATCTGGGTACTGTTCACGCCGGAACAGTAACTCCGGCCGCCGGAATTACTGTTCCGGCGACCGGCGAGCGGCGGCGCACGGCGGCGGGCAGCGGCGCAGCGGCGGCACAGCGGCGGAGCGCGGGGGAGCGCGGCGCGGGCAGCGCGGGCAGGCGCGGGCAGGCGCGGGCAGGGGGCCCTGGTGCGCGGTCCATGGGCATGGCGTGCACCGGGTGTACCGAAAATTTCAGCTGCCACGTGGCAGCTTCCCATTGGCTGGACGGCTTCTAGAAGCGCGTGGGGAGGTGACACGTAGCACTACCCTATTGGCCGACATCTTCCGGAAAACCCGGAGCGCGGAGCAACCACGTGCACCACGTGGCCACGTGGCGAATTTTCATTGGGCCTGCACAGGCTGTTCCCTGTTTGTGGACACGTGGCGCGTTTCTGGTTGGCCCGTTTCGGTGTTTCCTGTTCGGATTCGAATCCCGTGTGGGAATATTCCCTTTTGGCCCACTATATAAGAGGTCCCCCACCCCCTCTCTTTGCACCTCGGTTTTCGAGCCCTTAGAGAGAGAATCAGAGGATTGTGCCCTCTACGAAATTTCTTCCTCTCTCTCTCTTCTCTCTCTCCTCTAAATCTCAGAATTTTGGAGTTACAGATAGTGAGTTATCTGCGACGCGGCGCACTGCGACAATTTCTTTTTAGGCCCATTTCCCGTCGCAGTTCCGTCGAAAATTCACTGCGGGCTAACCGGGTGGAATTTTTGGACGATTTTTGCGGCAGCGCGACCGTAAGAGGTAGGGCTTCGATTTCCGTGTTGATCATTTTGCTCCGTTTCATACTTTTGGCACGATTCCCGAGTCCTCTTTGACCCCCCTTTTTGCTGTGGAAATTTCTGGACAGCGTCAACTTCTCCGATTTTTATCTTGGCGTAGGAGCGTCAGATCGAGGCGTTCAAAGAGTCGATTTTGATCTACTCTTCGCGAGGAACGCAACCGTGATTTTTCTGGGATTTTAGGAGCTCATTTTAGAGGTGAAAAACTCCTCTTTTCCCGTGCTGTCTGAAAAACAGCAAATATTGTGCTTTTTGGGAGTTATATTGAACAGCTGTGCGCTGATTTGCAGGAATTGAGGACTGTGGACAACCAGGAGACTACCTGGGGTGTTGTTTGAGCTGCTCGAGGTGGGCGGTTGTTGCTTACCTCATTTTTGACAAGCTCACTGGGATTACTAGAAATCCCCTAAAATAATGTGACAATTAATGAGAACCATTGGGACAAACTAACAGGACAAACTAACAGGACAATTGATGAGAACCATTGGGACATACTAATATGACAATTAATGAGAACTATTGGGACGAACTAATATGACAATTAATGAGAACTATTGGGACGAACTAATATGACAATTGATGAGAACTATTGGGACGAACTAATGTGACAATTGATGAGAACCGCTGGGACGAACTCTTCTAAAATTTAATATGACCCCACAGATTTTATGATGACTTATATCGGGACACTGTGATTGGAACAAAGGCTATAATTTCGCATGCAAATATTTTTTTTTCAGTAAATCAATCTTCTTTTAATATTTAATACCTTTCCACGGCTTTTGAAAAGTACAATTGCATGCTGGGTTGGACATCTAGTTAGCCTATTTATTGCTACACTATCATATTGGGATCTGAACATGTTGTCCTTTGCATCCAGATGTTTGTTGCTCAAGTATGAGCAGGGGTTTGGGATAGTGTAGTCGAGATTGCATTAGATTGTGGATTAGTGGGGTATTGCGGTGACCGCGGACAGTAGGCGGTTGACCAGATGTTTATCCTTGCATCAGATTAGGGGATCGGGATCCTTTTTAGTGGAGGGATTTGTCCCACTTGAGCATAGTCATGATCCAGTCCTGCTTTTGATACTTATCTTACCGGCGCGGTTATTGCCCGGTGGCGCTTTACTCGTGTGGGTCGCTCCCCTCGAGTTCCCCTCTAGAGGCCGGAATCAGACAGTTATTGATAGGTTTTGCTATCACATCGGCGCGGTTATTGCACGATGATGAGAGCGGCAGCAGGCAGTACCAGTTTTACTGGTGGCTAGATTGGGTTTATTTGGACAGAGACTAATACTGATGCATGCATACAGTTTTGATAGCCAGTACCGCATTAGAGGCATTGTAGTGGTAGTTTACCTGTTTCAGCATTTTATGTATTTTACCACTTCCCCTGTTCCCTTTTTGCCTCTAGTAGTCCTAGTGGGTGCGTCAGAGTTGAGGTTTTACCCACTAGGGGAGGCTGCTGGTTTATCTGGTAGTTCTCACCCCCCCATTATTATTTTCTGTCTTTTCCCTTCCCCTTTATTTTTGCAGAGTCGTCTGTGGGAGCTGCTGGGCCATCAGCGGCAGATCGAGGTAAGAAGATAGCGGACTAGCTAGATCGTCTGCCCCGACCATGAGAGTAGCTGGACTTATATTGTACCCCTTTTTATCTCAGACTGTAGTACTTTTATTTTGGATCTGGCTCTGGCCAGCTGGTGTATTATTATGGTGAGCTGGGAGATTATTGTATTATTACAGCTTGTACCTTGTCAGTCTGGGATTATTATGTTTAGTTCAGCTCTGCTTTATGCTCTGTTATGGTATATTATATCTGAGCAGATTACCAGCGCTTCGTGTACGCGGGAAATCCCGTGTGCATGGCGGATCTGTTGGCGAGCCCGGGTTCCGGGGCGTGACAGGCTGTGCATTAACTTGAACTTGAGGCTCTGCATTAACTTTGAACTGTTGTGATCTTGAGGCTGTGTTAAACTGCATTATCTTTGAACTTCCTGCTTTGTGATTTTGAGGCTGTGCATTAAATTGAACTTGAGGCTCTGCATTAACTTTGAACTGTTGTGATCTTGAGGCTGTGTTAAACTGCATTATCTTTGAACTTCCTGCTTTGTGATCTTGAGGCTGTGCATTAACTTGAACTTGAGGCTCTGCATTAACTGTGAACTGTTGTGATCTTGAGACTGTGTAAAACTGCATTATCTTTGAACTTCCTGCTTTGTGATTTTGAGGCTGTGCATTAAATTGAACTTGAGGCTCTGTGTAGTGGCCCTGGCTCCCATGCAGTGTTTTTCCGATGGATCCACAGTTAGAACACCTAGTATTGATGTACCTGGCCCACAGTGCACCAATTGGGTGCTATTGATGGACCCTGTGTGCTTTTATTTACTGTATTGGCCTTCGGCTGGGTTTGCCGAAGTTTCTGGAAAGATTTAGGCCAAACAGAGGTCGTAGATGGATTCAGCGCGGAAAAACGCTTGAAAACGACTATTTATTTGCTTAATTTGGAGCCCGGATGCCCAAAAACGGACACCCGGAAGTTTTTAGTGGAAAATGGTGCATGGGAGGGGCCGTAGACCGCCGGGATGCCACGTGGCAGGCTCTGATTGGCCGGTCTGCGATGCGCGGTCCACAGAGCAGCGCGGCGGGGTGCACAGATCCGGCGCATGGACACGTGGCACCGCCTGATTGGCGGGCCCAGGGCGCGCGGTCTACCGGGTGGAGCGCGGCGGTGCATGGACCAGGCGGGGGACACGTGGCAGTCACCGGTTGGTCGGTGCACGCGGCGCGGTCCACGGAATTGCTGGGGAAGGCGTGGACCGGGTGCAGGGGACACGTGTCATCCCCTGATTGGCGGGTGCAACGTGCGCGGTGCACCGGACGCGGGTAGGTGCCTCGGGGCGCGTGCCCACGTGCGACCCACGTCGCGCTGCCGGCGGGCAGCGGGTCAACCGGGCGGACACGTGGCGCCCGCTCATTGGCGGGCGCCACCGCCTTACTGTGCCCGGGGAGCGGACACGTGGCGGGCGGTGAGTGGCCCGCTTCGGTGTTCGCTGTTCGGGCGACACGTGGCGGGCTCCGAGGCGGGTCGGACGGATCGTGGATCCCGTCCGACGGCGTGTATTGGGCCGGGCCGCACTGTGCGCGCCCGAAAGTTTGGGCCGGGCGCACTGTGCGCGCCGAAAGTTTTGGGCCGGGCCGCACTGTGCGCGCCCGAAACTTTCGGGCGCCCGAAAGTTTGGGCCCGAGCCCATGACTTGTTTTTTTGGGGCTTTTTCTTTGAGGCCTATATATAGGTCACCTTGGGCTGGCTTTTTCACTTTTCCTGTGAGAACCAGCTCTTGATCCTTTATGAAAAATCTTCCTCTCCCTCTTATCTATCTTCCGACAAAGTTTCAGAAAATCTGGAAGCCGTGACGACTGTGTTTCTACCTCGTAGTGCGGAGCGACGTTTTACAGTTTGAGGCCCACTACCGTCGCATTTTCTTCTGGGAGACCTGCAGAGCTACCCCGACCACATTTTTGGACGATTTCTTCGCCAGCGGTTGCACAAGAGGTATATCTACGTTTTCCGTGTTGATCATTTTCCCAGAAATGAGGTTTTTTGAGGGTTTGGGGTACATTTTTACGCCCCTTTGCTACAGTTTGGAATCTTGACAGCAGCGACTTCGCGGAATTTTATCTTCACTTCTGGATATCGGATTTCGACGATTCAAGAGCCTATCGACATCTACACTTCGCGAGGATCGTCGTGATATTTTTATTGGAATTTTAGAAAATTTATTTTCAGGTGAAAATCGCGTGTGAACAGTAACTGTGTATGCAGATTTTTGGAATGTGATTGTTATGTGTTATTGGTTGTAATTGTGAGTTGTTGTTGTACCCAGGACTGTAAGAGCACTTTTTCTGTGCTCCTGGCTCTGTGGATCTGGGAAATTGTCGATTCCTGGACTGTTTATCTGTACCGTCTCGGACAGTTAGCGTGTTCAGGTGGGTGATTCTGCTTGCAATAACTATGGACTGCACTCTAATTCTGCAATTATAAATGCATACATGATAGTATTTGAGCAATAAACTGTGCAAACTGTATGATAGTACCCACTGTTAGTAATTGCTAAATTTGATGATCTTATTAGAATTCTTGCCACGCATGAACCATTTTAATTGGAAAACTTGACTTAGCACATCTATTATGCATTGTATATCTTACCCAGACGACTACTGTTAAGATTATGCATCTACTTTAGTTTCCCCCACAGCATTTGTTACTTTTGTCATTCTGGACATAGTGGTCTTCCCCTAGTTGTGGGTTGGGAGGTTTAGTAGCTTTGGATGCATTGTACTCGTGTCTGGGGACCGAGTAGAGTCGGTAGCAGTCTGTAGATTGTTCATCATTGAGATAGTGACATGTGGGACTGGGATCTTTGGGAGATGATCATTGGGACAGTGTGGATTCTTAGTTAGCGAGTGAGACAGTGATTGGATCATAGCCTGCAGGAGCCATACTTGAGATCGACAGAGATGCGCAGATACTTTGCTCGGTGGGGTCGCTACCCACGAGTGCCACTCCGGAGTTGGGCTTGCTACTTCTTTCGCGGCTTGTCGATGTTGGTGTCCCTCTGGCTGAGCCAGTTTTGGCAGTCATGGACATCGTCCCTCTGGCTGAGCCAGTTTTGGCAGCTATGGACATACCTACAGCAGTAGGTAGGCGCAGGTTTGACTGGACCGTTTTGGCAGTCAGTTTGGATTGGGTGACTTGAGTCGAGTATCAGTAGAGACATATTGGTCTTCGATCCTTTTTCCTTGAGCATATAGATAGGGGCATAGTAGCAGTAGATGTTTTACTTTCCTGCTTTCTATACTGCATTTTCTTTTGTTACTTTATGCCCCTTGTAGACTTAGTGGGCAGGCCGTCGGGCTTGTTGGCGGCACCCACTGAGAACTACTGTGGGAGGTAGTTCTCACACCCGTCGTGGTGTCTTTTCCCCAGGGACTCCAGCTCCAGTTCCTGCGGTGCCCGTTGCTGATCCAGCTCCTTCAGACCGAGGTAAGGGAATCGCGAGGTAGATCTTTTCCCTTTCAGCAGCAGCGAGAGGTAGAGGTACCCGATGTACTTTTGGTTGTGTCTTTGGTGTGAGAGATTTTGTAGTGAGGTATCGAGTTGTACTCTTCTGTTTTCTTTTGAGAGACTCCTGTATTTGAGTGAGGACTTTATGTATATTATTGTGGGACAGTTTTACTTCTTGTTACTGTTAGTTTTACTTTTACAGCTCTGATATCTGTTAGTTTAGATACTTACTTGCAGGTTAGACGCTACGTCTCTACGGGGCTTCCTGTAGGGGCGGCGGATCTGTTGGCGAGCCCGGGGTACAGTTCTGACCCCGGGGCGTGACAGATTAGAGTGGTATCAGAGCCTAGGATGTAGGTCTTGAGGACTTAGGAACCCTAGGCTTATGGTTAAACCCTAGGATGACCCACGTGAGAGCCGAGATTTTTAGCGAAAGTCTTGATTGGGTTTCTAACTCTCCCGAGTGGATAGGGACGAGTGATAGACATGTCTTCCTTTTGTAGCGACTATGTTGGCTGCAGACAACATAGTGCTTCGGAAAGGGGGACATGCCTTTTGACTTTCGCTAGATTGGGTCGAGTGTTGCTTCTGGTTCTGATTGTTAGTTTTGTCCCTCAGGTGGGGATGCCTCCTCGACGTTCGATGGTGACGCGCTCGCAGCCTTCGTCCTCTGAGCCCGAGCAGGAGGACTCGGGGCGAGGACCTCAGGCTGAGATTCAGGAGCTCCGTGCCCAGATGGCACAGATGGTTGAGGCGGCTAGACGCCAGGAGGAGGCAGTGGCGCGACTGACTCTCTTATTGGAGCAGAGAGCACAGCCGGCAGTGGCACCCCCTGAGGCTTCTCCGGTGCCTTCTTCCCCTGTTGGGGCACCCCCTGTGGAGCAGTCTGCACCGGCGGTTCCTGTTGTGCCGGTTTCGAGTAGGCCACCGGCCGGGACGACGGGAGCGTTGACTGAGGCGGAGCAGCGGGAGGTTGTAGATTTGCTGATGAGATTTCGGCGGTTCGATCCGCCCCGCTTTTCGGGCATGGGTGCTGAGCCTTGGGCAGCCGAGACTTGGATTACCACCATGGAGCGCCACTTTGAGAGCTTATTTGTGGATGAGAGGTATCGGGTCATTCTGGCTACCCATTTTCTGGAGAGCAACGCCGAGGCGTGGTGGCGGCGTGTGCGACCAGCTGGTCCACCTGGGACGCAGCTTCTATCCTGGGCCGAGTTCCGGAGCATGTTGCTGGGAGCCTTCTTTCCGGAGAGTGTCCGACAGCGGCTGGAGGAGCAGTTGAAGAATCTCCGCCAGGGAGATAGACCGGTGCAAATGTACATAGCGGAATTCAACCAGCTGTTGGCATGTGTGCCTCATGTGGCCAGGGACGAGAGCCATCGTGTTTATATGTTCGAGAGAGGACTTCGTCGAGACATCTACCAGTTCGTCCGCTCCCGCAGACTGCAGACCGTGGAGGCCTCGATGGAGCAGGCCTTGTATGTGGAGTGTGGAGAGGCCGTGATGGATGAGGTATCTCCGGCCCCTGTAGCGACTTCTGGGGCGAAGCGCCCGGCCCTGCGGAGGAGGGGCAGTCTAGCAGGCAGGGACCCCCGAGACCTCCGCGTTTCCATCCTCAGGGCAGGGGGCACCAGGGACGCCAGAGATCGGGGGCGTCTCGACAGTCACAGCAGCAGCAGCAGCAGCGTCGACCCCCGCGACAGCAGCAGCCCCCACAGCAGTCTTCTCGGCAGCAGCGCTCAGATCGGTGTGTTATCTGTCGGGGCCCTCATCCGCCGACTCAGTGCCCGCAGAGGCAGGGCCGGTGTTTTCGATGCGGGGAGGCCGGCCATATTGCGAGTGCTTGTCCCAGGGCCGGCCATCCAGCTCCTTCTTCTGCATCAGCACCGACCGTTCCTTACCAGCCAGCCGGACCTTCTGCAGCTTACAGCAGGCCAGATTTTGCCTCTTCTTCTTCTCGACAGCCAGAGCGACGTCCCCCGGCACCGAGCGGTCGTGTATATGCCGCTCAGATTGAGGATGCTTCGCAGCAGAGCAGGTCGTCGCAGGTATTATTCTGATCTCATCAGTCCGTGCTCGGGCTCTTTTCGATACCGGTGCTTCTCATTCATTCATTAGTAGATCATTCGCATCCTTGCATGGTATAGCGGTAGCTTCTTTATCATCTGCATTAGAGGTTGAGATACCGGGTCATGTTCTTCATGTTGAGGAGTGCTGTAGAGATTGCCCCATTCAGTTGGGATCCTGGATTCTGCCGGCCGACTTGCTTGTCTTACGACAGCTCCAGGATTTCGATGTTGTTCTGGGTATGGATTGGTTGTCGAGATATTATGTCACCATTGATTGCCGCGATAGGACTGTTACTCTTCGTGAGCCGGGGCAGGAGGTGTTCGTCTTCCAGGGCTGTCAGAGCTCCTTGTTCGCCTTGACTATTTCTTCAGCGAGGGCCAGGCGGTTGATGAGTAGGGATGCACCGCATTTCTGGCGACGATTGTTGAGGCGCCTTCGGCGGCACGGGGACTCGAGGATATTCCAGTGGTCCGCGAGTTTCCCGATGTGTTTCCCCCAGAGCTGACGACCATGCCGCCAGAGAGGGAGATTGAGTTCGTGATTGATGTGGTACCCGGAACCGCACCAATCTCGAAGGCACCTTACAGGATGGCGCCTGCCGAGCTGAGAGAGTTGAAGGCCCAGTTACAGGATCTTTTGGACAGAGGCTTCATTCGGCCCAGTGTTTCGCCGTGGGGAGCGCCTGTTTTGTTCGTGAAGAAGAAGGATGGGACACTTCGCTTATGTGTGGATTACCGGGAATTGAACAAAGTGACCATCCGGAATAAGTATCCTCTGCCACGGATTGATGACTTGTTTGATCAGCTACAGGGAGCCTCCGTGTTTTCGAAGATTGATCTCCAGTCCGGTTACCACCAGCTGAGGGTGAGGGCCGAGGACATTCCCAAGACGGCGTTCAGATCCCGGTATGGACATTATGAGTTTACGGTTATGCCGTTCGGTTTGACCAATGCCCCAGCTGCATTCATGGATCTGATGAACCGGGTTTTTCAGCCGTACTTGGATCGATTTGTGGTTGTATTTATTGATGACATCCTGATTTACTCCCGGAGCGATGAGGAGCACGAGGGCACTTGAGGATAGTGCTGCAGCTTCTACGTGATAAGAAGCTGTATGCCAAGCTAAAGAAGTGCGAGTTTTGGCTTCGGGAGGTTGCTTTCTTGGGCCACATTGTTTCAGCTGCTGGAGTAGCGGTCGACCCGACGAAGATTGACACAGTTCGGGATTGGCCGAGGCCGACGACGGTTTCTGAGGTACGGAGTTTCTTGGGCCTAGCTGGTTATTATCGTCGGTTCGTGGAGGGCTTTGCGAAGCTCTCTACTCCCCTGACCAGTTTGACAAGGAAGGGGACGAAGTTCGTTTGGACCGAGCGATGTCAGCAGAGTTTCGAGGAACTGAAGAGAAGATTGATCTCCGCACCAGTTCTTGCACTGCCGGTTATGGGAGAGGGTTTCGTGATCTACAGTGACGCCTCACACAGTGGACTGGGTTGTGTTCTTATGCAGCATGGTAGGGTAATTGCCTATGCTTCACGGCAATTAAAGGATTATGAGAAGAATTACCCTACACATGACTTAGAGCTTGCAGCTGTTGTTTTTGCACTGAAGCTGTGGCGGCATTACCTCTATGGTGAGCATTGTGAGATTTATACAGATCATAAGAGCTTAAAGTATCTGTTCACCAAAAGGAGCTGAACCTTAGGCAACGCCGGTGGTTGGAGCTGTTAAAGGATTACGATCTGAGTATCCTTTACCACCCCGGCAAGGCCAATGTGGTGGCAGATGCTTTGAGCAGGAGGTCAGTGCATAGCTTGAGTTTGATGATTACCCAGCAGGCACAGCTGATAGAGCAGATGAGGCGACTTCAGATTGAGGTAGTATCCCCTGGGGTCTCTGCGAGACTTATGACTATGGTCTTGCAGCCCACTCTGCTGGACAGGATCAGGGAGACGCAGAGTGAGGACCCCCACTTGGAGAGGATCAGGGCTCAGATTCAGGTAGATGAGAGAGGGGATTTTTCAGTGGACAGCTCGGGAGTACTACGGTACAGGGACCGAGTTTGTGTGCCATCAGATTTGGAGATTAGAGATCAGATTTTGAGAGAGGCCCATTATACACCTTATACCATCCATCCTGGAGGTACTAAGATGTATAAGGACCTTAAGGCACACTTTTGGTGGTCAGGGATGAAGCGGGATATTGGAAGGTTTGTTGCTCAGTGCTTAACTTGCCAGCAAGTGAAGGCAGAGCATCGTGTTCCTGCTGGCAAGTTGCAGAGCCTTCCAATTCCCGAATGGAAGTGGGACCACATCACCATGGATTTCGTGACTGGGCTGCCGAGATCACAGAGTGGAGCCGACGCAGTTTGGGTGATTGTTGATAGACTTACCAAGTCAGCACATTTCCTGCCTGTACAGATGACTTGGTCCTTGGAGCGCTTGGCACAGCTTATTTGGATGAGATCGTGAGGCTGCACGGAGTACCAGCGTCCATTGTTTCAGATCGAGACCCGAGGTTTGTGTCACGGTTTTGGGGGAGCTTACAGTCAGCCATGGGTACTCGGCTTAGTTTCAGCACGGCATTCCACCCACAGACAGACGGTCAGTCAGAGCGCACCATTCAGACGCTTGAGGATATGTTGCGTGCGTGCGTCATGGATTTTGGAGGAGGTTGGCACCGACACTTACCCCTGGTTGAGTTCGCGTACAACAACAGCTTTCAAGCGAGCATTCAGATGGCACCGTTTGAGGCGTTGTACGGACGCAAGTGTCGGTCGCCCCTTTATTGGAGCGATGTGGGTGAGAGGAGGACGCTGGGGCCAGATTTACTGCTGGAGGCGGAAGAGAAGGTCGAGTTATTCGTCGGCACTTGGAGACGGCCCAGAGTCGCCAGAAGAGTTATGCGGATGTTCGGCGGCGAGACCTTGAGTTCCAGGTTGGTGATCATGTCTTCTTAAAGGTCTCGCCCTCGAAGGGGGTCCGGAGGTTTGGAGTGCGGGGAAGCTTAGTCCCCGCTTCATTGGACCCTTTGAGGTGCTTGAGAGGGTAGGCCCTGTGGCTTATAGAGTTGCTCTACCTCCCCGTTTGGCTGGTGTTCATGATGTCTTCCATGTTTCGGCCTTGAGGAGATATGTGTTCGATCCGTCTCATGTCATCGACTTCGCATCCTTGGATATCGGCGAGGACTTGGTTTACGAGGAGCGCCCATTGCGGATTCTGGCTCGTGAGGTGAGGGAATTGCGCAACCGGGCAATACCTTATGTGAAGATCCTTTGGAGCAACCATGAGGAGCGAGAGGCTACCTGGGAGCTTGAGTCGGCGATGCGAGATGCCTACCCTTTTCTGTTCGAGACTTCTGGCTGAGGTACGTTTGTTTTGCTCTGTTTCGTTTCGAGGACGAAACTTTCTTTTAGTGGGGGAGGATGTAGTGGCCCTGGTTCCCATGCAGTGTTTTTTCGATGGATCCACTGTTAGAACACCTAGTATTGGTGTACCTGGCCCACAGTGCACAATTGGGTGCTATTGATGGACCCTGTGTGCTTTTATTTACTGTATTGGCCTTCGGCTGGGTTTGCCGAAGTTTCTGGAAAGATTTAGGCCAAACAGAGGTCGTAGATGGATTCAGCGCGGAAAAACGCTTGAAAACGACTATTTATTTGCTTAATTTGGAGTCCGGATGCCCAAAAACGGATACCCGGAAGTTTTTAGTGGAAAATGGTGCATGGGAGGGGCCGTAGACCGCCGGGATGCCACGTGGCAGGCTCTGATTGGCCGGTCTGCGATGCGCGGTCCACAGAGCAGCGCGGCGGGGTGCACAGACCCGGCGCATGGACACGTGGCACCGCCTGATTGGCGGGCCCAGGGCGCGCGGTCTACCGGGTGGAGCGCGGCGGTGCATGGACCAGGCGGGGGACACGTGGCAGTCACCGGTTGGTCGGTGCACGCGGCGCGGTCCACGGAATTGCTGGGGAAGGCGTGGACCTGGTGTAGGAGACACGTGTCATCTCCTGATTGGCGGGTGCAACGTACGCGGTGCACCGGACGCGCGGTAGGTGCCTCGGGGCGCGTGCCCACGTGCGACCCACGTCGCGCTGCCGGCCGGGCAGCGGGTCAACCGGGCGGACACGTGGCGCCCGCTCATTGGCGGGCGCCACCGCCTTACTGTGCCGGGGAGCGGACACGTGGCGGGCGGTGAGTGGCCCGCTTCGGTGTTCGCTGTTCGGGCGACACGTGGCGGGCTCCGAGGCGGGTCGGACGGATCGTGGATCCCGTCCGACGGCGTGTATTGGGCCGGGCCGCACTGTGCGCGCCCGAAAGTTTTGGGCCGGGCCGCACTGTGCGCGCCCGAAATCTTTCGGGCGCCCGAAAGTTTGGGCCCGAGCCCATTGACTTGTTTTTTTTGGGGCTTTTTCTTGAGGCCTATATATAGGTCACCTTGGGCTGGCTTTTTCACTCTTTTCCCGTGAGAACCAGCTCTTGAGCCCTTTATGAAAAATCTTCCTCTCCCTCTTATCTATCATCCGACAAAGTTTCAGAAAATCTGGAAGCCGTGACGACTGTGTTTCTTACCTCGTAGTGCGGAGCGACGTTTTACAGTTTGAGGCCCACTACCGTCGCATTTTCTTCTGGGAGACCTGCAGAGCTACCCCGACCACATTTTTGGACGATTTCTTCGCCAGCGGTTGCACGAGAGGTATATCTACATTTTCCGTGTTGATCATTTTTCCCAGAAATGAGTTTTTTTGAGAGTTTGGGGTACATTTTTACGCCCCTTTGCTACAGTTTGGGATCTTGACAGCAGCGACTTCGCGGAATTTTATCTTCACTTCTGGTTATCGGATTTCGACGATTCAAGAGCCTATCGACATCTACACTTCGCGAGGATCGTCGTGATATTTTTATTGGAATTTTAGAAAATTTATTTTCAGGTGAAAATCGTGTGTGAACAGTAACTGTGTATGCAGTTTTTTGGAATGTGATTATTATGTGTTATTTGGTTGTAATTATGAGTTGTTGTTGTACCCAGGACTGTAAGAGCACTTTTTCTGTGCTCCTGGCTCTGTGGATCTGGGAAATTGTCGATTCCTGGACTGTTTATCTGTACCGGCTCGGACAGTTAGCGTGTTCAGGTGGGTGATTCTGCTTGCAATAACTATGGACTGCACTCTAATTCTGCAATTATAAATGCATACATGATAGTATTTGAACAATATAAACTGTGCAAACTGTATGATAGTACCCACTGTTAGTAATTGCTAAATTTGATGATCTTATTAGAATTCTTGCCACGCATGAACCATTTTAATTGGAAAACTTGACTTAGCACATCCATTATGCATTGTATATCTTACCCAGACGACTACTGTTAAGATTACGCATCTACTTTAGTTTCCCCCACAGCATTTGTTACTTTTGTCATTCTGGACATAGTGGTCTTCCCCTACGTTGTGGGTTGGGAGGTTTAGTAGCTTTGGATGCATTGTACTCGTGTCTGGGGACCGAGTGGAGTCGGTAGCAGTCTGTAGATTGTTCATCATTGAGATAGTGACATGTGGGATTGGGATCTTTGGGAGATGATCATTGGGACAGTGTGGATTCCTAGTTAGCGAGCGAGTCAGTGATTGGATCATAACCTGCAGGAGCCATACTTGAGATCGACAGAGATGCGCAGATACTTTGCTCGGTGGGGTCGCTACCCACGAGTGCCACTCCGGAGTTGGGCTTGCTACTTCTTTCGCGGCTTGTCGATGTTGGTGTCCCTCTGGCTGAGCCAGTTTTGGCAGTCATGGACATCGTCCCTCTGGCTGAGCCAGTTTTGGCAGCTATGGACATACCTACAGCAGTAGGTTGGCGCAGGTTTGACTGGACCGTTTTGGCAGTCAGGTTTGGATTGGGTGACTTGTGTCGAGTATCAGTAGAGACATATTGGTCTTCGATCCTTTTTCCTTGAGCATATAGTAGGGGCATAGTAGCAGTAGATGTTTTACTTTCCTGCTTCCTATACTGCATTTTCTTTTGTTACTTTTTGCCCCTTGTAGACTTAGTGGGCAGGCCGTCGGGCTTGTTGGCGGCACCCACTGAGAACTACTGTGGGAGGTAGTTCTCACACCCGTCGTGGTGTCTTTTCCCCAGGGACTCCCGCTCCAGTTCCTGCGGTGCCCGTTGCTGATCCAGCTCCTTCAGACCGAGGTAAGGGGATCGCGAGGTAGATCTTTTCCCTTTCAGCCGCAGCGAGAGGTAGAGGTACCCGATGTACTTTTGGTTGTGTCTTTTGGTTTGAGAGATTATGTAGTGAGGTATCGAGTTGTACTTTTCTGTTTTCTTTTGAGAGACTCCTGTATTTGAGTGAGGACTTTATGTATATTATTGTGGGACAGTTTTACCTCTTGTTACTGTTAGTTTTACTCTTACAGCTCTGATATCTGTTAGTTTAGACACTTACTTGCAGGTTAGACGCTACGTCTCTACGGGGCTTCCTGTAGGGGCGGCGGATCTGTTGGCGAGCCCGGGGTACAGTTCCGACCCCGGGGCGTGACACTCTGCATTAACTTTGAACTGTTGTGATCTTGCGGCTGTGTTAAACTGCATTATCTTTGAACTTCCTGCTTTGTGATTTTTTCTTGATCTTAGAACTTGAGGCTCTGTGATACTATTAACTTGAGGCTATGTGATTTTCTCTTGATCTTAGAACTTGAGGCTCTGTGATACTTTTAACTTGAGGCTATGTGATTATGATTGAACTGTATTATAATTGAACTTTCGGCATTGTGATTTTTGCATTATCTTCGAAATTGAGGCCATGTGATTTATTTTGATCCTGCGGATATGTACTGCAGGTAGCTCAAAGTGAATGGTATGGGGGGCAGATACCATTATGTACCTGCAGCCACTATTACACTTGAGCCAACTCAACGGAAATATTGTTGCGGAACGAACAAGATGTGCTGCAGCCATGTGGGAAATGGCGATGATGATATCAAGAGTGACATATGTGAATGGTATGGGGGGGCAAATTCCATTATGCTGCAGCAGATACCATGTACACTCGCCACTCTTGACACCTGAGCCTAATCATCGGAAATATTGCTGCCTATTTAACATGACTCGTCGCTTATAAAATCAGTTGTGGGAAATGGCGATGATGACATCAAGAGTGACATATGTGAATGGTAAGGAGGGGCAAATTCCATTATGCATCAAAAGCTACCATGTACACTCGCCACTCTTGACACCTGAGCCAAATCATCGGAAATATTCTTGCCTCTTTAACATGACTCGTCGCTTATAAAATCAGTTGTGGGAAATGGCTATGATGACATCAAGAGTGACATATGTGAATGGTATGGAGGGGCAAATTCTAATATGCATCAAAAGCTACCATGTACACTCGCCACTCTTGACACCTGAGCCAAATCATCGGAAATATTCTTGCCTCTTTAACATGACTCGTCGCTTATAAAATCAGTTGTGGGAAATGGCTATGATGACATCAAGAGTGACACATGTGAATCGTATGGAGGGGCAAATTCCATTATGCATCAAGAGCTACCATGTACACTCGCCACTCTTGACACCTGAGCCAAATCATCGGAAATTTTTCTTCAGAGGCGAAAGTATGTGATTATATTATTTATTTCATCCTACGGCTATGTGAAACTGAGAATGTCATGATGCTATGTGACTTACTTTGCGAACTCTGATTTCTTTGTTTGTATCTTGAGGCTATGTGAAACTGGGGCTATGTAATTAAATAGCATCATCTGTGAAGTACATGCTGCGTGACATATGAAGTTGAGGCTATGTAAAGATGCTCAAGTTATTTCTTCTTGCTTTGGCAAAAATCAGATAGCCTCATGTTCAAAGATAATGCAGTTTCACATAGCCTCAACGTGAAAAGTAAATCACATAGCCTCAATATCAAAGGTAATGCAAACGTCACATAGCCGCAAGATCAAAGATAATGCAGTTTCACATAGCCTCAAGTTCAAAGTTAATCACATAGCCGCAAGATCAATGATAATGCAGTTTCACTTAGCCTCAAGTACAAAGTGAACTTCACTCGGAAATTGGCAATGATGACTTCAAGAACGACCAGTGTGAATGGTATGGGGGGCAGATACAATTATGTGCTGCAGCCACCATTTATACTTGCCACCCTTGACACCTGAGCCAACTGCAGCCACCATCCACCATGAGGCATGTACAAACTTCTCATCACAACAACTACTTCCAACCTGACTTTCTTTTTCTTCATAGATAACTATTACTTCCAAACTGATTTTGTATTGTTCATACTTTACTGTTACTTCCAACCTGATTTATTGTATATTACTTTCATGTTACTTTCATCTTGCTTTAGCTTATATAAGAACATGCAGCTATACGAACTTTTACCTTATTCCTTACTAGTGAATTGTAGATTTTCAATGACTACGACAATCAACCAACGAAATTTTTCCTCCCCGCTCGTTGCCGAGCTCATGACATTCTTAGACGAGGAAGAAGAATATTGGGAAGACGTACAAGAATTGCTGCTTGATGAGGATGACTATTCATTCTCAAACACTATGTACAAACGACCATGTCGAACACGGCCATTCACTGGCCATCAACTTATTAATGACATGTTGAATGGACATCCTGATAGAGGTTACCAACATTTCAGGATGACAAATACCATGTTCATTAGGCTTCGGGATGAATTAGTAGGGAGGGGCTTAATAAATGGCACTAGGTATTTAACGGTTGATGAACAACTTGGTATTTTCTTATTTGGTATAGGCCATGGGGTGGCAAACCGAGTCCTGTCTGAAACTTTTCAACATTCAGGAGAAACGATAAGCCGGCATTTTAACAATGTGTTGCGTGGGGTGGTGGAACTTAGACAGGATTATATCCAACTACCGCAAACAAACGTAGGAGTGCACCCACGAGTAAAAGATAATCCAATCTTCCATCCTTTCAAGGTTAATACTATACACATTTTCGACTTAACTGCTGTGATTTTTTACTTTATGACTTGAAGTTGTCTCATTCTTTACACATTTTCTTCGAACACTTAAATATAGAATGCTATTGGTGCGGTCGATGGGACACACATACCGGTGGTTGTACGAAAGAATAAGCAACCAAGATATCGCTGTCGAAAAGGTTTTACATCTCAGAACATGATGGCGGCATGTTCATTCGACCACCAATTTCTTTTTGTGTGCACTGGTTGGGAGGGCTCTGCAGCAGATATGAGGGTGATGTGATGGTGTTGCGAGAGTGGTGGTTTTACAGTCCCAGAAGGTAACATAGTCTTGTAATACAATACATTTACTATGCGATTCATTGTCAATTTTTTGTTCAAATTTGTTTTATGTTCTTGTGTAGGAAAATTTTACTTAGTCGATTCAGGCTATGCCAACACTGATCGCTTTCTTGCGCCCTATAGAGGGGAACGATACCACTTAAGCCAATTCGATGTTAATGCACATGCCCGAAGGCATCGAGGACCTAAAGATTTGTATAATCATCGCCATGCCCAATTGCGGAATGTTGTTGAGAAAGCTTTTGGGATACTCAAGAGGCGGTTCAAGGTCCTCCGCCAAGCAACACCTTTTCCTTACAAAGTGCAATGTCGTATTGCTCTTGCATGCTGTGTGATACATAATTTCATCAAGAGACACCAAGGGGGGGATAGCTATTTCAACATGCAAATGGAACCAGACTTTGTTGATGACCAAGATGATGATCCGATACATTTAGTTGGCCATGATGAGTCTCGTCGAGGCGACATCCTTCGCACAAAGATCACCGAGCAACTGTGGAATAGAAGATAGGGGGGCATATTCGAGATGCTGTAAAATTTTTTTTTCATTTATTGAACTTGACGAAGTAATAGATGCTTTCTAAATTAATGTACAAATTGGAATTGGTAGAAAGTAACATTGAATGTTTGGTGACTTTGTGACTATGTATTTTATTACTTTACCTTTAATTCGGAAATCTGATGCTATGTGAAGTCTTGAATTTTTATGTTCGCACCTTTACTTCCAGTCTGTGGTTATGTGATTGACTTAGAACTTGAGGCTATGTGAAACTGCATTATCTTTGAACTTGAGTATATGTGAAACTGCATTATTTTTAATCTTTCGGGCTATGTGATATTGCATTATCATTGAAAGTGAGGCTATGTGAAACTGCATTATCATTGTACTTGAGGCTATGTGAAACTGCATTATCTTTGAACTTGCGGCTATGTTATTTTCATTACACTTCAGGCTATGTGATTTTCATTATACTTCAGGCTAGGTGATTTTCTGCGTTATCTTTGATTTTCATTGAAGTAAATGCTATGTGCCTTACTTTGAACTTGAGGATATGTGATTTATTTTGAACTACAGGATATGTGAAACTGCATTATCATTGAACTTGCGGCTATGTGATTTTCTGCGTTATCATTGAACTTCAGGCTATGTGAACTATGATTTTTTTCAAATTCCTGTTATGTGAACTTTGATTTTTAAAATTTGCACTTTCATTTCCAAGCTATAGCTATCTAAAATTTAAATTTTGCATTTACTAAAATATACTATAAAATAAAATTATTATTTTTTAATGTAAGATATAATTTGGTACTTATAATTAAATTTCTTCAAATTAAATATAATTTTTTAAAATTAATTTTCCTATACAAAAAGATAAGGGCAAAGTTGGCATTTTGAAAAAAATCTACCTTCTTTTTTCACTATCCTCCACTATTCCATAATTTTAACCAAACACAATTTTAGCTATTCCAGAGAATACCAACTTTTCAACCAAACGCAATTTAACTTTTATACTTCTTTATCCCGGAATAGCAAGCTATCCCAGGTATAAAAAATTTATACCTCAGAAATTTATCCCCGAACCAAACGGGGCCTAAGGGAATATATCTCAGTCGCTAGGTAACTCAGCGAGCGCCTAGATTTCTTGAAAATTCGTTTGTTCCGCTCAAGCCAAATAACCCACCAAGTGGTGGCGATCGTTACTAACTCCCTTCTTCCTAAAGCTCCGCCTTTAAGTTTGCTCTCTTCCCAAAGCTGCCTGGTGGTTGGACAACACCTCATTAAGCGTTTGTTTGGTAGTAGTCCCTCCAACAAGGCTTTAATAGTTAAGCATTTCGAAAAAGGTGATCCACAGTCTCCGACATGTTCGAACAGAAGACACAACAATACTCGCCACTCTAACCCCTTTCCATCAGGTTGTCCACTGTGAGCACCTTTTCTTCAACACTAACCAAACGAAGATCTTGACTTTCAGAGGAGATCTAATCTTTCAAAGTTGGATGAAGCTCTTGTCGATTACTCTGTTGTTCTGTAGAAAGTTATAAAGTGATTTGATGAAGAACTTCTTTGATCGAGCTCCACCTGACCTTATCTTTTCTAGTACACTGGGAAACCCTAGAAATCGAGTCCTTTAACTTTTGTATCATTGCGTAGTCGGACTAGGAACTAGGTGCAAATCCTAACAATATCTTACGCCAATTCCACCCATTTCTATCCCAAAACTCGTTTACCCTATGGTTTTTCTATACAACATTAGCGTAGATACGGTGGTAAGTGGTTTGTAGGGAGGCTTGGCCCGTCCAGATGTCGTTCCAAAAACCTACAATTTGCCCATCCCCGATTGAGTATGACACACCATATTTAAAAATATTCCTGGTTGATAAGACGCTCTTCCACCATTATGAGTGCAGTTTGAACGACGTCCTTTCATTAAACAGTTTTTTTCTATCGTAGTAGATACCAGGGACGAAGCTATGTGAAGACCCACAGTGGCCATGCCCCCCCCCCCCCCCCCCCCCCCCCCAACCCAATATTTTTAAAATTACATAACAGCCCATTATTAGATTATTAAAAAAAAATAAAAATAGTGTAAATTTTAGGGGCCAAATTTTTTTTTTTTTTAAATAATGTTATCTTGTGGGCCACGAAATATAAATTTAATTGACTCAAGCGTATCGTAATACTTGATTTGAAAATTATAAAAAATCTTAATACTTAATTTTTTGATATATCGTAATACTTGATTTGCAAATTATACTAAATTTTAATACTTGATTTTTTAAAGTAATTTTTTTATAGATATCTAAAATATTATTATTTTAATGGTAAAAATAACTATATTCTATTTTCTTCTAAAAAAATATATATTAAAACTCGAAAGCTAATGAACAAAAAAAAAATACTTATATATAATTTTCTATTAATAATTTTTAAAAATTAATATATTTTGTACAATATATTTTTAGCCCCCTAAAGTTAAAATTCTGGCTTCGTCCCTAGTAGATACTATCAATTAGGGGCCCTACTAAAGATTCGCAATACTTAATACCTCCATCACCATTTGCATAGTAGGGCTAAATTCATGTTCCCAAGGTCCTTAAACCCTAAGCCTCTGTCTATTATATTTCTACATATCACCTTATATTTTATGAGGCAATGACCCCCACCAACGTTAACCTCTCTTCCCTATAAAAAAGCTCGTCGCAAGACTTCTAAACATCGTATTACCCATTTCGGCGCCTTGAATATCGAGAGAAAATATAGTGGTAAATTTGAGAGCACAAAGTTCACAAGAACTAATGTTCTTTCTTGGGAAAGGAGTTTAGCTCGCCACCTTTCGATTTTCTTCTCCACTTTACCAATAACAGTCCACCAATCCTCACGCAATTAGCTATTCGAGAGGGAGAGTCCAAGGTAACGAGTCGGAAAAGTTCTCAACTTACATCCCAGAATCTCAGCAAGCTGCCCGTCGAGAAGGTCTTTCCTGCCCAAGTAGAAGAGCTATAACTTATTTTGGTTGATCTTCAATCCCGACATCCACTCATACAGTCGCCAAACGAAGAGAATGTTTTTAACCTGCGTCTTCTTAGCGTTACAAAAAAAGATCATATCGTCTACATATTGTATGACATCTACCTTGGAAGTTTCGGTTGGACCGATACCTTGCAACAATCCGTTACACACAGTTGTTTTAATCATTCTCGCTAATCCTTCCGCCACTACCAGAAAGAGATAAGGGGAAAGTGGGTAACCTTGCCTCAGTCCCCTTTTGATTCTGATCCATCTGGTCGGTACTCCGTTAACTAGTACTGCTACTTTGCATTCGATGTGCATTATTTGATCCAACCACACCACTTGTGGTTTACCCCAAGCCAAGTCATGACCTTAGTCAGAAAATCCCAACTCACCCTATCTAAAGCTTTCTCAAAATTAGCTTTAATCCCTACACTTTCTACTCATGCTCTCGTACACCAATTCACAATTTCGCTGGCAGCCACGAAGGAGTCCAGGATGAACCGACCTTTAAGGAAGGCTGACTGCGTGGGGGAGATGATGTCTTTCAAATAGTCTGTTAATCTGTTTGCGAGTACCTTGGAGATGATTTTTTGGACACTATTGATGAGGCTAGGCTAATAGGTCGAAAATCATTTGCTGACTTTGCCCTCTCTTTTTTTGGTATAAGGCAAATATAAGAGTATTCCATAGGTCAAAAGTTCAAGTTTCTGTCAAATAGCTCCAAGAAAATGTTAAGGAGATCGCCTTTGATCACCTCCTAGAACCTCTGAAAAAATATCAGATTGAACCCATCCGACCTTGGGGCTTTGTCGTTTCCTAATTGGAAGGTCGCCTTTTTTATCTCTTCCATGGAGAAATGGGAGGTCATGTTGTCACGCCCCGAGTCCGCCAATTAGGTCGGTTCGGGCACGCCAACAGACCTGCCAATCGGGTATGACCCTTCACTACCCGATAGGAACGGTAACATTTATAATAATACAACAAGTGTATGCGGAAGCTCGATACCAGAGTACTAAAAATCACTACTAATTTAAAACTTTCATTCAATAACAAATAGTTAAAGCGAAAATGAAAGCATACAAGAGTGAACCATAAATTAAATTTATTACACTTTACATTTCTAAACTAGCAAATAAAATTATTACAATTTTTTTACATCATTTTCCTCACCATACAAGGTTCACTCAAGAAATATATATAAAAAGGTACCTCTGCTAGACCTTCTAGGTCTCTATGCTGCTGGGCCCTTGCCCCTGTCGTATGCCTCGCTGTCTGCATCTGAACCTGAAAAAATGATCACCCGAGGGTGTGAGAACTACTTAAAGTTCCCAGTGGGTTCAACCACCGAGACAAAGTGTCATACACCACTTGGTCCAATGGAAGCAATAATAATAGAATTCTAGGAAACTAAAATCCTCAATATAAAAATGCTACTATGCATATACTGGGCCACTACACTATCTGTGTATACTCACCAATCCATCACTACTCTGTCTCGCCCTACCAGGCTACTAAGCACCAACTCGGCCACTATGCCGCTGTATACAGGGTCAAACTAACCCGGCCACCTTGGCCACTCTATTTTCTCTTTTCTTTACATTCTGGTGCTTTAGTTCAAGTTAACCCTTAGAAATTCGTATCCAACGGGCCCCAGCCCGGTAGTCCTGCTACCACAAGATAAGATTTCTAAGGTTGCCGATAACACCCGCAAGTGTTACCCCGTCCTACGGGAGAAACGTCCCGAACGGGTCACTGCCCGGGAGAGGGACACTGACTACAACTCCAACATGGGCCGCGTTTCACCCTGTAGGTACGCCCGTTTTATCTTTATCTTTTCTTTTGCCTTTAGCTCTTTGCTTTGCCTTTACTTGGGAAGCTGAGTCTTGCTCACACACTTCCCCCGGGAGTGACATATGCTCAACCCTCTCGTTGGCAACTTAGCTTTAATTCTTCAATTCACTTGGGAGTGACCTATGCTCAACCCTCCCAATGGCCATTTGGGCTTTTCTTTTACAGGGTCCGAGGGTTCCAAAAGACGGATGCCTACAACCCCAATCAAACAAGAACATGTTGTGGCATCGCCTCCCGTAGTGCTCGGCCCAAAGTATTTTATCTTATCCTTTTTACCTTTCATTAATCATTCTCTTTCTTTAACCATTCTCTTTACACTTTAGGTTCAGATGAGTTTAAGGCACCTTGGCACTCATCTACCCGGGAGTGACATATGCTCAACCCTCCCGTTAACATGCATGCCTCAATGCTTCTCTTTTACTTTTCTCTTTTATTTTAAGCAATTTGCTTGTCTTGCTTATTAACCACTTTTAGCTCTCTCTCGAGCAATTTGCTTGTCTTGCTTATTAACAACTTTTGCTCTCTCTCGAGCAATTTGCTTGTCTTACTTATTAACCACTTTTGCTCTCTCTCGAGCAATTTGCTTGTCTTGCTTATTAATCACTTTTGCTCTCTCTCGAGCAATTTGCTTGTCTTGCTTATTAGCCACTTTTAGCTCTCTCTCGAGCAATTTGCTTGCCTTGCTTATTAGCCACTTTTAGCTTTCACTTAAGCTTTATTCCTTTTATCCTAAGTTCTTTACTCTAGGATAATTTAGGTGTCTCTAACGCCAATTTAGGTTTGAACATCTTGTTCATTTACATTTTCACTTATTTTGCCACTTGGCAATATCTTTAGTTTCCTAGCCACTTTTACACTTTATCTTACTTGTTTTCAATTCACAACCCTATGCTTCAATTACCCTTAAGGTTGCACTATGTCACTAGGACACTAGTTACTTTCGATTTTATCTAATTTAGGGTTTATTAACCCTATTTCTATTTTCTTTTCCTTTCATGTCTCCACACTTGATCATTTTCCATTTTCCTTTATTTAACTCAGATTGAAGTTAAACTAATTGATCCATTTACCCAGACGTCCTATGACTTTCTGGGGTTACAATGTTTAATTCTTTAACTTGGGGATCTAATCCCCCTTTTTTCTGATTCCTTACTGAATCGTAAAGTTTTACTAACTCTATTTTTCTGTTCCATGTTTAACCTAGGGTTGCACTAATTCTATTTCATCACTAGAGTTTAACCCTACTAGTTCACCTTAGGTTCCTTTACCTAAGTTCCATAACTTGTTTAACCTAGAGTTCTCTGACTCTGTATTTAACACTCTATTCTCAACCTTAGGTTATTTTTCTAAGATAATGCCACTCGTCCATCTAGGTGTATCTCCTAGGTCATCATGCCACTCGTTGAACCTAAATCTAGGTTTTCTCCTAAGTCTCACTACCAACATGCATTTCTTTTCCCCTATGCTTTCACATGGTTCCTAGGGTTACACCCTAACATAATCACAATAATAAATAACTGTCTACTTCTACGCATGCAATTATTTTCATATCCAGCATAAAATAATATTTATCTTCTATGCATGCCACTACTATCATGATTCCCTAACGCCTCTAACAGGCTACTATCATGCTTCTGGATCAAAAAGCAAAGGAGCAAGGGAAGAGGTCACCCAATTTCGGCAGAATCCCCTACCTTGTAGTGTCCCAAATTGCTTGTGGACACTTGCAATTGGTCTTCGCGCAATTCCACTAGTTTCCTCGAGCTTGCACGCAAAGCAGCGCACATCCCTCGAGTCCGCACGCAAAACGATGCACATCCTCCAAACCTGCACGCAAAATGGTGCACGTCAATAAAACCCACACACAAAAACAGTGCGGGCCACTTCAGTCGGCACGCAAAACGATGCACGTCAATTCAACCTGCACGCAAAACGATGCACGTACCTCGAGTTTGCATGCAAAACGATGCACGCTCTCCTCTAAGGTTGCACGCAAAATGGTAGGCGTTCCTCTAGCCCTGCACGCAAAACGGTGCATAATATTAGAGACGGCATGCAAAACGGTGCGCGACAACACAACCTACACGTGAAACGGTGCACGTACCTCAAATCTGCACGCAAAACGGTGCACGCTTTATTATAGGGTTGCACGCAAAACGGTACACACTTTTCTAATCCTACACGTAAAACGATGCAAAATATTAGGGTTTGCACGTAAAACGGTGCACAACAACTCAACCTGCACGCAAAATGGAGCACGTACCTCGGATTGGCACGCAAAACGGTGCACGTTCCTTTTTCAACGTTGCACGCAAAACGGTGCACGTTTTTCGAGTTTGCGCCCAAAACAGCGTACGTTCGTCGAGTCCGCACGCAAAACGATACATGTCTTCCACGAGCTGGCACGCAAAACGGTGCGCGTCCAAAACGCCCGCGACAGTCCGCGAAGCAAAACGGTACAGTAAAACTCTGTCCTTAACACGCACAACGGCATAGGGGTCAAATCCACATTCAAAAAGAAAACTCAAACTGTGCCAAAAATACCGCAAAACAACACGCGGGACCTACCTCGACAGCGTCGCGCCGTCTATAGCGTCTACTCAGCCCTTTGGAATACCTTGCGCGCTTCGTGGGATCCACGGCACGCAGCTGCACCCCACGAAATCCCCTCTCTCTCTCTCTCTCTCTCTCTCTCTCTCTCTAGTGCTCGGTTGGAGAAGAAAAGGAAGAAAATAGAAGATGGGAGCGCGGGTGGAGAAGGAAGAAAAGAAAAAGAGAAGAAGAAGGGGGGATTCCATTGGACCAACCATACGGAACCCCCCAATGGGGGTCCGCCACGTGGCGGTCCACCCCACCCCGACGGCGCGCACCATCACAGGCACGCGCGCCCCGCGCCACACGGGTGCGCGTCCCCGCGCGCCACGCGGACGTGGTATCCCGCGCGCCACACGGGCGCGCCACACCAAGCGCCACACGGGCGCGCAACCCCACGCGCTGACCGCGCAATCGCGCGCCAGCGCGGGCGCGCGCCCCCGCGCGGGCCTGCTGCGATCTGCGGCAGCCAGTGGGGCGCTGCCACGTGGCGCCCCACCTGCCGCACGAGCGCCAATGCCTTGGGATCCGCGTCGTCTCGAAATTCGCGCACTCACCTCGAAATGCGTGCCCGTCTCGAAATGCCTCGCTTGGATAAATCGGGCACAGCTACAGAGAATTCCGGGCCCAATCTGAATTTCGCTCATTTTCATCCGTTTTTGGACCGATTTCGTCCGTTTTAGTCCCGTTTTCACCCAAATTTGGCAGGCAGGCTCCTCTCAACTTAATTTATCACGAAAAATTTTAAAGTTTCAATTTGGGCCATCTCTGGATCACCAAAAGTCTCGCTGTATCCAGAAACGCTGGCGGACTCCGTTTTCACTATCCGGGCATCCGATCGACACGAAACTTTTACTGTGGTCTTAAAACATATTTACGGAACTTCCGTAATTTTTTCGGAATTTTCCGACACTATAAATTTTTCACTAAAAATCTGGTCCCCTTTCTCAAATAAAATCCTAGATCTCTCATTTTTATCCCGATTTGGGCCCAATTCGCTTCCAAATTATTCCTTACTTCTCTAACTTTCATAACAATAGTATTTCATACCATTTTTATTTGCATTTGTTTATATACCAAAATCTGGTACATTACACATGTGCTCCATGTTAAGAAGTGGCCTATTTGCAAAAAGATTATACCAGTCACCCGTTAGCGCATCTACAGTGAGGCTCGGGTTAAAGACTTCTTTGAATTTGTTGTAAAAATACTCTCTTTTATCCTCCTCCCTGTAGATGTTCCTACCATCATCTTCGACCACGTTTATGGCATTCTCTCGTCTTCTGCCATTTGCCAAAGCATGAAAAATTTTTGTATTCCCTTCGCCTTTCTGTAAGAAATTTCATTTCGCCCGAGATTTCCAAAGCGTCTCCTCTTCCGCTACGATCTTCGCAAGTTTCGTCTTGAGCTGCTTCATATTCTCAATCTGTTGCGGAGTTAGACATTGACATTCCTCTAGGTGGTCCAATTGTTGGATTTCTTCTGAAACAACTTTCTTAGTATTTGAAATACTATAGTAGCTCATGGAGCACAATTCTTTAATTCTTTTGCAACAGTGCCTGAGTTTCACTACAAAAGTGAGAACACTGTTACCTTTGATCAGTCCTTCCATCCACCAGGTTGGTACTTGATTGCAGAACTCATCCCGAGTAAGCCAGACCTTCTCAAATTTAAACAATCTATTTTTCAATTTATCATTATTTGATAGCAAAATTGTGACTCTTGGCATCGCCACCACTTTAGTTAGCGAAAAAGCTTGATCCCATTCTGTGGAAATAAGGAAGCGGTCAAGCTTCGCTAAGGTGGGGGACCTTTGCAGGTTAGACCAGGTGAAGTGTTGGTTTCCCATTGGCAAGTCAATCAATTCCAGTCTTAGTAGTAGGTCAGAGAACATAGCCATTAACCGTCTACTCTAGCATCTGCCACTTTTTTCCTGTTGGTTCCTAGTAAGATTGAAGTCTCCACATATTACCCACAAACCACCACATGCCCCTTTAAGGGTTGCTAACTCGTTGCAAAACTTCTCCTTTTCATTCCACGAAGGTGGGCCATAAACATTCGTAACACAAAAATTCAAACCACTAGCGTAGTGCTTAAACCTGAGTGTAAGAGAGAATTTGTGCACCAAAACCTCACTATAAGAAAAAAATTTTGAGCTTCGACAAGTGATTAAACCTCATGATGCACCCTCCGATTTAATGAACTAACATTAATCAAAGAAATAGCCAGCAAACGAAGAAAGGGAAGAGCGAGAGATCTCTTCCACTTTCAATTTTTGGAAACAAAGAACAAATGACTGAAACTTAGAGACCACAAACTTCACCAGACTCCTTTTACCCTGATTATTTAGACCTCTAACGTTCCAACTACATATTTAAAACATAGCTAAAAAAGGAAACCACCAACACCAAGACCAAGCAAGAGCTTCCCAACACACTCTAGGGGAAGGCACTCAGGAACCCCTAGAGGCAGAGCGCCTCATCGTCACTAAGTAGAATCCCACACTTAGCATTTTTTCCTTTAATTTTGGCGAGAGACGGTAACAAGGGTCGTTACGCATGGCCAGTTTGTTTGACCTTGTCGGTTGGTCCATGGACACTTTCTCCCTCAATCGAGCTTTACGCACTTTTGCTCTATCCAGGAGCAATCATTAGAACAACTAGCCAATCGTGCACTCTTCCTGATAGTGGTGAGCCCGGTACACACAGTCGTTCCCAAGAGAAGTAATTCAGAGTCCCCAGTGCGTTCTGCAGGGTGGGCTGCATCATTTAAAGCTCGAGTCTTGGAGTAGTTGCTAGAACCTATATAGATCCCCCTACTAGTAGGTGTGACAACGCAGTGAGGGTCTGTGACACCCCCGGAATTTGGATTAGTCCTCTATATAAATGATATAATAGGACTAAATCTCTAACCCGGCTATAGCATTTTGGATGGTAGCAAGATCCAAGAGGAACATGAGAGTTAAGCGTGCTAGAGCTAGAGTAGTTCTAGGATGGGTGACCCCCTGGGAAGTGGGGCGTCACAGTTGGTATCAGAGCCATTCACCAGCCGGAAATGTGAGATGAGTCTCGGCTGAGCCAGGGTTATATAGCGGGTAGAGCGAGGCTCCCCGGCTAATGACCGTTGTGAGTGGAGTGCAGCTCCTCACAAGGTCGGCTAAGGCTAGCGAGACGAGTCTCACATCGCCTGGTGCTTGTGAGTGTGCTTGAGCCTGACGTGGACGTCAGGGCTTAAAGGGGGGAAGAATGTGACACCCCCGGAATTTGGATTAGTCCTCTATATAAATGATATAATAGGACTAAATCTCTAACCCGGCTATAGCATTTTGGATGGTAGCAAGATCCAAGAGGAACATGAGAGTTAAGCGTGCTAGAGCTAGAGTAGTTCTAGGATGGGTGACCCCCTGGGAAGTGGGGCGTCACAGGGTCTCCCCAACGTTGGTTGTTCCTTCTAGGCCCCGAAGAGTTCACCACATTATAACTTGATCAAACCAAATGTTATTTAGGGTATTCCCGCTAGCATGAGTGGATCGGGCCTCTTCCAGTGAAGGTATAAGCACCCTAGGGGGCTCCAACTCAGGATAATGGATCCCGAAGGACGTGATCCAAGAGTTGAGTGCTGTCATTGGGCCCAATGCTTCAGGTTTGTTAAAGTGGGTCCAGTAGAGAGCCGGAGACTCCATTAGCCTAATCCAACCCAAAGCAGCCCAACTTCCCCCTCCCCCCAAGTGAGAAGGATCGAATCCCAACTTCATGCACGGACGCCAACCTCTTTCTGCACAAATCCAAGCCCGATTTGCTCAACCCGCCTGTCTTCCAAGGTTGCGTCAGAGGGTACTCTCCCAATCCCTGCTCTGATAGATTCTTCAGGGTAAGTTTCGTCGCTCGAGGCACCATGCACAGACCTTCCCTACGAGTCTCAACTCTCGCTCGAGTTTCTATGAGGCTGTCCAGTCCCTCATCAACGACCATCTCCATCGCTTCCCTAATATCTATTGAGTTATAGTGTTCAGTCCCGTCGCCTTCCTTCCTCTTCAGTTCCGACTCTAGATCTGGATTTGAAAAGTTTCCAAAAAGGTGTCGCCTGATGATCCCAAGGTGTGTAGCCGATCATTGGGTAAGCACCTCCTTCTTTCCTTCTTCATCACAATCTAAACACGGTCGTACCGTGTCTCCGACTGTCAAATCGATAGGTGCAACCCTTTCCACCTCTGATTCTAGGCTCGCCGGGTCGTTGCTAGAACACTGTTGCTCCCGGAGGGTCTCAGGTGAGCTATTGCGCCATTTGTCTTTAATTTTTGACGAATTTCATGAATCATTTTGCCATGTTGCTTCGTCATTTGTAGAGTTATTAGCCCTAGTCTCTGCACCATTGTGGAAGACCCTCCTAGCTAAATTCTGACCGTGGGGATTGTTTGGTCCCCACCTCCATTCGGATCACCCCCTACGAAGGGTATGCCATAATCGTCCTCCCCAAATGGAGCCGATCTGTCACGCTCCAGGAGCAATTTAAAAGCGAAAAGCAGTCTTTTTTTTTTTTTTTGAAATAGGCTCCCGGGTGGCACGTGCACAGACCCGCCATATATACAAGATCTCCCTTGTATATGCACAGCGTCCCATAGCCCGAATAAAAATATCAACCACCAAGCCTTAACAGTTACAAATTACCAGAGTATGAATTTGAAAATGCTAACATCTTATTTCATTAAACGGCGCACACCCGGCGCATCAATAGGTTTGAAAGGATAAATCCACAAGTTTTGAAAACAGTGCCCATACGACACTTAATTTTCTAAAGCCATTTTTGCAATTCCTTTTTAAGTATGAAAATCCGCGTCCACACGACGCGTCCACAAACCCTATATTGAAAGCATAGTTCTATAAAATAAGTTCATTTGACAAAACATAAGGCCTGTCTCAACATCCACATGATACACGTCCACATGCACAGGAAACGACCATAAAGGAAATAACCAACTATAAAAGGAAGAAGAAAGACAAGGAACCTGACTGAGGTACACTCACACCTCACCAAGTAGTGTCCTCACCATCGTCCTGATCCCCAGGCCCAACCAAACCTGTCACATAGTGGGAGTCAGTGACATGAAGAGTAGAGATAAAACGCAACTACAAGTATGATGCTAAAAGGTGCAGATAATAAATCAAGCCATAAGACCAAAGCATCCATAACCCCATCCTGCAATCAACCATATCACTCCTGAGAAACTGAACTGAGCACCTGCCATAACGGTCCAGGGACCTCAGGCAAAAGAAAATCGTCCCGCTCTCACCTTGGTGCATCAAAACCCCCCACTGCACAAGTGCAGCACCGCAAATAACCGCAAGGGGCCCCCACTAACGTCACCTCATGGGGTTCACGGGTCCTTAGACCACCTTTCTGGAAAAGTACACCGACACGGTGGCCAAACCGCTGGTGTGCGTGCAGCGCCATGAGCATGTCGAAACACAACCAAGTCCAAATCCAAATCCATGTGCCGCGACGAAAGTCGCCCAAGTGATGTATCATAATATGTCATAAAGGAAAACAATAAAGTGTAAGGTCAGATAATACCACCTCACCAGAGTTTTCGACTCCAAATCGGGGTACCAATCTCTACCCGTAAGTCATCCTGGGTACGAGACTCCTCTACGAGCTCCTGTAAATCCCCTGAACCTACCCGGGGTCCACCAATAGTACAAAATCTACTTTACCGAACCCACCTTCCGACTTCCGAATAGTCGCACCGATCACTGTCTCGATCGTAAGTATGCCCCGAACAACCATACCGTTGTTCGGAGAGGGCAAACTGCCCATCCAATCTCCAACCGCGACATTCGTTCAACCGGATGTCTACGTCTCCCACAATATCCCTTAATATGATAAAATATAACAATAACGAATTATGCACAAAGAGATTCTAAGGGTGTACCCACCTGAAACGGAGATAAACGACCGCGCCCGCGACCCTCCTAAGCATTCAGCACCACACGCGGGCCTAATAAAATATCCAAAAACACAAATCAACATTTTACCCCAAACTGGCAAATTCAGTGGTCCCGACTACTATACCAAAAATCCAATTCTATCCCAAAATAGAAACTGCCTCCGGTGTCCCGATTGTCGCACCGATCAAAACCTGATCAAAGTAATTCCCCCAAACAATTTTACCATTGTTAGGATAAGGACAAACAGCCCAACGGACCTCATACCGCGACAACCGGTCACCCGAAAGGTACAATATACTGGCAATATCCCTAACATCAAAAGATAGGAAAACCGTACAAAAATATGAAATTACCGAAAAAGGGGATTCTACAGGTGTACCGAAAATAACAGATAAAATTCCAGTGGCGAAACAAAAGACCGGACTTAAAAACGGTGCCCAGCAAAACCCAAAACAATAGACCGACGAAAAACTCTGTGCTCAAAAATCCCTCCGATTGCAAAACCGTACCTCCGACGCGATCCGACTGTCGACGAGGCAATTAACGAAAACCGGGCTCCAATCGTTGCCTTGACGAAGTCCGCGACGAAAAACAACCAAGCGGAGGATCATCTGACGAAAAACGAAAACAACTGAGTCAAGCGGACTGCACCGTTACGCGGACTGCACCGACAAGCGGACTGCACCGACGAGCGGACTACACCGTCAAGCCAAAAACCGTCAAGCCAAAAACCGTCAATGAATAAGCCAAATAAAACTGTCACGCAAAGCCGTCGACGAAAACACCAAGTAACACCGTCAAACCAAAAACCGTCAAGCCCCAAAAACCGTCAAGCCAAACTGTTGACGGTAGCGGCTTGACCCGTGCGGACATAGCGGCGGCGTGGCAGCCCAGCGCGGGCCCAGCCCCGCGCGGGCACGCGCAAGCAGCAAGCAGCGCGGCAGCCCCACACGGGCACCACCCCCACGCGAGCGCGCAACCAGCGCATCAGCCCCGCGCGGGCACCACCCCCGCGCAGGCGCGCAACCAGCGCGTCAGCCCCGCGCGGGTCCAGCCCCCGCGTGGGCGCAAGCGGTGCGGCGCAGGCAGCAGCCCCGCGTGGGCACCACCCCCGCGCAGTACAAGCAGCAGCCTCGCGCGGGCACCTTCCCCGCGCGGTGCAAGCGGCAGCCCCGCGCGGGCACCTTCCCCGGGCGGGTCCAGACCCCCCTCCCTCGCGCGCGATGCGCGGTCCTTCAGCGGCGCATGGGTAGCGCGTGCCCTGTCCGCGCGCGGCAGCGCGGTGGCGGCGAGGCGGCAGCGCGGTGGTGGTGCGGCGGCGGCCAGGGCATTCTAGCGTCGAACAGCGATAAGGGCGCAAAAACACAAAACCCTTAGACGGCCACACGCGCAAAATGAAACCACGAAAAAGAGAAAGAGATCTACCGCTAAACGAACGAAAGCAACGACCAACCCAACAAACGAAAAACTATGATCAAAACCAACGAACGAAAGCCATCGAACGAACTAACGATCAAAACGATAAATGAGGACTAACGATCGCTAATCTTGCTTCGACAGAAAAGACAACGCGATCCCGATCTCCGCAGACGGTGGTGTTTTTGGATCCGCTCCCCGGTATTGGCGATGCTTCCGGTCTCGATCTTCGGCATGCACGGCGAGGAAGAAGAAAGAAGAGGCGATCTTTTTTCCAAAACAATTAGGGTTATTCGGTAATTGGGATATTGATATCTTTTATTAATATTTATTATTTAATTATTTATTTTCATTGTACGTATGAAAATCCCAATATCCGATATTTTAAAAGCAAAAAGGGATTTTACCACCGCCTTCCTCGATAAGCGTGCCGATTCACCGAAGCGTCTCGTAACCGCTAGCACGGATCCCTATGCACCGACAACACCGAAGCTTCTGTTACTTTGCTATCGCGACTTGTCCTTGGAGTATAGTGGTACTCTTTTTGGAGCTTTGTAGTACAGTCTGTTGGATTCTAGTAGATAGTTGCTTTTGAGAGTTTTATTTTTGAGAGACTTATGTATTGTGAGATTCAGACTTGTACTATTTGGAGATGTATTATCTTATTTCAGTAGTATACTTTTCAGCTCTGATATCTGTATAGTTGTAGTATTATCTTTTGCAGGTTAGACGCTTCGTCTATACGAGGTTTTCCGTATGGGCGGCAGATTTGTTGGTGGGCTCGGGTCGCAGTTTCGACCCTGGGCCGTGACACTAACACATATACTTAGGATTTGGTCAATCATTAGGATACGATTTATTCTATCCTCCTCACAAAGGTCTCTTATTCGAATGTGCTTCAATCTCACGGGGGTAATTAACAATAGATGCTTGCGTCTATTGGAAGTTATGGATCCGCAATACCTGATACCCACATACACCCACATACATATAAATATTCATCTGAATCGTGAATACCATCCCACGGGACTTCGAAAAAGGTGAACCGTGCGAGATGAGTCATTCAAGATCGCAGACAATGGCCAAGTTTTCGGGGATACTGCAAAGTCGTCGACGATGACTTAGCTTCGAAAATCGGTGAGATCCAACATATTCACAGTAATTTCATCCCTCGAAGGTAACTGTCAAATCCGTTGACAACGGCTGCGACTCTCGCCTTCGACGGTGACTTGGGATCGAAAATCGGTGAGATCCAACGTATTCACACTAATTTCATCCCCTCGAAGGTATCTGCTGAATCCGTTAACAACGCTATGACCCTCGCCTCTTACCAACATTCGAATGGTAGATTGACGAGCTTGATCTATGCCTTGTAAATAATTTGGGATCCATTTGCGCTCTTGTAGAAGTTCCATTCGTAACACCGGAGCTGGCAGTGATGGAATCTAACAACCTCTATGCTAATTAGTGTGTCCGGCCGGACCCATTGCGGAAGGAAAATCATGAAGTCCTTCTCACAGGAGCGGGCCACGTGGAAATCGTTGGGGAGACCGCCGAATCTGCTGGCGAGATCAGTTGCAATCATCTCCTGGGGACAATGCCCTAGGTTGTCAAGCCCGATGACGTTAGCGAGGACCGCGTTGCGACAAAGTTGTTGGCGGGAATGAAACCCTCACGACAGAGGAACAAGACCTTCATCGAAGGTGGCCGAAACCATAAGGCCTTCTGCATCCTTGCCCGGGAAGACGCTCTATGGTCGCGACAAAAGCGAGCAGAGTGTCCGAGCCTAAAGCACGAGGCGCACCGAAGCGGATCTCTACAATCTCTGACTCTATGGTCCTTAGTGAGACACTTAAAGCACCTTTCCACAAAAGAGGAGCCTTGCAGTAAGTACCTAGGGGCCTTCAGGTGGTTCAAGGTAAGTGAAGAAGATAAATGCTCTGGTTGTGGTAAATGGCTGAGAAGGATCTCTTTGTAGGACTGCTTCTGGAAAATCTCTAATCCTGTCAAGCTCTCCTCCTTGTTCCTTTGGGTTGTTGGGGGAATACCTCTGTTACTCTTTTCCTTAGGAAGACTGAGCAGTTAGAAAGAGCTATAAGATCCTATGGGCGAAGGGGGAAGGTCCCCATCGAAATGACAGCACGAGATTGAATCGCCACAGAGGTCTGCCCAGGAGACCTTGAGGTTTGTCTTCTTTCTATTGTCCTTGCTGGAAACAAGTCTTGCTTTTGATTCCCTGCAATACGAGAGGGAATCAGGTTTCATGAGTTTTCTTCTTCAGAATCAAGGGCTTCACTAGCTTTCCTCTTAAGCTGTTGGTATCTTAGCTTCAGGTCACATGCAAGGTAGTTGTCTTTCCTCCAGCTTCCGTCCCTTAGATCTGATCCCCTTTGATATTGAACCGACAGGGTTAGATTCCCCTCCTATGCAGCTCCGAAAAGACAGTCAAGAATGGCTTATTTCGAAAGACGAGATCCTCTCACCGCCTGAGCCGCACGCTACTTCTTCCCCGCTCCCTCATCTCTCTCCTCATTCTTAATCGGAAATACTGTCTTCAATGCTTGCAATTTGTTTGAAAATTTATTTTATTTTGTACATTCACAAACTTTGGTAAATACGGTGATCAATTAAAAATTAACACCAACATGTCATCCAAACTTTCAAAATTACTTCACACTTGGCATATATTTAGGAAAAAGAAAAAAAAAATCACATTTCAAGCACAAGCAAATTATTATTATCAGCTCAAAGTGCAGCTTGATTAGAAAAAAATAAAAATAAAAATAAAATAATAATAATAATAATAATCTAAGAACACTATTTTAACAACATGACTAAGTTCAAAGTTCAAACTAACAACAAAGACAAAAAATTTTCCACAGATGGGAAAAGAACAAAAGAACAAGAGAAATAAAAGCTGAATTTATGAATTCTGTTGGACTACTACTAGTCTACAACAGTGTGTGTCTCTCTTATGCCATTCGGTAACAAAATGCCATTAACAAGCTTTGCTTATTGAGTAGATTGTTACAGATATATTAGCACTCTGATAGAAACATACGAGAGCGAAAGATGCACTCATCGATCGGTTCAGATTTGGTCCAATATCACCTCGGCGCCAGAAACTTTGAACTGAGAGGGCACCTTCTCGATATTAAAAACTTTCACTTTGCCATCGACCACATACGCAGACCACCTGCAAACCAAATGCAAAGTTTTAACCAAGCTTCTTTATCAAGTCTTACAAACGAGTAAAAAACTGTATGATAACATAAATACTGACCGAAAGCTAATAGAAATAACATGCTTGAAACATCAGGTTCAGGAAAGTTGGGTTTCGCATTGTGACATAGAGTTTAATATAACTAGCATAAATAAGGTAAGTAATCATACTATTTACCTACGTTTTCGATAATTATATGTTCAATAGCATTTCACAATAGATGCAGAGAATCCACATTAAACTGAAAAAGAAACTTTCCTACAAATTCAAATTATGACTAGCCGCTGACGACATGGTCAAATGAATAATTGCTCATGTTTAACTTCAATAAAACATGGCAACTATTGAGAAAAAAGCAAGTAAAAAAGCATATCAACCTTAATATCAAAAAAAAAAAAAAGAAGAGAGAAGCATCAACCTATGAGAACGACGCCCAAGAAGAGCAGCAGAGAGGTCCAAGTCCAACTCCAAGCTCTTGTGAAAGCTCCCATCAAAGTCACCGTAAAATTCAATCTACATCAGATCAAATTTAAAAATCACATTCAGTGCAACTTGCTTTTTCCTTAAAACAAGTATAAATGGTTATAATCATTCACTAAATGATCATAGTTAAAATGAAATTTGTCACAAAACAAGTAACATGCATACATAAGTTGCAGTGCAGGATACGCCCGTAGACGGATGTGAGATGCATCTAAAAAGGGGATTCTGATCTTTACATTTCATAGTTGTGACACTAATTCTCCAACCCATATGCAAGCAGATACATGATAACATTACCTACTAGGCAGCAAAATTAAAATGCCAAAATATTCAGAAGGTATGACAACAGTGAACATACTTTATCCATGCAGCTTGAAATTCTACCAGATACAAATATTGTTATAGTCCAACTTGCAAACGGTACATAAAATGCAACAAAGATAAGGAAAAATGACGAAGTATTCCCCAGAAGGTATGCTAGGGAGTCTCTGTGTCTATATTGTGCTCAGGCGGCATGCCAGCTGGCTGCCGGTGCTGCCTGACGAGAGAGTCTTACATAGCAGCTTCGCTTAACGACAAAATTTAATTAACAAAAAAATTGTCACAAGGCACAAACTCATTATTTTGCAAATTTACCTGTGTTAAACTATTCTTCAAAACTGACTAAATATATAGTTTGCTAGCAGTAGCCGGCGGCAAATGGATTTGTGATAGATTGGGTCTACTTGAAGGTATTTAACTCATGATTCCTTGCATCTAACCCATTTCCATAAGAATCACCATTTTAATCCCATCAAGGAAACGGTGTTACATATATGTATAAAGATTCTAGATAATTATGAAAAAAGTATATGAACAGAGGAAAAAGAAAGTATGGGTACTGGTACTTACCATAGCAAAAAGAACCACGCAGGCACTCCAGTCATTAACCAACTATAGGCCTTCTCTTGGAAATAGTGTTTCTGATACATACTCAAGCATTGTTTACAAATTCTTGCTTGATATAGTATATCACAACTACCTATGATCTCGCCAAAACAAAAACATATCATTCCTTTAACCTTTTTACAGTCGGTTTTCACATTGTTTAATTTGACTGTGTAAACAGCTAATCCATTATTAGACAGTGCCGAACTGAGGTGAGATAATATCATCAATTGCCTAATTTCAGCGTAAAGTTGTAAGTTACAAAAGCTTTTGCCAATATACGCACTTGAAGTCCATTTAGAAAAAATAAATAAAAAATAAAAAAGTAAAAATCAATATATCAACAATCGCCATTTCCACCCAAAGATGACTAGAAGGAGAAGGAATAATTTCTTACTGCTTCCTTCGCCTGTAGTTTCTCTGCCCATCCATTCAAAACATATGGATCATTTATGGCGACACAGATAACGGAATCGATCCCTTTCGCCTTGAACTTTTCAATATTGTTCTTGTAGCTAGGCACATGTTGTGCCGAACAAACACCAGTATAGGCTCCCTGATAAAGTACAACAGGAGTTACTTCAAATATTAAGGTATGTATAAACTTAAAAATTTAAGATAGTTGAGTTGAGAATTTGGAGGCACTTTAAATAGAAACAAATCAAGGAATACATATAAACAGAAACCCCCTTCGGACTTAGAACAGATTGCTTACTTCATGTGATCCATCAAAATCATCATAGCAACGACATAAAACCATAGCAGCAAATGATGCCAAACAAGAATAAAATCACATTGAGTTCCAGTCAGATACACTAAAAATTTGTTGACGCATAAAATTTATATTCATTCTCCCCTCTCCTTTTCTCTCTATCCAAACTTACATGGACCAGAATAAACATTACAGTCTCACGCATTTATATATAAGAAGAAAAACAGGAACGAGGCAGCAGAGGACTTACCGGCAAGCCGAAGATGACCACCTTCTTTCCCTGCAATGGCATCAAACGACTAGAACACTCAAAAAAAAAATAAAAAGAAATAACCGTTTTTCTCTAAAAGCTTGAAATAGTAGAGAATGATTTTAAGTATATTATATTCAACACTCTCCACGCATTCGGACTCGAGTCTTTTATAGGAATAAAATGTAGAGTTAGGCCCTGTTAGGATGCACGGACATCTTATTCCGTATATCTTTTTAATTTACTCAAGAAGCCGTCCAGAATGGTATATTATATTCGGCCTTCAAATTTTTTTTTTTTGAATAAAATAAGGCCCTGTTTGGATGCCGGAATAAATTTGAATAAAAATTTTCTAGTACGATGGTAAGAAAGGAGTTTGATTTTTTGCAGCTTCAAAGGTCTTGTTATTTATGATTTGATTGAACAGCATATTTTTATCTTATTCAAAAAAATAACTTGAAGGCCGAATATAGTATCCAATTCTAAACATTTGATCACACTCCTTATCAATGAAACGTACAAATTTCTTAAGACCCTGTTTGGAAATCGAAATAAGTTATCCACCGATAACTTGTCAGGTACGAGAACGTTTTAGCATCACTGTAAGAAAGGAGTTTGGTTTTTGCTCATTGAAAGGCCTTGGTATTCGTGATGATTTGGTAGGATAGCATATCACATCTGCGAAATGATTTATCTTATCCAAAAAAAAAAAATGACTTAGAATATCAAATATAGTATCAAATTATAGAATTTGATCACAGTTCTCATCTACCAAATGTCATGAAAATATACCGAACAAGATATTCATACATCCAAACATGACCAAAAAGATTAAGAGGATATAAGTGATCATTTAAGACCCCTCAACTTTTCTTAATTTTTTCAAACTCAAGTTATTCTCCATCACTATGCGTGGCCTTGTTCAGCTTAATTTTCAACACAATCGAACATTAAGCGGTGCCGATAAAAAATAAAGCAATTGAGGGATCTATTTCAGAATAGTCTATAGTTGAGGGAGTCTACACAGAATTATAGCATTTGGGACCTGAAAGATCTCTGCGAGAGGGGTGGCGGCGAATTCGGAGGCGACGCCCTCGTCCCACGTCCGGGCTTTCTGGAGCGTCACGCCGGGGCCCGCCGACACGACGTCGGAGCCGACGGCCACCGACGCGAAGGCCCGCCTGACTGCCATCGCCGCCGCCGCCGCTGCCGTCGCCGCTGCAGCCGCCGGTCGCCTCGCCCTCGCCAGTGCCGATGCCATCTTCCCTCCTCTTTTTCTTTACTTTTTTTTTCTTTTTTTTCACTTTCTTCTCGCAGTGGCGAGTGCTTCCCTTTTTGTTTGTTAAAGAAAATTGGGCTTGCTGCAGAGGTAGCTTAAATGGGCCGGATAAAATATGGTCCAGACCAACCGACCTGTTTAATTGACCTTAAAAAAAAAAAAAAAACTTTTTAATTGGCTCGTGTACAAAACTATAAATATGAAAGATCTAGAAGGTACCATATCTAACATTTAAATTTTTTTTTCAAAATAAAATATGTATTAGCTTTATATGAATTTATGTTCACAACAGCGCACTGCACTTAATAAGATATTGTTAGATAAATAAAATTTTAATACTATTTTATTCTAAAAAGTGAGGGATTTAAAATTATTTTTTATGCTCGCTTTTAAGGACTCAATATCTCGGTCTTAAATAATTAGTTGGGCGACAATTATTAGGCTAAACGGAAAATCTTCCGGACAGAATTTTCAATTATTTTATTTTTTATTTTAAAAGTGATATTTTTTTATTAGTTAGCATGTTTGAATGACTCAACATAAAAATAATATAGCGTATTATTGATGTTTCATAATATTTTTGAAAAAAAAATAAAAAGAGTTTAGACCGGAGAAATATTTTTTTTCAATTCGCCTACGTCCATCTTTTATATTTCACCCCTCTTTAAAAATTTAAAATTTAAAATTAAAATTTTAAAAATTTGAAATTTAAAATTTGAAAAGAATAAATTGAAAAGAAAAAATTGAAAAATAAAAAATAAAATCTAAATTTAAATTTTAAAATTTGAAATTTAAAATTCTAAATTATAAAATAAAAATTTATTATTTTAAAATAATAAAATTTTATGTTTAAAACTTAAAATTAATATTATAAAATTTTACATTTTAAATTTAATATTTTAAAATTTGAAATTTAAAAATTTAAAATTTAAAATTTAAAATTTAAGATTTGAAATTTAAAATTTAAAATTTATATTTTATATTTTATATTTTATATTTTATATTTTATATTTTATATTTGAAAATTAAATTTTAAAATTTTACATTCAAATTTTAAATTTTAAAATTCAAATTCAATTTTGAAATTTAATTTTAAAATTAAAATTTTAAAATTAAAAATTAAAAATTAAAAATTTATATTTTAGATTTAAATTTTCATATTGAAAGTTTAAATTTAAAATAGAATATTTTTTAAAAGTTCACAATGTAAACAGTAATAAATAAAACAATATTTCTATAGAGTATTAAATTTTTCAAGATATCAAAATAAAATTCTTTATTTATTGTAGATGTTAGTTAGATATAATATTTGCAATAAGCTAATTTTGTAAAGTCTAAAATATTATATCAACCATATCCTCAACTAATTAAATCTGGTTTTAGAATTCACTTATCTCATTATAATTATTTTAAAACAGATTAATGTATTTTACTCTTAATTTTTTTTGATTTATTGATATGCAGTATAAATGATATAGTACAACTGCTATATAAAATATCACCTTTGAAAATATATTCATAAACTCTAAAAATATCACTTCTCAGAAAAAAAAAAAAAAAAAAAATTATATTGACAAATTTATAGTTTTAATTAGATGTGAAAAAGAACTTTATACCGATAATTTTACAGTTTTAATTGACTCACATATGCACTTTAAAAATACTTCACATATTGTTAATATATCAACAGCTTATAATTTTTTTCTTTTAAATAACCTAAAGTGCAATTAGATAAAGACTTTATAATAAATATTTAAAGTTTTAAATTTTAAATTTAATTATTTTATATTTTTAACCATTTTTTTTAAAAAAATAAAAAAATTTCTTTTAATATATATATATATATATATATATATATATATATATATATATATATATATATATATATATATACAATGTCATTGATAAAGAGGGGACTTTTTTTTAAAATAACCCTTAAACTTTTTAAATTTTGTAAAATAATTCTCTAAAAAATTTATTTGTAAAGCTAATCCTGCTATTTTTTTTGCTGAAGTCGCCGAATGATTCATCGCGTTCATAAAAATCCTGTCTGTATATATGTTAAAGGCAATGAACCATTCACCGCCTTCAACGCGGCTTCAACGTGGACTTCCAACTTTTTAAAATGATTTGGAGTCCGAAAAAATCTCCGTTATTTTATTTTGATTTGGGATTCGAAAAATCTACTTTTTAAAATAATTAGGAATCTGAAAAAATTCCTCTTTTTAAAATGATTTGGGGTCCGAAAAATTCCCGTTATTTTATTTTGATTTGAGATTCGAAAAAATTTCTTTTTTAAAATAATTTGGGATCCGAAAAAATTTTTGTTATTTTTGTTTTGATTTGGGATCCGAAGAAATTTTTGTTTTTAAAATAGTTTGACAAAAAATGGATAAGTCCTTCGTACGTTGAAGACGGTGAATGTTTCATCGCCTTCTGTACAGAAGACGGTAAATCATTCATTCACCGCCTTCAGTACATATACAGAAGGCGCTAAATCATTCTGTGCCTTCTATATACATGGAAGGCGCCGAATAATTCAGCGTCTTCATAGAATTTTTGTGAAGGTGCTGAATCATTCAGCGTCTTCAGATGTCAAGACATTTTGTAAAATTTAAAAATTTAAAGAATTATTTTAAAAAAAATACATAAAAAGGTCTTACAGCTTGCCATGCTGGGCCCCTCTTTCCTAATAAAAGAAAAAACTAATAAATTCGTTCAAGGATTATTGGATACCTAAACATTTCTTACTTTCTTTACTCTAATAATACTATTTATATATTTCAAATATAATATATAATTTATATTTATATTTTATTCATTTAAGGATGAAAATATTTTTATTAAGAATTAATTTTATGCAGCATTTTATAAAAATATAATTTATATTTTATTTATTTAAAGATGAAAATATTTTTATTAAGAGTTAATTATATACAGCATTTTATAAAAACATTGCATAGTAATATATATTTCTATCAAGTTAATTTTTTTATATTTATTTATTTAAAAATTTTAAATTATATATATATTTTTTAAGTTGAAAAAATAAATATAAAAAATTAAATTTATCTGCTATTTGATATATTTATAAAAAATTATATAAAATTAATTTTTTTTATTATTAATTATAGTAATTTTTTTTTTTAATTTTAAAACTGATGAGTTGTAGGATCTATATAGTAAATAGTAGCATATTCCTTTTTTTTATTAGCATCCAATCCAAAATATTCTAATTTTTCAATATTCAATGGCTTAACAAAAATAAATAAATAAATAAATAAATAAAATCTCAGTATATATGTTGTGGTTCTGGTGGAGCTTGTAGTCTTCTTCTAGAGAGTTCCTGCTCTCCTGCTCCGTTGGCATAGGCGCTCTCTTGCTCACCTGCTTCTTCCTTGAGATATTTTTTGTTTCTCCTGTTTTGATGGCGCACTCTCAGTGCTACGCGAACCCGCCGACGCTGAGCGCCACGAGCGGCGGCGGCGCCGTCGTAGAAGATCTCGGCGGCCTCAGGGCCTACACCGCCGGCTCTCACGATTCCAACCTCGCCGTCATTCTCATCTCCGACGTCTACGGTACCATCACTGCACAAAAAGTCAAAAACCCTATATTTTTTTTTTAATTTTTTTTAATTTTTTTAGGGGGTTTCTCTCCATCTCGATTCTAGTTGGGACTTCTTTAGAGTGGTTTTAGTGTCTGTTTTGGCCCCGGCAGTAGATCGCTTTGATAAATTGAAAAGTTTGATGCTTCTGCTCCGCAGATCAGAAATGAAAATTTGAGATCTCAGCATAGAAACCAACTGTTATTTGGCTCAGCTTCTGCTTCTGCTTCTGGTGTCAGCAATGGTCACTGTAGGATGGAGCAGTTTGGTGCTTCTGGTGTAGGAATCAGAAATGAGATATTTAGGTCTAAAATTGAAAAACTGTAATCTATAATTTGGTGCTTGTAAGTTGGGATTTCTCTGGCGCCTTCTTGACTCCACTTTTGCTTCTGCTTTTAGCAACCGTCACCACGATTAGAGGATCTGTCAAAATGGAAAAGTTTGATGTGTTTTCAGACAGAATCAGAAATAAGATCTGCATGCCCAAAAATAGAAGCTATTATTTGGTGCTTAACCATGAATTCTGGTAATTTTTCGAACAATTTTTAATCAAAGGACAAAAATTAATAGAATTCGGGTTAGGTAGTTGGTCCGAACTATTGTAAAGTTTAGGTAATTTATTTTTAGTTTTTTAGATGCTTGGGTGATAATCTGCAATTGCGCTAGTTCCGAGGGTTTACGGTTTTTCAGCTTTGCCGTTTCTTTTGTTACAGGACTATGTGAGTTGGCTTTTATGTTTTTGTTTAGCTTCGGACGCTGACATGCATTTTGTGTTCTTCTTTTGCAGGATTTGAAGCACCAAACCTGAGGTATGAATTAATGAATACGATTTATGATTAAAATCGGTATAAGAAGCCTTGTGGACCGTTTCCTTAAACCACTTTTTTGGGATTACACGGTTTATGGTTTAGGTTCTAACTTATCAATTGTTTAAATTGGTTTGGGATGTCGAGTACAATTTTAATCTCGCGTATAATGCTTCTAACCTAATTACGTGAACGCAAAGGAATATTACAACAAGCTCATATCAAAACTACAAAGTGTCTACACTAACATTCTAATAAAAGAATAGTGCAACATAGATTAGTCAACATAATAAATCTAGGAGTCAACTATAATAATTAGTAGCTTCTACATTCTTTGGGTTTTAAACCTCTAAGCATTGGTCAAATTAAACGAAATTGACATGGTAAAGAAGATTCTTAGATCACACTGGAATGTTTTGAATGATTATAGTTATTTCTAGAAATCAAGTATTGTAATAATGCAAAGAGACGTAGTGCTGCTGTGGCTCGATAGCTATCAGAGCCTCCAGTAGTACAGCAGTTTGGAGAATTTCGGGTGTTTTTATAGAGATTTTACTTTTTACCCTCTTTTTTTATACTTTTAAACTCACAGAATTTTGTATATCGTTTGATTAGTAGGATAAATTGAAATTTTGTTTTCCCTGAAAGTCTATGTTTCAAAAATTCTATTTTTTTCTTTACCACTGTAGACTCTTGTATCTACATATTTTTGACCGCTTTCAAAAGAATTGCTGTAAATTTCTTTCAAATTTCCTGGAGTTTTTTTTTTTTTTTTTTTTTTTATGAATTATCCTTATATTAATGCCATGATATATAATTATGAAGGAAAATAGCAGACAAAGTTGCAGCTTCTGGATACTTCGTGGTGGTTCCAGATTTTTTCCATGGGGACCCTCTTTCGCTTGGTAATGCTGAGAGACCTTTCCAAGTGTGGATACAATCTCATACTACGGTATGTCTCCGTCTCATAGTTCTTTCTGAATGTGATTTAAACTCATTGGTGGGATACCCATATTTCTAACTAACATTAACTAACTAGCTGTGTGGTTGTCTCAGACAAAGTAAAGCATAAATGGCTGAAAGAGTTCATATAGTTGACAGAAATTTATTGGAATCACATTTCTCTTGCTGCTTTGTTCTCCATTCTTGCTATTCATTGAAGTAAACTGTTTCTTATCAAGTTAAAAGTAGCGACATTTCTTTGTAAACAGTAAGGGTCTTGTTACTTTCACGAAAGGGAAAAGTGTGGAGTGTGGAGCACATAAGAGAAATGCAGAAAATCTAAATTTTAGATTTAGCAAAGATAGAATTTAGAAGAAAATTTGGCCTATCTTTATGAGGTTAATTTGAGGGTTTGAAGCAATTATCGAAAAGCTTTTTATTTTTCTGGACAATGGTAACCTTTTTAATCCCATTTGCATTGGTTATCTGAGAATGCACAAAACAAAACTACCAAGCAGTAAAGCATGTCAATCTCGGCCCTGGAGAGGTGCTGTAAGGTCTGTTTGACTTGGCTTTAAGGTACACTGCTATTCTATGATGTGCTGTTTGAATAGTGTCATTATAGATGCGCTATTGACTTCGCCGTTACAATGTTCCTGACAGCTTCTTTCTGCAATAGGAGCATTAACTTCAACTTGAAACTTCTGCATATGGAGTTTAGAAGCTAATTTTAGCTTCCATCCAGAGCGGAAGCTCTAGACTTTTCAGTTTGTCGAATGGCCCTACTAGATGTAGCTGCTTATGAAAAAAAGAAACAAAAGCTTAGGCCAAATGTGCAATAGTAGTTGTTGATGACCCAAGTCCTTGAGGAAGATAGACCCATCAGAGAAGAGTTGAGATTTGTTGTTCAACAGACTACAATGTAGTCTTTTTAGAAGATGAAGTATTTGGCCTTTCTGCTCTTGGTTTGCTCAAATATACACTTAAGTTTTTGTAGCTCTTTCCCTTTCTTGGTGTATTAGCAAAAGAGAACTTATACATCTACATGCTATAAACAAAACTCCACACTTTTATTTGGTAACCTAAATTTTCTGAACTTTTGTCTAGCTGTGTGTAACTAAGCAACCAACATCTTGCATGGCCATTTTAGGATAAAGGATTTGAAGAAGCAAAACCAGTTGTTGCAGCTCTAAAAGCTAAAGGGATATCAGCAATTGGTGCTGCTGGCTTCTGTTGGGGTGGTAAGTGTTAAGCGCCGTGCATGAAACTTCTCTTTTTTTATTTTCCTCTAAGGTGGTATTTTGGACTACTATTTGTATAGATAATGCATTTTCTTGGTAAATGTTCAGTATCAAATTTTGTTAGTAATTTATCGTTATTCTCAATTTCTGCTTTATGATCAACTACTTATCACATGTCAGCCAAGGTAGTAGTGGAATTAGCAAAAGCCGGTGAGATTCAAGCTGCTGTGCTGTTGCATCCTTCATTTGTCGCTGTGGATGATTTCAAAGGTATAATTTGCTTCTGCATATACCTAAAGTATATTTTACTTCTGCAAATACCTAAAGTCTATAATGTAATTTAATTGCTTGACTTCTTTTTTTAAAAAAAATCTCAGTTTGTAAGAGACTGTTATAGGATACTAACATTTTATTGTCTTGAGTTTAAGCTAATTATTTATCTAATATTCAGAGATTAAATGTCCCATTGCTATTCTCGGAGCTGAATCGGATCATCTTTCACCTCCTGAAGTGGTGAAACAGTTCGAGGAGGTTTTGTCTGTGAAAGCTGAGGTGAGTTGGACTTCAACACAACTCTTCGGCTAGATCATACTGGTTCTTGGTTTTTGCACATGAATGGTGTCATTTAAGTGACAACTTGGATCAAGGGAAGGAGAACACTTGAGCATCTCTAGTTTTTCAGTTCTATGGTTTATATTTAGTAGCATAATATAGTGCTACCTTTTGGAAATCAACCAGCCAATGGAAATCTTTTGGTTTAACTATATTAGTGCTATTTTTTGTTGTAAGGAGTAGAGAAGCCTAAAGTACTAGTCAACAAGCTAAAATTTTCTGTTGCTGTATTGCGACATCAGTGGCAGCCCCTCTCTGTCTGTGAAAGACCAAACTTTTTTTAAATTTTTTTGGCATATATACATACGCAAATATGCGACATTGCGCAAACACCACTGCCAAAGTTTGTATCTGCATGCATGCCCTTGAAAACCGTATTCATTTGCTTTTGTTGCCTCTAGGAGGGACACACACAAGCACGCGTAAGCAACTTTTTCAACGGTAAATGTGCAAATACCAATTTTTGCAGGGTTATTTGCATAATTTCTGCAAAAAACCCAATGATTAAGCACTTCCTTTCCAGTTCCCTTTGGAGAAGCTATAGTTGAGTTTTTCATGACCAAAGCACGAGGGGTGAGTTTTTCTCGTTACAATAGCAAAGTGTATATTGCTTTGATTCCATGTGGTAAGACATTCAGCTTCAATATCCTGTTATACTACATCCTTCACTAAGATAGGAACAATGTGTATGATCTATGATCTAATTTTTACCGTGTTAGATATTGTAATCACTTTAATTTACGCAAACAACGTAAACTAAGCTAGAGAAAAGAAGTACTAATACTTCAAATATTTAGTTCATTGTACTCGTAAGTCTGAGTCGCTTCCTTGTTCTGCGTATCATTGCAACTTCTGAGTCGCTTCCTTGTTCTGCGTATCATTGCAACTTCAACCAATGGTGCCGCAAAATTTAAATCAGATCATTGGGTCACCAATCTTTTATTTATTCCTTTGTTAATCTATTTTAGCAGAAGTCTGTTGCATTTTGGATTTTAAATTTTGTCTACTGATTGGTTGATAGCAAACTGTCGTCTTTCGAATAAGTGCAGTGGAAATTGAAATCAACAGAGATCAAAATATTAACTTTCTAATTTTGTTTGGACCAAGCAAAATTCATGTGATTTTTCCTGCCTAATTTCACAGGTCGACTACTTTGTCAAGATATTTCCTGGAGTTGCACATGGATGGTCCGTTAGATACAAGACCGATGATGCGTCGGCAGTTAAGAGCGCTGAGGAGGCGCACAGCGACACGCTGTCATGGTTTACTAAGTATGTCAAGTAAAACCCTCTAAGACTTGTTTAGATTTCGACCTATATTCCATGCCCTTGTTATGCTGCTTTCGCGGATTGGTGGATTGTTGTTATTTGTATGTGAAAGTGCTGTCAAAATTGGTGTGTTAGATTTGAAAATAAAGAACTTCTAGATATTGGCTGTTTGGACATACTAAAAGTGATTATGTGGTAACTGGTGATTATGTTTTTAGATGTATTGTACTTTGCACTTTACCTCAGTCGATATTAATCGTCGAAAAAAGAGAGAAGATCATCTTTCTTTACTCTTAGTAGATAGATAATAAAATGAACTTTGGGTAGAGATATTTCCTCTCCAGTTTCTCACTTTCCTATATAAACATAACCTTGAAGCCATTTCAGAAGAGTATTCAACTCAAGTAATTAGATGCTAATATACTCGAATCACTAATATAAGTTCTAATTGCGTAATCAATTAAACTTTAGATTAGAAAATTTACAAGCTCAGGTGCTAGAAGCAAAACTTATAAAAGCTCAAACACTCATTTCAAAATGTGCTGTTGTTCATGCCGTCGTAGGACGGAAACTATTGAACATGTAACTGTTTAGCTTAACCTGCTATTTTCAACTCCATATGATGTTATGTTAAACATCTCAAACAAGCAGTTGCTATGAAGATTGTGTTCCAAGTAACACTAATAAGAATACAAGGACAGCCAGTGAATCACAATCCTGTTGCTCAAGTACTGACAGAAGCCAGCCACTGGCTTGAAGTGAAATGTTTAGAACATCACAAATATTTACTGGTAGCATTAAAAACTATGATTAAAATATGCAGCTCTGTACTCATATGACAGATACAATGTTTATTTGAGATATTTCTTAGTTAACATGCTTGATGAACCATCCTATCATGTCCTCATGAGCTTCTTCCGCTCTCTTTACGGCCTGCTCGTCGGTAACATCATATCTCACAGCCCATCCATGAGGGACCCCGGGATAGATCTTGACGAAGCTACTCACCTGAGCAAGAAACAATTGCCGCTGCTAAGTTTGATGCATTAATGATGACCATAGAAGATTATTGTGGACAATTTTCTACTCAATTACATAGTATATTGCTCCTGCACACCTGCTATTTTCTTGGAAATTTCCTCATTAACTACAAAATGATCTGGATAAAATTTTGGCCAGTCAAAAGTTTGTAAATTGTTTGCAATTTTTTTTCCAGAAAAGATCAAGCATCGCGGCAACTGCTTATGTGGGAGCAATATCTGCTGCATACAAACAATATCACAATCCATTTTTTTGTAGAAATTTTGCTACAGTGGGTTTGCCAACCTTCTTTTAGCAGTACTATACTTCTTCTTTTTCTCTTTTTTTTCCACACAATTGATGTCAAACATGTAAATAGTAAAATGAAAACACAAAAAACAATACCGCCAATTTTAAGCATGTCGCTTACCTCAGATTTGGCAGATAGAATCTCCTCAAATTGTCTCATCAGTTCGGGCGGACAGACGTGGTCGACCTCCGCTCCGAGTATCGAAATGTCGCATTTAACATCTGAAAAGTAATCACACTTTCAATAACCACTTCACATTAGAAAATATCTGCATCCAGAACACCTAAAAGAAGCAATTTCAATGTAGTCATGCTTTTGACTCTAACAACTTTGCCTGCTGCTTGTGCAATGCATGAGCTACTTCGATTATACATGGTTTTTCCCAGATTGCTCTAATCTAAATTAACCATATAAGTTGAGTATATTATTCTTCAAAGAGATGTAGAATTTTGCATGATAGAAGCTAAATATCTGACACGTTCTTGCGAATAGTGAAATCTCTCAGAATCTATTTAGATATTCATTACTTCTTTGTTGCAGTTGAATGTGGTTACTGTGTATACTCATTTCCAATTCCAACAACAGTTCAATTAATTCCTTATTTAAGAATCAATCAATATACATGTTGGGCACGCAACTGGAGCCAAGAGAGTAACTGTGTAGCTAGTTGCATCACATTTATTTAACATAATGAATCCATTGAGTAAAAAGAAAGAAATGTATAGTCAAACAAATAAGCATATACCTTTGATATCATCAACTGTGATATACGACGGGTGCAGCATGACAGCCGCTTTGATGTAATCGGACTTTGCTAGTTGTACAACAACCTTGGCTGGGAAGATTAAAATGACTGATCTGAGACACTAGGAAAATAGTTGTACAGATGTCTTTAGCCCAGAAAAGATATGAAACCGGTAGCTCCTACTGCAGATATGCCTTTATTTTTCAAAGCTTCAATTACTGCTTTTGCATCTTCAAACGTTTTATCCTGCAAGTAGTTTGACACACAGTCAAAAAGCAAACGATGATTGGGACAAACAGATAGTAATAACTAATAACTCCATGAGTGCAATGCAAAATCATTTCAGAAAAGAAAGGTGTTATTGCTACTTGTGAGGAAAGTTTGAGGAAGGGAAACAGTCGCGAGGATTTGAATAGTTGAGAGTTCGAAAAGTTGCAACTCTTGAAGAAAATGTTTTGGTGGACTTGTGGGGCTATCCTTTGTAATTTACGTTAAAATCTCGAGTAAACCCTCTGATCAAAACGGAAAAAGCTGTCGCAACATACCATGCTATGATTTTGCAACCATGCTGCTGTGGAAATCTGCGGATTATCAGGTACATATGCTTCTCCACGAAAAAAATCGGGAACTACGACATAGAATCCGACAGCAGTCACATTATCTGCTAACTTTCTTTAAAAGGAAAAAACATGGCAATTGGCAAGTTAACTTCGACGGGCGGCACTAAAGTCGACAGACCTTAAACTAAACCTCGATGAAGAACATTTCAGAATCGAATTGTAAGAAAATGAGCATTTCCAAAATGAAATTAGAGGAAAATGTTGCTAAAGAATATAAGATAATGCTTAATTGCTGGATCAGCACAAAACGAAAATAAGGAATAACCTCAAGTTTGGTACTTCATATCCTGCAAAACCACGAAAAAACAAAGGAACAAAATTGAAAAAAAGAAAGAAACATTGCTGTCGAAACTAGTTGGCTAGTTGTATGATAACTATGATAATAACAAATTCAAGGAATTACGAAGAAAAAATGATTATTATTAGCCGTCATCAAATGCAATATCATGAAAAAGAAATTACAATCAGTTTAATTTTATGCTATAAGAAATCTAATAATTAAGAAAGAAAAGAAAATCTAGAAGAGGTATGTGGTATTCTCATTTGTTTGTGGACAAATATTCTTCATTATGTTATAATTAAACAAATCTTATGATACTTGGAGGAATATAAATAATAAAGACATTATTCTTTAGTAGCTTAGGATTTTAGTGATCGAACTATCATTTCATGTTATTACTTAGAGAATATCAAAGTATGAGGTTCTAAGTTCGAATCCCAATAGTTATGAACTTAGAAAATCAATCCATAACTTCAATTTGCCCCGAGTCATTTAGCTCATTTTCATTTAGCTCATTTTCACTTTATCATTCTGTAGCTCAAAAAACGAGTTAGGCTGGAATACTATCAATAACAAATGGACTCCGTTGCCATCCATTTATTTTCAATGATGAAGTTTTTAAAATGACGATCGGCACCGTTAAATATGATATAGACCATTTAAGCTATCTGAAAATTAAATTTTATATATTTTTAATATTCTTTTCTTGTCCATCAAGTGAACACAAAAATAAACGGCTGAAAATGAAAATCCTTCAAAAAGTGATAATAAAAGTTTTGTAATCAAGATCGAGAGTATAAATCTTATTTTAAATAGTTTAAAGAATTTTCTAACCAAAATTAAATTAATTTAGATTTATTTATATGGTTAAACGAGCAAATAATTCAAATCTACCATTAAAATTATAAATTTTACAACCGTTTGATCACTAGGCCAATGATGTCGAAAAAATTTAAAATTTAATTTCTAAATACTTCTAGTGATCTAGATCATGTTCAACGGTACCGATCGTCGATTTGGAAGCTTCATCATAAAAAACAAATGGGTGGCAATGGAGTTTGTTTACTATTGATAGCATTCCAGCTCAACACTCAAAAAATTATATTTAATTATTTTTTTTTTTCTACTTTTATCCAAAATATTTACTATCAAATAAGATGGCCAAATCAAATCATACGAGTAGTTAAGCGTAATTTTTTGAACCACAGAGAAAATAAAAATGAAATAAACCATAGAGAGCAAATTGAAGTTTACTTTTTTTTTTTCTTTGATCATTTAACAAAAATTAGTGACTTTAAAATGTTGTAAAGTTGATTGGTGAATAATACATTTTTGAAAGTTTAGGTGAAAAATATAAAAAATTTAACCCTGTAGGTCATGAGGATTAATAAATAAATAATAATAAATTTATGATGATGAGGACGGAGCCCCCGCATGAAGGCTCAAAGTGGCCATGACCCCCAACATTTTTAAATTTATATAAAAATTTATTATTAAATTATTAATAAAATTAAAATAATATAAACTTTAGGGGTCAAAATAATTTTTTTTTTTTAAATTATATTGTCACGGGATGCAAATTTAATTGACTCCAACATATCATACTACTTAATTTGCAAATTATACTAAATCTTAATATTTAATTTTTTGATATATCGTAATATTTGATTTGTAAATTATATTATATTTTAATACTTAATTTTTTAACATAAATTTTTTTTTACATTATTATTTTAACGATAAAACTAGTAAACAAAAAATTATTTATATATAATTTTTTTATTAATATTTTTTAAAAAATTAATATATTTTGCATAATATATTTTTGGCCCCCTAAAACTAAAATCCCAACTTCATCCTTGAATTATTGATAATGGCGAGAGGTTACCGAAGGGATCGGAGACGAGGAGGATGGTGCGGCTGGAATTAGGCGAGCCGGCGGTGTAGGCCTTCGAGCCCGTCCAAATCGTCCGCCAGACAGCCCTGCCCGCACGCCGGGTCCACCTTGGACGGGTTCTGCCAGCACTCAGCCCCCGCCATCGTGCGTACAGACTGCAGAGTAGGGTGGAAACGAGCGCTGCTCGGCGAGCTTACCGCAGCTCAACAGTTTTTCTTATAAATAGTTTCAAGTCTAAATTTAGAATGATTAGAGCTTGACTCGAAATTAATTCGAGCGAGCCTAATTTCCTTGTACGTGCTCGAATTCTAAACTTTGTCGTTAAATCACACAGTAATTGTCGAGTTGCTGACGTAAGCCGTGGCGCCACCAAATAACTAATAATCAAATTTGATACAAAATGGACCAAAAAAAAATATTGCATGCATGCTGTCTTTGCATCCAAAAATGAAGTCCGGCAAGGTTCTCTAAAAATGGTTAGTGTTACGCCCTAAAAAGTCATATGCTATTTTTTTTTTAGTAATTAAAAAATCACGTCGAACCAATAATTCAAAAATATTGCTGAATTAGAATTCTCTGATTCAACTAATGGGTCAAATACTGATTAAATCAGACTCCCTTCCTCTCTGATTAAATTAAACTCACTCTCTTGGGATTTTTTTTAAATTAACCCTAATAAATTTAGAAATTTGAAAAATAACGTTGTAAAAAAAATATTTGTAAAACTAACCTTGCTTTTGCCAGCAGGGCACCAAGGAGGTTGGAGGACTTCACAAAAATCCTATGAAGACGCTGAATGAATCAGCGCCTTCACTATATGTGCTTTAATATTTATATTAAAGGCGCTGAACCATTCAGCGCCTTTAGTATAAATGTTAAAGGCGCTGAATGGTTCAGCGCCTTTAACATTTATATTAAAGGCGCTGAATGGTTCAGCGCCTTCATTTATGTTAAAGGCGCTGAACCATTCAGCGCCTTTAATATAAATGTTAAGCGCTGAACCATTCAGCGCCTTTAACATTTATACTAAAGGCGCTGAATGGTTCAGCGCCTTTAATATAAATATTAAAGACGCTGAATCATTCAGAGCCTTCAGGTCGCCCAGCACCCATGGCGCCCTGCTGGCAAAAGCAGGGTTACTCTTGTAAATATTTTTTTTACAACGTTATTTTCTAAATTTCTAAATTTATTAAGATTAATTTAAAAAAAAATCCCCACTCTCTTTCTCTCTCTCTCTCTCTCTCTCTCTTGTAGGGTTGGCAAAGGATTTTTTTTTTTCTTTCTTTTTTTTTTTTTTTTTTTGAAATAACCTTTCTAATTTTCAAAATTTGTGAAATGATCCTTTCAAATTTTTTTTTATAAAAATAATCTTGCTTTCACCACGCGGGTGCCACGTCGGACGTCCACCTTGAAGGCGCTGAGCGACTCAGCGCCTTCACAAAATTTCTGTGAAAACGCTGAGACGCTCGGCGGCTTCAGTGCGGCTGGGGACTTGACCAAATTTCCTAAAAATTGGCCGAGTCCTCAGGGGACGTATGCGGTTGTAATGTTGCACTAAAGGCGCTGAGTCGCTCGGCGCCTATAGTGAGCGACTCAGCGCCTTTAGTGTTATACACTAAAGGCGCCGAGCTACTCAGCGCCTTTAGGCTGCGTTTGGTTCGGGTATAAGCAAAAACTAGTTATTCCTGGGATATGTATAAGTTCAGGTACAAGCAGGAATTAAAGTAATTTTGTATTTGGTTGAATATAAGAATTGTACCGGATATAAGAAAAATTATGTTTGGTAAGTTAAAGAGAAATAAGAAGAATAGAGAGTACTAAAATTTTAATTAAAGATAAAAATTTTACTGATATGATTTTAAATATTTAATTTAAAATATTTATTAAAAAATTTATTAAAATTTATATTTTACTTATATATAAAAAAAATTATTAAAAAAAATTTGGTTTTTTAAAATTTATATTTTTTTTAAAATTCAAAATTTTATATATAAAAAAAGGTATAAATTTATAAATTTATAAATTTTAAAAATTTGGTGAATTATTTATTAAAAATTAAAATTAAAATTTTAAAAATTTGTATAAATTGTAAAAATAATAAAATTTAAATTTTTATAAATTGATAAATTTATTAAAAATTAAAGTTAAAAATTTTAAAAGCTATAAAATTTAAAATTTAAAAATTTATAAATGTTAAAAATTTTAATTTTAATTATTTCAAAAAAGTACAAAAGTAGAAGCAAAAATTTTAATTTTAAAATTAGTATAAATTTAAAAAAATTTATAAAAAAATTTGAATAAATTTAAAATTTTTTAAATTAATTAATTTTTAAAAAAATATAAAGAATATATATTTTAAAATTTATTAAAAAGTAAGTTAAATATTTTAAAATTTATAAAATTAAAAAAATAAATTTTAAATTTTATAAATTTAAACATCTTATAGTTTAAAACTTTTTAATTTTTTTTTTTTAAAAAAAAAAAAAAAAACAGCAGGTGGAACAACTCCACCAGTGGAGTTGTTCCACCTGGGGGTGGGAACCGCTTGTTCCCACCCCTTACAATCTTGTTTGGTATAACTAGGGGGGGATAAGGACTTATTCCCCCCTAGCTCCACTTCCCAAACGAGGCCTTAGTGTTTTACACTAAAGGCGTCGAGCAATTCAGCGCCTTTAGTGTAGAAAACTAAAGGCGCTGAGTCGCTCAGCGTCTTTAGCTGGAACAGCATCTAAAATTTTACATGACTTTAGAAAAAATCTAAATTTGTATAACAAGTTGCAAACAATGAGAATTGACATTCAGAATTCTGAAACAACATTCACAAACACCAAATTTTACAACATTCATGACATTCAGAAATTACAGTTGAGTAACAACCAAATTTGAACATTACAAAAATGTCAATAATACAACCTCGACCTCAAAAGCTCAATTTTGAGCACGTCCTCGACCTCGACGTCCTCGGCCACACTCGCGTCCACGCCCTCGCCCACAGGGAACAGCAAACTCCATAATAGGTATATCATCGAGATGCTCGACTACTGCCAACTGATCGAGCTCCTCGATGATACCATCCTCATCCTGCTCAGCAATATGCTGGATCTTCTGTGGCGATGATGGCGAGGGACGACGACGTGAATACGTAAAAGTATATGAAGTCCATGACATTGGTGGCGGGAGCGACGCTGATGTCGAAGGAAATATCGTCGGGGTCTGAATGGTAGGAGATGGAGATCGTGGCACCTGAAAGAGTGTAAATAGTTTGTTAATTTGAATTTGAAAACTTAATTTGAATTCTATGCTAAATGGTAGCTGATGACTCAAGGACGCTGCCTCATATGAAGGTCCGCCTGAAACTCTGGCCGTAGGTACAGATGGTACATGCTGTAGTACCATCTGAATATTCTCGTTCATTTCTGTCAGAGTCCCAAATGTGAACTCAGGCGGCAGTCGGTCATGCAATAACTGGCCGACAATAGTATGAACCTGTCGTACTGTGTCGGCCTGCATTTTAATTTAGAAATTAAATTTATATTAAATAAGCTGAACATGTTCCACGGGGATGAAAAGTCAGCGGAGGACGCTGTACTGGATGAGATATCCATCTTCTCGTAATCGTCCAGTACCACTGCATATATATGGATGCCGCCTGCAGTGGGTCCTCACCAGCAGCCGGGAGCTGATAAAAAATCTGTTCTAGCCTCCCGGACCACCTCTCAATGTGGATAGCATGAAATGCAATCCAATCCTCATCTGTACGCCCACGTGATGTGATGCGTCGGAAAGACTCCACATTGCGAGGTATATGCTGGAGAAGATCGAATTGCCGCCGGACTCGGCCCGGCACGTGCATCTTGACAATGTGAAAGCAAATAACAACTGTTCTTCCACGCCAGACTGCTGAGCCCTGCACACAGAAATCTGGTAATGTAGTTATAATCTCGTCTGTGTACGGCATCCATATAACCTGTTAATGGACAAAATGATCAGTTAATATAAAAGTGATGAAGAAAAATATACTTTAAGTATTCAATAAAATATCTACATACCTGTGCCTCTCGCTGCTGATCTAGCTCGTCTCTATAAAACTCAATGTCACTCGTCCTGACATTGGTTCCAAAACGTAGTCCTCCAGCGTTGCCCCATCTAGATTATAAAAAACATATATTAGTTGCAATTACATTTGAAATACAAAAATCTACTATATCAAATAAATATCTTACCGGCAACCCAGAGGTCGATCGACTATATCGGGCAGCGCTATGACGCCTGTAGGTCGGCCGATATGAATATGGTCCCAAGCCCAGATCTAAAAATTAATGCCAACGGGTTAATATAATAAATAAAATATACAATACCAATATATAAAGATAATACTGAAATAAAAAAACTAGATTTTATACATACAAAAGGGTCCCAAAACAGCAACATTCGGCCTTCCCGTTCAGCATGGCATGTCCTAGCGCTCGATAGAGATAGGCCAGCGTCGCAGCACCTCACGCATACGCGCCGCAGATATCAAAGTCAGCTAAAAGTGGTAGCCACTTTAGATGAACTTTATATCCGCTAGGGTTTGGAAACAAACTACCCCCGATCTGATATAGCATGTATGCATGGGCCGTAGCGGTGACTGCTCCGGGAGGGGCATCTTGCGCCCATGCTCTGCAAACAAGACAACACGATACCCCTGTGATGCAAAAAAAAAAATAGTTAGCTCTTACATCAATTCAGCTTATTTATATTATGGAAAGAAGAAAATGAAATTTTATAGCTCTTACCTCAGTCCTGATAAATGCGGACCTATGGCGATGCTGCTCTACTAGGACAGACGGATCAACTGGCTCCGCGTCTTCGTGATCTGCCATCTGCAATAAGTAATCTACATATTAGTAACATGATAGCTATAAATAAATAAATATTAAGACAAGATAAATAAAATTGTGGAAGTCATACGCCGGCGTCCTTGTTTCACTTTTCTACATTTTGTGGACAAGTGCTCCTATAATGGCGTGCCTGTTTACAAATGGAGCATTTTCCTCGTCGGTCACCCTCCTCGTCCATTATATTACGAATACGTGTAGATCGTTGACGACCTTTCTTCCTTCGTATAGGAGGCGGTGCAATCGGGGGACCTTGGGGTCATGGCCAGTGTCGTCTATCAGGAACGGGATGAAAATATGGTGCGTACGCCGCACGATAGCAGTCTGTACTATACCAGGGTGAACAAAAATAGTCTAATATCATATGTGATGTACTACAAACTGCTAAGATATGCGAGCAAGGTATTCTCGTTAGATGAAATTCACCACATGAACATTCTGCATTTGTTCCATTCACGATCACTTTGAAGCCGAAATCTCCAGCATTTACTTCAAATTCTATTAGTCCAAATCGTTCAACCTGATATCCCCGCGTCGTATCTATATTTTCGGTAATTATTCTTTTGATTTTAGGGGTTAGCGCGTCCGTCATACTTTCACCGTGAGCACGGCGCTCGAAAAAATACTTATTAAGCTTATAAAAAGTAGCCGCAACAAAAGCCGTGATAGGCAAACCACGACTGCCCTTAAGTACCCCATATAACGATTCAGAAAGATTCGTAGTCATCAATCCAAACCGGCGGCCTCCATCAAATGCCCTTGCCCAGTACTCTTTATATCTCTCAAGATCATGGACCCACTGCCAAGCATCGTGATCCAACACATCTAATTCTTCCTTCAGCTGATAATATGCCGTCGGTGTTGCAGCAATTCCGATCTGCCATAATTTATCTAACAAATTATCGTTCTTGAAGTGCTTATTCATATTTGCTTTCATCTGTCGAAGACACGAACGATGCGAGTAACCCTGTGCTGGAGGATAGATAGTAGCCACTATTTCCCTCAATCCAGAAAATCGATCAGATATAAAACAAATGGCTCTATCACGGGTAATATACTGATGAATGTTTTGCAAAAACTATCGCCAACTCCCGGCATTCTCCCCCTCACAAATTGCAAATGCCAAAGGATATAGTCCATCATTTGCATCTGCAGCCGTCGCTATCAAAGCATGACCTTTGTATTTGCCGTACATATGTGTGGCATCAATACTCACTACCGGCCGACAATGTGCGAATCTAGGTGTCACGCCCCAGGGTCGAAACTGCGACCCGGGCTCGCTAACAGATCCGCCGCCCATACGGTGAACCCCGTATAGACGAAGCGTCAAACCTGCAAAAGAAAGATGCTATACTAAACAGATATCAGAGCAGGAAGTAAACTGCTAGAAATAAAAATAAATACAAGTCCAGATGATACAATCCAAGTCCTCACCAAAATACAAAAGTCTCTCTCAGCAATAAAAGGAAAGTACAACTCTATACCTCACTACAAAGTCTCTCAACAAGAAACTCTCAAAATAATAAGGGTACATCTACTCTCTGGACGACGACTGGTAGGGATCTAGCTCGCGACTCCCTTACCTCGATTTGAAGAAGCAGCAGCTGGGACAGCAGGAACAGGAGTAGAAGTCCTTGGGTAAAAAGACACCACGACGGGTGTGAGAACTACATCCCACAGTAGTTCTCAGTGGGTGCCGTCAACAAGCCCAACGGTCTGCCCACTAAGTCTACTAGAGGCATGATGAAACAAATGCAGTGCTGAAGGAAAAAGCTGGAAAATAAACTCTACAGCTATTATGCCCCTATCTACATGCTCAAAAAGTGGAACAGATGATAACATGGTGCATCTACTATCCCTCAACTCAGATCACCCAATCTACCTGACTGCCTTCTCGGGTCCAGTCAAACTTGCGCCTACCTACTGCCGTTACATCCCGGAGGACCGGACTGACGTAGGGCGTCCGTAACTGCCAACGCTGGGCCAGCCAGAGGGACTGTGTCGACAAGTCGCGATACAAAAGTAACAAATCCACCCCGGGCGTGGCTCTCGAGAGGCGCGACCCTACCGAGGAAAAGGTATCCGTGCACTCTGTCGCTCAGGTGGCACTGCAGGCTATAGTCAAAATCCACGCTCATGCTCTGAACGGAAGGACTTAATCCTCAAACATCTCGCGCAACAGTCGGAGCACTCTCGACGACTCAGCTGATCAGCTCTCACAAAACACATAAGCCTCTCCAACAACTCACAGGACAAAACACACTGGCTGGAGATACTCCACAGCCAGGGTCAACCCACCACTCAGGGCTAACAAAACTGGACGGACAACACCCAACGACCCGGGACCACCGTCAACTCCAACGATTCCCAACAACAGAACATCAACCCAACCTGCAGACTCACTGACAGGATAAAGCCAACAACAGACAACAATAAAGGATCCGGGAACCCCGAAAGACTAGAATCTACAACCCTATCAAACAAGAACAAGCTCTAGATATAGCCTCTCGTTGTTCTCGTCCCAAAGGAAAAGGCAGACCTTAGAACCCAGACCACTCGAATCATCTCGAGTAGTTAATTTATAGGAAAAATGTGACATTTCTTACTGAAAGCCATTTGATCTGAAAGAAATCCATATTTAATGATTTTTAGTTCTTTTTAGGAAAACAATTGAAAATAAGTTTTATATCCAAGCCTCGTAGAGCTATTGCCTTTGTCCAATCAAACAAGAACAGACTCGGGCGACCCTACGATGCTCGGAAGAAAACATTGGTTGACTAAAATCATATGTGTGTCCAAAAATAGTTCTGGATTCAAGGTCCTGCTATCACTGGTATACAGCTGCCACTGACACAGTGGCTACAATAAAACAAAAAACCAAAACATCTCGGGACCGCCGTCTACCCAAACGGCTCCCGCCACAGATGAACGATCAACTACATCTACCAGATTTCACTCTGCTCCCAAGCACGAGTGTAAAATGCATCCCACACTAAAAGAAACCCGACCACTCGGCCCACTACCTGGGCGAGTAAAACACTATGTCCAGGAAGAAAAGAAGTGTGGATGTCTAAAGCAGAATAAACCTAGCCCAAGTTGGAGTTTTCTACAGTCTGGCTGAACATGCTGCATATGACGGGGGTGCTAGGTCAAGTTCCAAGATAACAATAATTTTTACAGATAGTAGGAAACAAGAGATCGCATGATCATCAAATAACTCTAGAATTTATCAGCTATCACATTCTAGCATGCTACACAAGAATATCACTATCATGCATGGTCCTACTGAAGCAGATTTAATGCACATTCCATCAATCTTGGAGACAGGGCCACCCACCTGAAAGTGAACAACTGTCCAATGTCTAAAAAGTTGAAACTGTACCGGGACAATCCACAGATTTCCACAAATCCGTCGGACCCAAAACCTCCCAAAATACCTCCTGGATACAAAAATATGGCCCAAAAATACAATTACAACAAAATCCTAAGTGTGCTGTCCAAGCTGAGATTTTAGTCCCAAAGATGCAATATTTTCACCTGCAAACAATGCTCCAAAAATTCCAATAAAAATACTACGGCGATCGTCGCGTCAAGACCTTCGAAACGGGTACCTGCACGTCCAATTCCGAGCCCCGTAGGCCGAGTTACAAATTTCACAGTACAGGCGCGCAAAACTCACAACCACACAACTGTAAAACTCTGCACAGTAAAAAGGGAAACAGTATACCTTCGGCCAAGCCTCAGAAAAATCCCAGAAAAATACGATGATAATCCTCGCGACGAGAAGATGCAAAAAGTGTACAGGCTCGTCTCGATTCGACGCTCGAGTGCGGAGATAAAATTCTGGCAAGGGGCTGCTGTACAAAAACTCCACCAGCAAACAGTGGCTTAGAAATGTCTCGAAAACTGTGCCACGAACTCAGAATCCAGCAATATGATCAACACAAAAGTCGAAGACGTACCTCTCGTGAATCCAACACCACAGAAATCGTCCAAAAATACTGTCGGAGCAGCTCTGTGGACCTCACAGACCGAAATGGGACGGAAACGGGCCTCCGAAGAAGAAATGTCGCTCTGCGCTACGATGCCGAAGTCGTCAATGCCGCGGCTTCCAAAAATTTCGAAACTCCACCACAAGATGCACAAGAAGATGACCAACAAATTTGCTTAAGGGCTCAAGGGTGAATGGGCTCGGGAAAAACCTCCACAAGGCTGAGAACATGGCCAATTTATAGGCCCACAGGAAAAAGCAGCCAAAAGCCCACGTTATTGGGCTTTCGGGCCTAGGATTCGGGCGCCCGAAAAATATCGGGCTGCTACAGTAACGGGCCAGGCCCGTTACTGTGCAAGCCCGAATCCTCCCCGGCCCGCCACGTAGCCACCGAACAGCAAACAGCCATTTGGGCCAACGGCGTTGCGCCGCGTGGCCTAAGCTGGTGCCGACACGTGGCGCCCACGCGCGGGAGCCGCCGGTCAGCGCGCCCACGTCACGCCCACGCGCGCGCCTGTCGGGCACGCAGCCCGAGGCAACCACTCCCCGCCCCGTGGACCGCGTGCACAACACCTCTCCAACCAAGAGCTGCCACGTGTCCACCCTCCCGGTCCACCGTGCACCCGCGCCATTCCATGGACCGCGCCTGCCGCGCCGGCCAATAGGGAGGCGCCACGTGGCCAGCGCCTGGTGCACGCCTTCCGCGGTGGACCGCGCGGCTGCGCCTCCACCCACCACCGCGCTCCGCCGCCAGCCGCCGCCGCCGGCGCCTCTCCGACCGCCGGAACAGTAAACCCACACCTCGAAATCCGTGTTTTCGCGTCCGGGCTCCGAAAAATACAAGTAAATAGTCCATCTTGACCGTTTTCGCGCGCTGAATCCAAATCCGATGTCCATTTGGCCCAATTCCACTTCTAAAATTTGTCGAAAATTCTCGAAAAAGTAAACTTGATCCATTTTTCGTGCCGGGTCAATTTCTTGGTTCCAATACGCGCGCAAAAACCTCAATCGCCCAATATGGGCCTCCTGGTAAGCAATCTTGCTCCCAATACACTAGGAATCCATTTCCGGGGCCCGACACGCGCACAAACACTCCCAGAAACCACTAATCCATCAATAAGCCTTTAAGTGGGGATTCGGGTCCTCACACTAGAAATCGAAGGTCCAAATAACCAAAAAACACGACCAAAGCGATAAATCCCATCAGCGGGTCATCTATGATCCAGACGCCATAAAGTACCAAGATTAGATTCCTTCACCATAGTAAGGTAACGAGGCAAGTCTGTGTACGATTGCTCCCAGCTCCCGTAAATAAGTTGTAATGCTTTACTCATTGATTGCCAAGCCTTCCAATATGTTATGTCAACATGGTAAGTTGATCGCACCGCATCTTGAATTTCTTTTGGCGTCATATTAAGTCTAACCTTTAATGTCGGGATAATCAATTGACATATAAGGGTCGAATTATAATTACGGTGCGCCGCGTTCAGCATTGGAATTACATATGTGTGTGGACCAGCATATGTTTTTACCTTAAAGTATGTCGTATCTTTAGGTACTGAAGCATGTAATCTCCATGCACATCCCTCTACCAAGCATTTGACAGTGTAAGTCGTTCTAGTAGATTTCAATACTTTTATTTATACATTATGCTCAATATGCCACCGGTCTAGAGCATCCAATAAAGATGCCTTCTCATGAAAGACACGTCCAGCCCAACTCCCGTCGATGCTAGGAAGACCACTATTGATTTGTCGAATATCAAGATCTGTAGGATCTACAACATACTGATTTATCCAATTATTATCTGAAGGAAAACATTCCGGATGATTAATAAATTCATTTTTCTCGTCAGGATTGTCTACGTAATCATTGCTTATTTGTGGGTTGTCCATTTCACTGTAAATTGCATTTGCAAGATCATTTAACCCTCCATCATGATGATCATCTATATCTGGAAATGAAACATCCAGTTTGTCATCCTCACTACTATTCTAATCATAATTGATTGGTGAATCCACATGATTAATATCACTATCACCACCCCCGTCAACATTACAATCTCTTTCGTCGATATTATCACCTCCTTCGTCAACATTAGTACTAAAACATTAATAGCATTTGGATTCCAATGTTCATAGGAAGTAGATAACCAGCAAATTTGGTAAAAATAAAATTCTAGCATTGCCATTAATTTAAAATTTAAAATTTAAAATTTAATTTGATTTGTACTTACCCCCAATCATAAGGTTATAATTGTAAATGAGAAATCCTTGGTTCTAGACGGGAGGTCGTGCATTGTCCGCGTGATGTCGTGCAGTGTCCGCGTGAGGTCGTGGCTTGCGTGTGTGTGGTCGTAGGTGGCACACATGTGGTCGTTGGTGGCATACTACTAACAGAGCAAGATACAACACTCTCAATAGGGTCATACTCACTTTCTCTGCAGTATATACAATGATTAAGTCCATTTAAAGAAGATTACAAATTACCAATTTATTATGTTATTTTTCTAACCTTGTCATTCTGACACCACCTTCGTTTGGAGTATTTTGATCACCCATTACATTGGCGGAAGGACCCACATCAATATAACTGTGGAGCATTTTCGTGTAATAACCTTGCGGTTCAAAATTATCCGACGGATGTAGCTTTTCTCAATGTATACCGTCACAAAACCATAATGTTCACATAATCCAATCATTCCCTCCAATGATTCATTATCTACTACTTCGTGAGCTAAATATTCACTACCAATCGTGGGACAACGATAGTAAATTTTAAACGAAATTCTTCTCTTGTACAATTTACTAAACGATACAGTCTCGTCTCGAAACTAGTATATGTAGAATCAGAACGTATCGCGAATAACTTCTTTCGACCACCGATATATTTTGGACCATTCTCATCGATAACTAACTGTCCATCCCAATAAACACTTAGGGACATGCAACGATTAGTCATTTCAACTACAAAATAAAATTAACCACTTCAAAATACTAATTTTAACTTCACAGTCGGAGACCGACAGTGAAACCTCTCACTGTGAGATCTATCTCACAGTGAGAGATCCCTCACTGTGATTGACTCACAGTGAGGCACTCATTGTGAGAGTGAGGCCCTCACAGTGAGAGTTCTCTCACAGTGAGAGAGAGAGAGAGCGAGAGTGAGAGAGAGAGGGAGAGAGGGAGAAAGGGAGAGAACTCTCACAGTGAGACTCACTGCGAGAGCTCCGCCTCACAGTGGGAGAGAGAGAGGGAGAGAGAAGGGGAGGGAGGGAAGAGAGGCTCACAGTGAGATCTAGAGAGCGAGAGAGACGGCGACGGCGACGGCAACCGCGGGCTTCGGCGATGGCGACAGTGGCTTCGTCGACAGCGACGGCGACAATGGGCGACGGCGACGGCGACAATGTGCTTCGGCACTGTGCTGCGGGAGAGGGAGAGAGATGGAGAGGGGAGTCGGATTGGAAGCGACAATGTGCTTTGGCAATATGCTGCGGGAGAGGGAGAGAGGTGGAGAGAGGAAGTCGGATTGGAAGAGGGGAAAGTGAGGGTACTGTAGCCCACACGGGGGTTTTAGTCAAGACGAAGGCGCTGAGCAACTCAGCGCCTTCAGTGTAAAACACTAAAGGCGCTGAGTCGCTCGGCGCCTTCAGTGTAAAACACTAAAGGAGCCTTTAGTGTTTTACACAAAAGGCGCCGAGCAACTCAACGCCTTTAGTGTTTTAAACAAAAGGCGCTGACTGGCTCGGCGCCTTTAGTGTAAAGCACTAAAGACGCTGAGTCGCTTGGCGCCTGTAGTGTTTAACACTAAAGGTGCTGAGCGACTCAGTGCCTTTAGTGCAACATTTCAAGCGCATACGTGCCCTGAGGACTTAGCCAATTTTCATGAGCCACATTGAAGGCGTCGAGCGACTCAGCGCCTTCATAGAATTTTTGTGAAGGCGCTGAGTCGCTCGGCGCCTTCAAGGTGAACGCCCAACGTGGCGCCCGCGTGGCAAAAGCAGGATTATTTTTACAATTTTTTTTTTGAAAGGGTATATATATATATATATATATATATATATATATATATATATATAAAATTAAGCTTTAATATTTTTAAAATTATTTTATAAATTTTTAGTCACGAAAAGATGTGTGGTTAGGTTGATAGTGAGCCATTTGAATTTAGTGGGTGGTTGGTGGAATCCTATGATTTAAGATGTAAAATTAATCAAAGAAATAGATCTAACAGTAAAAAGTTTACAAGCACCAATTACAATGAGTGCTTTTACAAGCATAGTAACCGAACTCATATATATATATATATATATATATATATATATATATATATATAATATATATATATATATATAGAGAGAGAGAGAGAGAGAGAGAGAGAAGAGAGAGAGAGAGAGAGAACTAGGCTGGAATACTATCGATAGCACCAAGTGATTGGTGCTACCAAATTTTTAGCCCTTGGATTAAGTGATGTACGGTTAGGATGATAGTGTTCCCCTAGGATTTAGTCGGTGGTTGGTTGAATAGTAAAAATCTTAGGGAATCACTATAATCTCAACCGCACATCTTTTCATCCAAAGGGCTGAAAACTTAATAGCACCAATTGCTTGGTGTTATCGATAGTATTCCAGTCGGACTCATATATATATTTCAAACCGAATTTTAATTATAATAAAAATATTTTTTAAAAATCTATCTATAATCTATAATGTATCTATAAATCTATAAATGAACATGAATCGAGAGTTCTGAACAGTATACGTGTTGCTCTCCCGTAGCTTCGCCGTTTCACCTCTTTTCCCTCCTTTTCCTATGCTGCCCTGCCCCTCCACTTTGCCCTAAACTCTCTCCCAACCGAGGTTCACCTCCTTCCCCTTCTCTTCCTATGTTATCTCTACACTTTGCCTTAAGCTCTTTCCTAACTGAGGCTAAATAGTATACGTGTCGATCTCCCATAACTTTGTCGAACTCTCTTGAATTGAGCTCAAATATATATATATATATATATATATATATATATATATATATATATATATAGAGAGAGAGAGAGAGAGAGAGAGAGAGAGAGAGAGAGAGAGAGAGGGGCTGGAATGCTATTAATAGCACCAAGTCATTGGTGCTATTAAATTTTTAACCCTTAGATTAAAAGATGTGTGGTTGAGATGATAGTGGACCCTTGGGTTTAATGGGTGGTTGGAAAAATAGTAAACTTTAATGGGTGGAAATGATAAAAAAGGTTGATGTAAGGGTAGAAAATTTGATAGCACCAAATGCTTAGTGCTATCGATAGCATAGTAGCCGGACTATATATATATATATATATATATATATATATATATATATATAGAGAGAGAGAGAGAGAGAGAGAGAGAGAATTAGGCTAGAATACTATCGATAGGACCAAGCCATTGGTGCTATCAAGTTTTTAGACGTTGGATGAAAAAATATGCGGTTGGGATTATAATGGTCCCCTAGGGTTTACTAGGTGGTTTGTTGAATAGTAAAAATCTTAGGGGACTACTATAATCTCAACCGCATATCAAAAGTTTTCATCTTTTGATGAAGAAATGTGCGATTAGGATTATAGTAGTTACTAAGATTTTTACTATTTCCCCAGCAACCTAGTAAACCCTAGGGGGACCACTATCATCATAACCGCGCATTCCTTCATCCAAGGGTGAAAAAATTATGAGTACAAAGGGGTTTATACTCATAAGAGTATAGTAGCCCTACACTATATATATATATATATATATATATATATATATATATATATATATATATATATATATATATATAGTCCATCTATTATGTTTGTACAAGCACTAAGAAATTGATGCTTGTAAGTTTTCTATCGTTAGATCTATCCCTTTGACTAATTTCATTTCTTAGATCATTCTATTCCACCAATTACTCACTTAACCCAAGTAGCCCAATATATATATATATATATATATATATATATATATATATATATATATATATATATATATATATATATATATATATATATATATATATATATATATATAGTGTAGGGCTACTATACTCTTATGAGTATAAACCCCTTTGTACTCATAATTTTTTCACCCTTGGATGAAGGAATGCGCGGTTATGATGATAGTGGTCCCCCTAGGGTTTACTAGGTTGTTGGGTCCCCCTAGGGTTTACTAGGTTGTTGGGGAAATAGTAAAAATCTTAGTAACTACTATAATCCTAATCGCACATTTCTTCATCAAAAGATGAAAACTTATGAGTACAAAAAAATTTTACTCATAATATATATATATATATATATATATATATATATATATATATATATATATATATATATATTGAGCTCCTATATTTTTAAAATTATTTTATAAATTTTTAGACCGTGGATGAAAATATGCGTGGTTAGGTTAATAGTGGGCCCTATAAATTTAGTGGGTGGTTGGTAGAATAGTATGATCTAAGAGGTGAAATTAATCAAAAGAATAGATCTAACAATAAAAAACTTACAAACACCAATTGTTTGATACTTTTACAAGTATAAATTCAAAACTTAATTTGAAAAAAACTACCATGCAAGAGTAAAGTAGTTGTAACTCCACTAATTACAAAATACATAAGTTAATAAAATTAATAACTCATTTAATAAAATGTTACAACAGATGGTATGATGTTTAATAATATTCCTTATAGTAAAAAATAAAAATAAAGCTATGAAGTAGTTAAGTATAATTTTAATATGTATAAGTTATAACTACCATATTTTAGATATTTTTTTTTTTTTCAGCAACATAGATATTTATAAAGCGTTGTATAAAGTAATAAGGGGGTGTTTGGTTCTAAGTAAAATCGTAAAATATATTTTTTCATAAAAATAAATTTTGGGTGAAAAAAATATTTTATATTTTATAATATTTGATTTGTAGAAAAAAAAAAAACTTATTTTTCATCAATCAATATTTATTTAGTTGAAAAATATATATATATGTTTATTTGGTTCAGAGAAAAAAGAAATAAAAAAAAAATTCGCAGATTAGTTTTTTATTTTTCTCTCAAAATCAATAAAAAATAAAAATACCATATTTTTCTCCAATTCATAAAAATATTTTTTTAAATAAAATTTCTACCACTAAACAAACACATAAAAAAAAAAAGTATTTAAGACGAAAAATAATTTTCGGAATATTTTACGGCGAACAAAACATACCGTAATCCAGAAACGAAGGTAAATTGTATTGGCGGTCCATGGTGACGTGGTGGGCCTGGTCCACTGAGAACAAGGGAAAGATCAACAGGAAATCAGGGCCGTCAAATGCTCACTGGGGATCCAACGGTCATCGGAACTCCCAATTCAAAAATCAAAATCCCCCTAACGTTCTTACGAAACTCGCCCCTCGTCCCCATTCGACCGTTGGACCTCTCTCTCTTTCTTTCTCTTTCTCTCTAAGAACTCCACGAACTGCTTCTCCGAACCAGCACCACCACCACGACCACGACCACCACCACCACCACCACCACAACAACAATGGGCGAAGAAGCTGCAGCGGACCAAAACAAGTGCGAACTTGTTCGACAAACCCTAGGTATACGAATCCCTCGATCCCCATCTTGTTTCCCTTTTTTCTTTTTTTTTTCTTTTTTTTTTGTCCTCTAGAGATATTTTAGATGCGTGATCAAACCCTACAAAACCCTCTCTTTCTTTTCTACTGTGTTGGAGGTAACGATTCAAATTACAATTTTTTGTTGTTTTTTTTTGGGGGGGGGCGGAAATCATTTTTTGCGATTAAATGAGCTTTCATGCTACATCAATCATGGAGTTGGGGTTAATTTTTGTGATGTGATCTTGTTCTTGTTACTCAGAAGAGGATCCAAACCCTAATGTTGTCTCCGAGGACATGGAAGACGATTCGAGCAACATCATCCAGGTTATCAATTTCACACTTTTTGTTTTGTTTTGTTTTGTGAGTAGGATCAAATTTGCACTCTTAATTATAGTATTTCATCACAATTTTAGTGTTTAAATACAAATTTTTGTGCTCATATCTCTTCCCACAGGCGTTTAAGGATGATTGCCCCATTCCTTCTCCCACCCTGAAAGGAATCGCCGGCCCCGATCTCTCGTTCGCTCTCCGGCTTCTTGGTATCTCATCGGGCTTTCCATTTTCTTTCTTTTTTCCATAAAAATTTGGGTTTTTTTTTTTTTTTTCCTTTGTCCATGAAGTAATCTATTCCATTTTATGTGTCTAAGGTACCAAGTACAATACTCTATTCAAGAAGCACCAAGAAAAGGTATCTGAAATCGAATGGCTACGGGCTGAGTGCGAAAGCCTGAAGAACAAGTGCGTCGAGGAGTGCGGGGCCAGATACGACATCCTGAAGAGGAAGTACGCGGACGAATGCTCAGAAAGGAAACGGCTTTACAACGACCTGATCGAGCTCAAGGGGAACATACGGGTGTTTTGCCGGTGCCGGCCGCTTAGCTCGGAAGAGATCTCGAGAGGCTATTCTTCTGTGGTTGATCTTGATCCATCTCGCGACACCGAGTTGCAGATTATCTGTTCCGACTCTTCCAAGAAGCAATTCAAGTTCGATCACGTCTTCGGACCGAGGGATGGTCAAGGTAATGATTCACCCCCATTCATTTAGCTGAATTTTTAAAGCTTGTGTAGTTACAGTACTTGGATTCAAGTGAATTGAATTAGAGCTTTTTTCTTTTGAAAAATAATGATGTAAAATGTGCCTGGATTTTGGCTTTAAAAGTTATTGTACCAGTAGAAATTAAAGGTCTATGAAAAATTCATGGTACTTGTAGAGGCGGTTTTTGCGGAGACATTGCCGATTGTGAGATCGGTGATGGATGGGTTCAATGTCTGCATATTTGCTTACGGGCAAACGGGAACGGGAAAGACTTTCACAATGGAAGGAACCCCGGAGAATAGGGGTGTCAACTATAGGGCCCTAGAAGAGCTTTTCAGGAGCTCTAAGGAGGGAGGCTCCTCTGAAAAGTATCAATTTTCCGTGAGCATGCTGGAGGTCTATAATGAGAAAATCCGAGACCTTCTCGCCGACAACTCTGACCAACAGGGGAAGAAGTAAGAAATGATTATTCTTTGTTTCTTTGTTTCTTCTTTTTTTTTCCTTTTTGTTTTTTTTTGTCAGTTACGGAATATCGAGTTATGTTTTGTTTGATTTGTTTGTTGTATTTCATGTAGATTGGAGATAAAGCAAGCTGCAGATGGGACTCAGGAAGTGCCTGGATTGGTTGAAGCCCAGGTCCACTCCATAGATGAAGTTTGGGAGATGCTAAAAATTGGTGCTAGGAATCGATCGGTCGGATCTACTAATGCCAACGAGCTCAGTAGCCGGTCTCACTGGTTAGTATCTGCTTCATTTGTGTTGAATTACAATCAAGTTTTTTACTTGAATGTTTCACATGAATCCTTCGTATGTTTTCACGAATTAGAAAGATGGAGAGCCATTAGTAGAAATGTGGTCTTTGCTACACTGATTTAGTTAGTCCTTCAACAAAAAAAAAAACCTCATTCATGACCAAATTAGTTGTGTGACAGCTTGGTGAGAGTGATGGTGAAGAGTGAGAATACGGTGAATGGGCAGAGTAGCAAGAGCCACCTGTGGCTGGTTGATCTAGCTGGAAGCGAACGTGTTGCGAAGATTGAGGTGGAGGGAGAGAGGCTCAGGGAGTCGCAGTTCATTAATAAGTCTCTATCTGCTCTTGGAGATGTTATATCGGCCCTCGCCTCGAAAAATCCTCATATACCATATAGGTATCACTCTCTTTTGCATATCTTTGTTGTATTGTTTAAGAAAGGCAATCTTCATCCCCTAACTATTAATCATGTTGTTCAAAAAAAAAAAAAAATTTGCAGGAATTCAAAGCTTACCCATCTGCTCCAGAGTTCTCTAGGTTAGTTCTTAATCGTTCTTCAAGTTGTTCAAGATATACTTGTTATCTGTAGATAATTAGTGGGTCGATGGCTCGATGCTTTAATAGCCTAGTTATTTTCATTGCTTTTGAAAGGAAATGTGTAACTTCCTGAATAGGAATAATTTATGTTAACAGGAGGAGATTGCAAGACCCTTATGTTTGCACAGATTAGTCCTAGTTCAGCTGATCTAGGAGAAACTCTCTGCTCCTTGAACTTTGCCAGTCGAGTGAGGGGAATAGAGTATGGCCCTGCACGTAAACAATCAGACGCAGCCGAAAGTTTGAAACTCAAACAAATGGTAACAAATGGCCTACTGATCTGATGGAAAAAATTTTGTGTGACCATTGCTCATGCCATTTATAGTTTCACTAAGCAACTCAGCTAGCTTCCTTTTCTCAGGCAGAGAAACTTCGACAGGAGGAGAAGGAAACAGCAAGATTAAATGAAAGCCTGCAGCTGATGCATCTTAAATATGCATCAAGGGAGAATGTTTTCAAATCACTTCAAGAGAAAGTAAATTTTTTATTATTGCACTTTGAATTTTCTGCAGTTTTCTTCCTGTAACTAAATGGATTTGTGATTGACAGATCAGAGATGCCGAACAAACATCCAGAAATTATCAACAGAGGGTATGTCAGAAATGAGTGTAGTTTACTAATTACTAGCTGTCTTCTCCACTCCTACCTAATCTTCTTCGTCTTTTCCTTTTCTCCTTAACAGGAATTACTTCGTTTTTAGTCAACTAAGGATCAAATAAGGAAAAAGCTGTTTGAGATGGTTTGGCACACTTAATTTAAAGATACAAATTGTTGTCCTTCTTTTAGGAGAAATCTTACTCTAGTGTATGTTGTGAAAATTGTCCTTCACATGGTCAGAGATGGTTAGAAAAGATTTAGACAGAATTTAATCATACAAGGATGCGACTTTGGGTGCAATTGAGTGGTAAGGATTTATATTCACATATCACATAAGCTTATTTTTGAGTGTTTATATTGCGAAACCAACCTAGCGTGGGACCGCTTATGTGATATAAATTTATACCTTCCAAAAACAGTTCCGCGAAGAATTTTGCCAGTCTTGGCAAAGTCGCTTCACAGTTCTACGTCATCGCTCTTTTCCTTACATTTTCCCATGAATTAACTTTCATTCGACGAATGACAGGTTAGAGATCTTGAAGCTCAACTTACTGAAGAGAAGAAAACTGCTAGAGATACTTCCAAATTTCCAAAGCCGCCACTCGCTCCGTCCAAGCTGAGGCCTCCTTTACGCGGAATCACCACCAACTCCTTGCCTAATACATTTCCTCAGAGAAGAAACATAACTATTATACCCCGAATACAAAATAAAGAGAACATTCCTACAACCAGTAAAGCCTCAAATGGCGAGCTCATCAAAACAGTCGGTAAGGCGAGAAGGATATCGCTGGCACCTGTGGTGCGGCATGTAGGAATCCAGCCTAGGAGAAGAGCCTCAGTTGCTATGTTAGCAATCAATGAAGAACCGCGATCTGCAGTTCCTGAAAAGAAAATGGCGCATCATCAACTATCTCATTTAAGAATACCCAGGAGGAGGTCGGTGGCGGCATTTAGTTCGATTCCAGGAACACCACTAGCAGCAGCGGCAGCAGTAGCAGTGGCAGCAACCCCGGATGGCAAAGGGAAATTCAGAGACATTTCATTAAGCAGCAAGTTCCCGAGTCCGCCCCCTATGTCGGCCTTATGGAAATCGAAGATTCCGACGATCTTGTCTCCGAGAAAAAGGCTTCAGCTTATTTCGACTCCGAAAGCAAATCGGAATGGCTTGTTTAGTGACCTGCAGCAGGCGCCAACAGGCAAGTTATGCTTTAGTGTGCAGAAAAGAGTGATCCTTGGCTCGCCTGCGCGACCGAGGAGTTCTGTGCTCTCAGGATTCGGGTTGTTCAACCAAGCTGTAAGGGAGAAGGGATCGGTGGCGAGATGGGGGAGCGCCCAACGAGTTCTGTGCACCGATAGACGGAGATCTGTGATCTAATTAAGAACAGTTGCTGGAAATAACAAGCTGCTGTAATAGTTTCCAGAATTCCAGTCCTTTGTTTGTTTCTTTTGTTTTACTGCTTTGTGATTGGCATTGTATAAGGAGTGCAAGATAGTGCTACTTACTGGATTGATGTAACATTTGAGTCTTATGAATTGAATTCTTTTGTATAATTTGGTGAGAAAAGCATGTTCTTTGATGATCGAGTCAATTGTATTTCTTATCTCGATTATCAAAAATCAAGATAATAATTTGCGTAATAATCGTCCCTTTTGTGTTTAATACATAGTTAGATAATTCGCGAATAATTCACGAATTATTCACGAATTATTGAGAATCCGAATTAAACACACCGTTTGCGAATTTTTCCAAAGATTCGGAATAATTTGCGAATTTTTGAACTAAAAGATATTATTCGCGAATTATTCGCGAATCCCGAATTTTTGGGGGAAAAATTCGGCAGCCCTCCTTCTCTTTCTCCTTCTCCTTGCTTTAAAAAATATATTTTTCTTATTCAAAAAAAAAAAAAAAAACTCTCCTTATTTTCTCACAGCACCACACCCCAACCCCACCTTCTTTTCTCTGTTCTCACGCCCTCTCACGCCCGCCTTCTTCTACCTCGCCACCATCACAGCACCACACCCCAACTCCACCTTCTTTTCTCTGTTCTCACGCCCGCCTTCTTCTACCTCGCCACCATCGGATCGGAAGTCGGAAGTCGGAACCCTGATGTGTTGTGCCGTGTGCGCCCGCCATCGGAACCCCTCCTATGCCGCGCGCCACTCGCCATCGGAACCCTCCTGGCCGTGCCGCTCGTCATCTTCCTCGCGACCATCAGTTGGTGTTTAATTTTGTAAATTTATAATTTTATAAATTTGTGTATTAATTCATGATTTGGGTGAGTGTGAAATTAATATTTACTCTTAATTTTTTTTTTCTATTCTTTCGCTCGTGATTTTTTTTTATTATTTATAAAAAAAATTAATATTGTGCTTTTATTATTAATTTTTATTTTTAAAAATTATAATTATTTATGCTAATAGTATAAATTTTTTTAAAAAAATTTAATTTAGTATCCGAATTTTTGACTCCGAATTTTTAATTGATGAACGTATAATTTTCGTATAAATCGCGTATCCGAATAATTGACGAACCCGTTTTTTAGCCGAATTTTTTAACAAATTTAAAAATTATAATACGAATTTTATCCGTATTATATTCGTACCGAATTTTTGCCGAATCCGAATTAACTAACTATGGTTTAATAAGACACATTCAGTGACACGTTCTATACAAAACTAAAAAATGTTTGGAGACCCCACCCCCTCTACTATATAACGTTCTAAAATTAACCCCTCAACTTTAATATTTTTTCGTTGATACCCTTTTCAGAAAATTTTCTCAAATTATATGGCTTAATTAGCTATTAACAGTTAATTTTTGCTACAAAGTAGTTTAAATAATTAAATTTGATAAAATTATCGACCAAATTAGATATACTCTTTTAATTTATTGTGCTAAAATTAATTGATTTTTTAAAAAAACCTAGAGGCGGCTCAATAAAAAAATAGTTGGGGTTAATTTTTTTTTTTTTAAGAAATAAAGAGATCGATAGTACACAGATAACAGAAAATAAATAGTATTAGAACATACCCAATAAATTATTAACTGATTTTTTTTATTAATTTATCAAGCAAAATAATTTGAACTTTAAAATTTAAAATTTATTTAAAGTTAGAATTAGATTTTAAAAAAACAAATTTTAATTACTTCTTATTTTGAATCTTTGATACCTCTAAAAAAATTCAAAAACTTAATTTTAAGAATCTAGACCAAAGTGAGCCGCAGGAGTGCAGGGGTTTAGAGAGAGAGAGAGAGAGAGAGAGAGGGAGGGGGGGTGGTGTTTTATCGATCGAGTGGAGTGGTGGAAGCCGCGGAAGCTTCTCTCCATTTCTCTCTACTCCCCACTTCGCCTCCTCCATCCTCCTCGCCCATGGCGGCGGCGGCGCTCTCGCCATCGTTCTCCTCCCCTCTCCCCCTTCCCCTCCGCCCCCGACTCTTCGTCGTCTACAATTTCCCATCCCACCACCACCATCACCGTAATCTCCGATCACACCTCAAACGGAGCGTCGCTCTCTCTTCGCCCATTCGCCGCTTCCCCGCGAAGCCCACCGTCGCCGCCGCTGCGCAATTCGAAGCTGCGTTCGGAGCGGAGGGGAGAAGCGGAAGAGGCGAGAGGTACAAGAACAGGTTCCTGGACCTCGCCCGCATCGGGTCGGTCGTCGACGGCGCGGCCGACGCTTTCTTCAAGAGTGAGATCCGGCGGAGGCTCGCCGTCACCGCCGCCCTCATCGTGCTCAGCCGCGTCGGCTACTTCGTCCCCCTCCCGGGCTTCGATCGGAGATTGATACCGGAAAGCTACCTCAGCTTCACTCCCGGTGCCGCTGGTGAGTGAGCATCTAGTTTTTTAAATTTTCCGGGACAATAATGTTGTTTCGAAACCGAATTGAAACTTGTAATGGCAATTTAATGATTTTAATCACTATGGAAGAGAAGTTTTTGTCATATTATTGCCAATTAGAGAGATTATATTGAGGGCGCGGTGTATAAGTTGTTTGAGATCGCATAACATACAAAATTGTTTGTGCTACGCCATGGGATTACAGGTTGGATTAATTGTGTTATCGTAGTCACGATTTTGTCCAAAATATAGAATACGTTCGGATCATTTCTATGCTTCAGTTCAATCAACAGATATAGTACCAGTGGATAGACCAGTCGTTCCGGTTGGATTTCATCTACGGTTCTACCCATGTGACACTTTTGTGAATGCAAGATCTTTGGGCTCTTGAACATCTTGCAGAGGCTAGATCTGCTTATGGCACTGTCGCTAGCTATTCACACACATATATAATTTTATGATTTTTTTTGGGTAATATTATATTTGGAAAATATTTTTGCTAAATAAGTTACTTGAAGGTTTGATAAGTATGATGCCAACATATCCTGTAATATAGTTTAGTAGGTCATGAAGAGTTCTATTTCTTGTTTGTTTCTCAAGTTTCTAGGTGCTCTCTTTCTATTTATTACTTATTCTTATATTTTATCAATTACCTATATGTTGTTGTATCTTATTTGAACCGCATATTCACTCACCCACCACATATGCTCAATACTACGCATTGGTTGCCAGTCCCTTTTTTCTGGATATCAGCTGTTACTAAGGCCCCGTTTGGTTGGGGGATAAAGGGGGAATAACCCCCTTTATCCCCCAATTCCTGCCAAACAGTGTTACAAAATGGCATGGAATAAATTTTTTTTTTTTATCCCTGGCTTAACGGGTTATCCTGGGATAACCCGTTAAGCCTTATTCCTCTCCCCCCTTGGAATAAGGTTTTATCCCTGGGGCAGTGAATGAAATTTTGATGTTTTCTTCACTGTAGCTTACCTTTCAATCTCAGGCTATATGAACCTACGGCTATGTGAACTATGATTTAGCTTTAGTTCTAATTTGCTGTTATGTGAACTCTGATTTTTTTAAATTTGCAGTTTAACTTCCAACCTATAGCTATCTGAAACTTAGATTTTGCATTTACTAAAATATAATAGAAAATTAAAAATATTATTTTTTTTTTAACGTAAGATATAATTTATTATTTATAATTAAATTGCATCAAATTTAATATAATAATTAAATTAATTTTTTTATAAAAAAAGCTAAGGGCAAAGTTGGTATTTTTATAAAAATTCTATCTTCTTTTTCCGCTATCCTCTACTATTCCATAATTTTAACCAAACACAATTTTAACTATTTCAGAGAATACCAACTTTTCAACCAAACGCAATTTAACTTTTATACTTCATTATCTCAGAATAGTAAGCTATCCCAGGTATAAAAAAATTTGTACCTCTTAAATTTATCCCCAAACCAAACGGGGCCTAAGTAGTACTTATTTGTTCAGCTGCCTTTTCATGCAGATGATTTGGGTGATTTTACTGCGGAGTTAAAGCTTTCACTTTTCCAGCTTGGAATCAGTCATCAGATTTCTGCATCCATTCTTATGCAGGTTATGATCTGCCCTTTGATGATTATTTGTGTAATTTTAAGCTATAATGTGTTATTCACCAGATTACTAATTATAACTAAACTGGTTACTTGGGTATTACTTTGTTTTGTATTCCCTAATCATACTGTGTTATCATTTTGGACAAAACATCTTATTCACTAATAGCTTCCACCCTGGGGCACCGTCCCAATATCATAGTCTTACCTAGACTCCAATGCTTTTTCCAGAAACCTTCAAGCGATATCTTCAAGCACTGTTAGTGAATAAGAGCTTTATAATCTGTTGCTTGATTTTCAGTCCCCAGAAATGACAATTAATAAACTTAATTTTATATTATTTCTTCTTTTTTTTTTTGTTTTTTCTCATGGACTTATAGTTTTTATGAACAGGTACTCTGTCATATAGTTCCATCCTTGGTAAAGTTACGGAAAGAAGGTTTAGATGGCCAGGAGAAGATAAAAGGCTATATGTGTGTCTTGTTATCCGTCTCGAGCAGTGAGACTGATCCTCTTTGAATAATTTACTGTATCTGTCATTGTTATTCTGATTATACTCAAATTGCAATTTCTTCCACTTCTTTATAGATGGTGGACTTCATTGGGCTTTGCAATACTTGGAGCTATCATCGTTTCGTGCTATTCACTTCAGTATTCAGTGTATGCTGCCAGTTATAGGTAAGATGCCTTTTTAATTTATTGACATTGATTAGATAACTCAGAGGCTTAGAGCCCTACTATGTGCATTTTGTTGTCAATTTAAAGGTTTTTTATTCCAATTGAATGTGAGTATTCATGTGCAATTGTTCCATAGAAGATTATTTCTTTTTCGGCACTATTACATTCCTAATTTTGCTTTACAAGTTTTTGTGGTAAAATTTGAAAAAGAATTTGTTTATGGTTATCAAAGTGAGAGTGCATTGGAATGCGAGGCCCTAGGAATGAAAATTAAGGGTTGTGACTTGTGAGCGAAGCATGATGAATTGTGAAATTACCATTTTTTTTTTTAATCTTACTAGCCATGTTCTCTTTCTGTTTCTCCAAGTCCCATATACCATCACATCTCCATCATACGAAGGTGTCTGTTTTTCACTGCTAGAGAAGAGAGACTAACTGGCATAGGTTTGTTTTTTTTTTTCCCTGGAAGAAGTCCATAGGCTATTCCCTAAACCCCAAAGATCCGTCCCCAGGAATATGCAATCCCGCATTTGAACCCTGATCAGCCAGCATCACTGGTACCAAACACCAAAGTGCTAGCCAAGAAGGCTAGGAGGTGTTGGTGCAGTAAGTTCATCCAAAATAGTGGTAAGAAGCATTTGATTCTATCTGACACACTCAATGTGATAAACCTGAATTGTAGGTGTGGTTTGACATAAATGGAGGCAAAAATTAAAATCAGGGACTACTTGTACATTTTACCCTTCGAAGTTTTTATAATCTCACAAGATGAACAGTAGATGGGTGAGAGGTGAATTTATCCGGCATGATCCATAAACTTTATGGAAAGCCTAGAGCAAAAAGGATGGATAATAGTTCCATTTAACTTGATTTTGCGGCTTCCACATAATCTGAAGTTCTACCCTTCTTTTGTCTTTTTTTTCCCCCTTTATAAGCCACAAATTTTAGCATCTGCCGAGATGCTGAAAACAGCTTTTTCATTTGTTGAAGGAAATTTAAGCATCTGCCTAAGTCAGGGAAGCTCTTTGCAGCCTTCAAAACCATTTTTTGGTCATACAAAATCTGAACCAACTATAGCTAATTATGCTGCACACAGCCCTCTATTTCAAATTGTTCTATATTGTACAGTTTGTTGACTTTATTCTTTCTATACACACCCAAGAAGTTATAAATGTTAATTTTTCCTACATATAAGAATGTATTAAAACTTACATTTTAATGTTGTTCGAACTTTATTAGTATTTTTGCAAATCTGTCACCAGTGGAATCTATCTTTTTGCAGAGTCAAGCACGTTATCATGACAAGCATCTTATTGGTTGTTGGCGCAGTGACTATGACATGGATTTGTGACACGATATCAGAATCTGGATTTGGTAATTGTTTTGATCAAAATCATCATGCCTTGTTGCTTTTCTCAGAAATATATTTTTAAACTATGTTATTTCTGTCTTATGTTTTCCGATTGGATTGGATGTACTACGGCATTTCTATCTGCAAATTATTTGTTGTATGACAATCAGATGGGCAGGTCTGGTTCCATGCGGTGGCATCGTAGTCGATGTTAGCTATTATTTAGGCACATGCAGCATATGCTGTCAAAACTTTGTATACTTTTGTTATTTTTATTTATCTTGTTTTATTCGCATTATTAGTTTCTTTAACAATTATCTTTCAAGCTTACTTGTTTTATTTTATGGTCTTATTTCTTTGACAATTATCTTTCAAGCTTTTGCTACAGTACATGATTAGGTGGAGCACAATGCCCTTTCTGTGTCTAATTCTATATATGTTATATAGGTCATGGTTCTTCATTGATAATCTGTGCGAGCATATTGACTAGTTATACAGAGACATTGTACAAGATGTTATCTCAGCTTTCAGGTCGGTTTCCTGATTGTATAAATGCTCGGCGTTATCGGGATTGTTTTAAAGGGAGTGTCAGTGTGCATACATTTGGATGGGCATAAACTACAGATGTAGTTGACATCCAAATATCTCCAAATTCTTACAGTTCTTAATTGCTACATGGAATGAATTTTGATTTATAGCTTCGTAGATTCCCAGGGATAAACAGTTTAATTATGTATTCCATATATTCTTGTTAGAACAAATAGACTACTGTTTTCAAGGTAAATATTACCTTTTCAATTTAAATCATATGTTCAGCATGAGTTATACAGTTCATATGACTCAGAAATGGGAATTGTTCTGCAGGATAATATGACTTTGCTCTCTATTTATAGAAGGGAAAACCTCAAAAAGCCCCCATATAGTCTAGTGTATTTGTAGCTTACTATCCTGTGGTTCAAAATATAGTGCTTTGCCACCTATGGTTTCTGCTTTAATTTTCCGTGAGGACCTGCCCGTGAAAAAAGGTTGCAATGTGCTACATTTTATAAAATAGAAGTAGTTAGTGCTGATCTTAGGTGGTAGAGTGCTACATTTTACCACCTTGTGTTTTATAAAATTTAGCTCTTTGTGGCCTCTTCAATGGCAAATCTTTATAGAAGACTAAAATAAATCATAGGGGGACAAAGTGCTACATTTTTTAAGCATGTGTTATACTGCTGGAGGGCTTAACTTTTCATTTTTATAAAAGTAGTCGTTTCTATTTATTTTTTAGTCTGGCCAATTTTATCGAGTACTTATTACCATTGTTAGCATATCAAGTATGCATGGTTGTTGCTTCTCTCTTGTTTATTTACTGAACCCTCTTCCCCTTTCTCACTCTCACATATTGAACCACTACACTTGTAATCAGGAAATCTGATGAGCTGCTGGCCGTACATATTTGGGATACTTGGAATTTTCACAGTAGTCACTATGTGGGCAGTTCTTCTTACAGAAGGTTGTAGGAAGATTAAGTTGCAGTATTACGCTTTTAAATTGGCTTCTAGTACAAGGTCATATTACTGTGCTGTATCTTATTTTTTGTTTACTATTTACTGCTGTATGTTTGCTTTCCCTTTGTTTACTGAAGATGGCAAGAATTTGGTATAATATTAATATATTCTTGATTTACTAGGATGCTGTGCTTTTGGATTTTCCAAGGCACTCGTATAATAATATAAATTGATTATGCAATGTATTCATGAGTAGTGCAACTATAGTTTTATTCCTTTGTTACTTAATATGAGTAGGGTTAAATCTGTGGACGTCCAGTGTTGGTTACTTTCACTCTTCTATATCCTATTTGTTTCAATGAATTAAGTGCCGTGGCACGGGGGCGTGCCCCTCTCCGCCTGGCACGGTACGGTATGGGCACGCTTCCGTGCCGACACGTGGCACGCTTGCTTGCCGATGGATACGCATGACCTCCCAGTGGCACGCTCTGACACGGTTTTTTTTGTTCCCAATAAGCTCTTATAATATTGTTTTGAAATATTTAGTCAAAAAATTATGAACATTGGCTATATATAGCTTATTATACTCACCAATTAACATATTGATAATTTTTTTTGTATATAAAGTACAACTATATATTATAGAAAATAGAAATAATAATATAATAATAAAATTCACAAGTATAATAAGTATTTAACCATATGTTTACTGTAAAATCATGTTAAAATATATATATATATATATATATATATATATATATATATATATATATATATATATATAATATATATCTCGGCACGCTCGGCACGGCACGGGCGATACCCATTGGGTATCGCTCAGAATTCGATACTTTGCTAAAACATGTTTCAATTCAATATTTGCTATAATTGATGTTAATTGCATTATATTCATGAACTAACAAACTCTGCATAAGGTTCACTTCTTGCTCTCTAAGAACTTTTTACTTGTTACCTACTTTAGCTGCAGTTGTGCCATCCGTTTGACTCTAATCTACTGAAAATGTCTCCCTTCTTTTGATGCATAGAAATGAAGGTTCTGCGGTAACAGAGGTGGAGCCCTATATACCCTTTAACATAAATCCAACTGGAATGCAGCCTGTTCTTACGACAACATATTTATTGGCTTTCCCTGGCATCATGGCTAGGTAATTTGGTTGTGGTTCTAAGGTACTTTGTCATTTACTTGATTACATCATACACTTTTTTTCTGATTAACAATCTTTCGCTTGCAGTATTTTTGGGACGCCATTTTGGGAAACATTGAAGGAGATATTGAACCCTAGATCGTCAAATGGGGCAGATCCATGGGTCTATTATACGATTTATGCACTTTTTGTCTTTCTATTCAATATATTTGACATTGTAAGTATTTTTCATCTCATATCAATTAACTGCGATAAATTAACATTCTTCTTGACGCTTGATAAGAACGCTAGATTGCTAGAGTATTATAGGACAAGGATTTGAACAATAGGTGGTTCGTTATTTAATAGTTTCCCTGATCTGTTTGATAAGTCTGTCGGCAAACGTCTCGGCCTTAAATTTAAGCTCATTGAAGTTTCACTCATGAGAAGAACTTTTGCCTCACATTAGAGTTGAAAAGAACACTCTCAATAATATTTCCTTAAAATTGATAGAATTCTGTTTGATGAGTGTGGATTCTAGAAGGATATTTAGAGAAGGATATTTAGAGACACACTCCTAGACACAGCGTCTTTCTAGATTCCTAAGTGAGCTAAAAACTGGAATTTTAAAAATATTCTAGCATTGCAAGATATGAAATTAAAATTGATATAGCAATTATAGTGCCAAAAGATAAATAATGTATTTTTAAATATCTCCTTCGTACTGCAATCTACAAATATCTCACAACACAAGACTTAATTATGATAGAGTGACAGAGGTAAACACTAATCTATTGCTAAGACATAACACTTTGCTTCCAAGTAACAAGTTTTAGCAATCAGTCATCCAATGGTATGGTGACAACTATGAAGAGCTGCAAGATACATGTAGATCAGTCTCCCGACAGCAATAGAACTACGTACAGAAGTTTCTTATTCTATTCTTCCCATTTGTGAGTGGCAGGTTGGTGTTGTGTAACAGTGGTGTAAACGATTGAAGCTTGAGCAAGCTGAACTGAGCTGGCTCTGCTCAAATTGCTATAGAACCAGCTCTGGACAATTCTTGAGCTTGACATTTTAGGCTGAATTGAGCTTGGCTCGTTGGCTCGGATGAGAGTTGGATGCAGAGAATATAAAAGACACATCGGTCCAGATTCAAGGGTGAAAAACTGAATAATATTGTTTGACAGTTTCAGAGCTTAAACCAACAATCTTTTGAGGGGATGCAAACTACATGTCCGACTACTACATAGTGAATATCCATATTTTAGTAGAAAATGTAGAATCCCAACAATCTTTTATTTCTCAACATGTGCTTTCCTCTTTTCAACATTTTTTGTCGCATGTTCCTTCTTGCTCAACTGAGTCTGTGATGGTAGGCAAACTTACCTAAAGAGATTGCTGATTACATGACGAAGATGGGTGCTCGTGTACCAAAGATAAAGCCCGGAAAGGCAACAATTGAGCATTTAACGAAGATTCAAGCATCAACACGCTTTTGGGGTATGCTTTACTGCAATTTCAAATATTTATCCTATGATGGATAATCTCTCTTTGTTGCATCTCATACTAAATAATTTACTGAGTTCATCTATGTCAATTTAATAGCATTCTCTTTTTTTTTGCAGGAGGATTGTTACTAAGTGTTTTAGCAACCTCTTCTACATTGCTTGATCATTATCTGAAACGCATTAACGAACAATTTGCAATTGGGTTTACATCAGTCCTGATCATTGTAAGTGCAGCTTTAAACATCAATATTGTTTTGAATGTGATAGTTCAGTATGATGATTATACAATATCATTTGCTGCTGTTCTATGTAATATTTTATCTGCATTTAGCATTAAACTATTGATCGGCCATGGGCTTCGTAGGCGGCCTTTAATGTTTACATTATCAAATCTCTTTTATCATCAGCTGTCAGAGCCGTGACATACTGACACTTGGTAAGGAGCTCAAGTAGCTGCACATTCTTTTTTGTAATAAAGAATTATCAGTATCATCCAAAGATTCAAAACAGAGGGCATCATTGTGGGTGCCTTTGCCCCCCAACTAGGATCTCTATTTCTATCAACATTAGATATAATTATTATTTATAACTTACAAGGAAAAAGGAAAAAAAAAAAAAAAAAATCAATGGTCGACTTGCAGGAGAACCCACTCTTTCCCTTCAGGAGAATTTGCACAATTTTCGCATATTTGCAGGGGGTGCATTACATAAAGTGTATTAATTGTGTGGTTCCACATAGAGCACACATTAGGTGATTTACACAGTTAATTTTGAAATGCTGTTTCCTACGGATTCAATCATGCCTTTTTAAAGAGGGTTCATTTGTTTGCATTTACGCAAGTTAGAGCTTTTTTTTTAACATGATAGCTGTGACCGCTATTGCAGGTCGGCTCAATAATAGAATTGAGAAGATCCTATCAGGCTTATAATGTAATGCCGGCCCTAAGCAAGGTTTTGAGGAGATATGGTGTTCCACAATGAGGAAAGAATAAAAAACAACAGCATTGCCGTCATTTACTGTCAAGAATAGCTTGTTTTTGCATATCAGCCGTCGTGCTGGTGCCGCCAATGTAAGCACTCGCGTCGGGAGTTGTCATCATTGGCACATCGCCCAGAAAATTACCTTAAAGATGGTAAGCACATGAAGAGGGAGGATGAAAGGTGAAGTTCCATGGAGATCAATTTCTCTTATCTTCTTTTTGCTTTGGAATTTCCTTGCTATGTTTTTATAGAAATTAGAATAGGGATTGGGAAATGGTGTTGAAATTGCGGAACATTTGGGTTTTTCCAGTTGATAAAAACTCTGGAATGTTTGTTTCTACTGGAAAGTATGCAAACTCAGTTTCTCGGTGAGGTTAGTGTAATATAGTGATAATTGAAAAGAAAAAAAAATGTTTGCTGCTAATTTTTCTATTTATCATCTTTTCATTCTTATGAAATTGTTTGTAAAACTTTTTGAAGTTTTTTTTTTTTAAAAAAAAAAAAAATAGTTTTGTGGGAGATTTCAATTCGATATTATCTTTAAAAATGGTTTTGAGTGTTTATTTAGATTTTTACATATCGTTAGTGTGGTGTTTATGTAGTTGGTGTAGTTTCTGGTTTACTAGGCTACAAAATTGTAACTAGACCCCTCTGCACTTTTAATTGTTTCAATTTAATTGCATTTTAAATTAAATTTAGAAGTTCGCTGAAACTAATGTTTTGATTAACGGTAATCTACTGTTAAATGAAATCTGTAGTTCCATCAGCTGGAAAAGATATTATAAGTAATTAAGCTAAACAGATCCATCATTAAATAAACAAAAGGTCAAAATATTAAGAACTTATTCAGAACTGCAGACTATTTTGGCCCCTTTGTTAAATGAAATTTGTTTTTGTGAAATCATTCCATTCATTTTTGAGTTTTAGAGTGGAATGTAATTTTTTAGTTACTTCGAAATAAAATTTTATTTTATTTTAAAATTAGTGGGATGTATATATATATATATATATATTTTTTTTTATGAATAAAATGTATATTATATATAAATTTCACCCAAAAAATAGACAAAAAAAAAAAAAAAAAAAAAATCGAGCTGCTGACACGCGGCAGTTGGCTACACTTCCAACACGCCGACTACCGAAAATGTTTCGTGGACCTGGTCCACCAAATCTTCTATGGACCGTGTAAACCCAACTTGTCCGTTCTTCAAATTATCACCACTTAGTTTTTAAAATATTTTAAAGTTTTTTTTAGTTGTTTTGATGCGGCTAATTTAGTGTTAGAGTTTATAAAAAGTTGCGATTTAATTAGCCAGAGCAATAACCCCAGTAAATTCAGCAAGTTGGTACGAGAAAACTTTAAAACAACATAATTTTTCGTTTGTTTATCCGGTTTTAGCATGCAATCTCAGTTAAAAAATATTTTTTAAAAAAAAATATTTTTAAAAATTTATGCGTCAAACAAAAAAAAGCTATTCTGCGAACCTTCAAAATTTAACTGTTTAGACTTCTGTTTCGTATTTTTAAGTTATTTTTTAAAAAATTATAATTTTTTATTTTGAATCCAGTTATTTAGGATAGTGTGTTGTGCATTTTATTGCTTTAGGATTAGGGGACATTTATTATTACACTATTTTTTCTTAATCATCTTTTTAGGGTAATTAATTACATCGGCGGATCTCCGAAAATTTCGGCGGATTTCGGGACAGTAGTGAAGTTCCCATTTCAACCTTTTATTCACCTTGAGTCGGTGGAAGTGGGTATGTGAGAGTTATTTTGACAGGTGGTTGTGTTTCAGGCCTGAGCACCCAGAAGCCTTCTAGCCCATTGTGCAGCGAATTTCAGAACCGCCTGAGTTGAGGTGGGCAATCCGATCCGAGCATTGGCATAGTGTAACTTTTTGGGGTACCGTGGTTGATTGGACTTTTTGGTTGCATCGCTAGCCTTACTAATTATTTCTTTTCCGCTTTTGATACATTATATTCACTTTCAGTGTAGTTGACACCCTTAGTATAGTAGGATTTTTTATTTGCTTACTTACATGTCTTACTCAGTATTATTAGATGCTCTTGTATTTTTGCCATATGCCACATACTGCTAGATTTCACTTGTCACTATTTATAGTTTTACCTTGCATGATAGAGTAGGTGGATTTTCATTACTATAGCATGTACTTTTGACATACTTGATCCCGTTTGGGAGTTTCGGCTATTCGTCGTGTTTCCGGTCTTCCGATCGCGAGCTTGAGCATCCGCATTGAGATCGCTATGCACCAGCTGTACATTTCACGTACACTAGTGGGCTGATCCCCCACAATAGAGTTTTTTACCGGTAGAGTGGTTTGTTCGACCCGTGAGCTCGTTTTATATGGCTGCACCTGTGGGACCGGGCGATATTGAGTCCCTTTTTGTTATCAATCAGTAGGTGTGGGGTACATGTCAGACTCGGTTCGGCACTAGCCTGAGGTCCTCGTGACCAACAGTGGCACATGATTGGATATTCTTACTTATGATAATATTGATGCATGCTTACAATTTTCAGTATTGCTCTCTCGACAGTTTATCATATCAGCCTCTATACACTTATCTGTTTCTATACCAGATTCTATATCGTTTACTGTTGCCTATTACCTGCTTACTGCCTTTCAGTTATAGTATCCAGTAGGTACGACTTGCTCGTCTTCGGCTCATTGTACCCACTGAGATACATTCAGTTATGTCTCACACCCTTTAGGTGACTGTTTTTCAGGTCAGACGGGTGGTGAGTAGTCGGGACACAGATGAGAGATTTCGCACTAGACTTGTCCCGAGTTTCTTATTATTTAGATTTATTTTTAGTTTTGTCAGATTTATGTTGATTATTCTTTTGTTTAGCTACGTAGTATTTACCTGTTTGACAACATATTTGGATTAACTTGTGGACTTTGGATTTGATTTATTTATGTAGTTAATCGTTTAGCTGTTAACTCTGATTGCATGATTGGTATCTTTGCACTTGCCTAGCCGAGCGCGTATAGGAAAGACTTGGTTCGATTGGACCAGGAATTTTCTTTACGCGTAGCGGATCTATTCACGTCCTGGGATTACTTTCCAAACTCTGAATTTTTTTTTAAAAAAAAATTTGACCGCTTTTGACAATTCGGGGCGTGACATGCAACCTTCTTCATCAATGCCATCAATGAGAAGGAATGTCAAGAGTTATGAATAACTCACAAGGTTGTAGTGGGCTTAGTGGGTATTTAATTTAGACATTAGTGTGTGTCTTAAGTGTAGGCTTAGTATGTGAGTTATGTACATGAGCATATAAATAGTAGGGTTGGCTAATGCCAAAATAACAAGAGAGAGTTGTATTTTATAGTTGCAATATTTTAAATAAACAAAATACTTAATTTTTCTGCGGAATCTCTACTCCTTTCTTTTTTCTCAGTTTTTATACTTAGTTGTAGGGCGCGAAGGTCCGAACTAGCAAACGGAGAGTAAGACTTGCCCTCTTCGAGTATGAAGGCGGGCGCCGCACGAACTTTTATTAGGCGAAAAGTTTAAGTCCATGAAAGTGCAGATAGGGTTGTTCTTGTAGCAATTTTTTTAAAAGGCAAGGGCTGGCGCGCAAAATCCCCGGTCGAAGACGAAAGTGAAATTGACTGAAAGCTCAGGGGACTTGTGTTTAATTTTCACCTTGTTGCTTCCAAAGTCGCTTCTCGTTACCATACAAATGGTTACAAAAGGACAAAACTTCCATTTCTCTCACCTTCCTATTTTGATCAACAACGCGCACACGCACAAAAAAGAAAAAAAAAAAAAAAAAAGTATACGAAAGTCGAAGAAAGAGTCGACGAGCACGCCATGGGCCAATCATCTTCATCTTCTTCATCACCTTCGCCGAGCAATGGCGGAGGAGGAGGAAGACGAAGAAGAAGAGACGACGACGCCTCTTCCCCCTACTACCTCCACCATCACCACCACAATCAACTACAACTACAAAACCCTCCTCCCCAACCCTCCTCTTCTTACCCTTACCCTAACCCTAACCCTACCTATTCCCACTACAACTACTGCCCCCAATACTACGACCCCTCGATCACCCCTCCTCGCCCTCCTCCTTACTACGGCACCCCTCGCGGCCCCGGCGGCGGCGGCGGCGGGTGGTGGGCGCCGCCGCCGCCGCCGCCGCCGCCCTACGTGGAGCACCAGAAGGCGAAAACGGTGAAGAGCGACGTCAACGTCCACAAGGACGCGATCGGGCTCGTTCCCGACGAGCGCGACCCCGAGCAGTACCTCGTCTCCTTCACCTTTGACGCGTTGGTCGATGGGAGGTACTTTGGCGATCCCTTCTCTCGCGATCTTTGTGTAGAGTGAAAAACCCTAATTCGAATCGAACTCTCTGATTTGTTACTTTGAAAGATCGAGTTGATTGTTTTTTTGTTTATGCTAACGAAATTTAGATCATTGTGGAAATGAATTGTAAATATATATATATATATATATATATATATATATATATATATATATATATATGGAGACCCCTTGAAATGTTCCCTATAATTGATTTTATTCAATTAAATTGAGGATTGTATCAAATTCATTGACTGTTCTATCAAACTTAATGGTTTTGATTACTTTGTAGTGAAAAAAAATTGGAAAAGTTAGTGGCTAATATCTATCGAGTCGGTAAATTTAGCAAAATTTTAATTTACCAGTTTTTCGTCTTGTGACTCAGTAATGACTGTGAACCTTTATTAGATGGATTAGTGGTGAAGAGAAGAGCTAAAGGTAGTAATCTTATGTTTATGATGCTTAATTTAGCCACTCTATATGTATGTCAACAAAATTTAGCTATGTAGTGATAACAATGCTAATCTGTGCCCTAAACTGGTCAGAAAGAGTCGTAATTTCTTTGACAGTATAGGCGGATTGGTAATCCCGTAGGAGCTAACTTGAGGTTTTAATCTGGTATTCTGGTGCGAATTGTTTTTAAAGAACCCAACTTCGGAAACATGAGATGCATTCCTGTTCCCGTGATAGTCTATGACTCTATGTTTCCACCACTTTAGAGACAACATTGGTTCAAAACTTCAAATGATAGTATTGGATGGTCACAAAAGCTAGAGATACAAATTAAGTTTGATGTAATTAAAACCTTGCAACTTTTATTTGGAAAAGCAAGTTTTGATTATTTTTGAAAGATTGTTTGATGAATTTTTTCATGCACTAATATAGAAAGAAGAGATCAATTCAACTAATTAATAAGCACAAAGCAGCTAATAGGCTTTATGGAGAATAAATGTACAGAGAGTAAAGTAGCCTTGTCCATTGGAATGGAATAGATATTGATACCTTCAAATTTGTGAAAGAAAAGAGGAAAACAAGGGTGTCTCTGCTGCTTTAGCAGGAATATTTTTATATAATCACCATATGATTCGCATTTGATCTTCTCCTACTACTTTATAGAATTCGAAATCAAATAACCAAATAGGATTTCTAAGTACGTTTCTAGAGGGCTACGAGAGTGACAGCAGGAAGAAGTATGTGAAATAAAAATAATAATGTAATTTCACTTTGCTGAGTGAGAAATTGTTGCCTCACCCTCTTATAGTGTATGCCTGAATAAGCATCTCCAATTTTATTATTTTTTTTAACCAAGATTTCTTAGGATGCTTACGAAGGGTGTTTGCAATTTGAATTATCTTTGTAGGGTTCTCATCATTAGTAAATACAGTAACCTTTCTCGAAAGTATCTAAGAAACATCCTGGAATATTCTAACTTTTATATTCATTTTAATTTCATTTAGAAAAATAAGATAAATAAGAGAAGTGTCAGGCATCTCCTATGATGTATTGGATGAGTATCTACCTGGTATGGATGCATATGAAGTACTAAAATATGTTTGCATCATTTTTCTTTCTGAAATCACATCATTTTTTTCGTCAGTTAAATTTTGCGCCATCTATTTATATATGTTTGGATTTTATTTTATTTAAGAAATTTATTTGATTTTTCTGTTTTTTATGCAGTTTCTCTATCTATTACTTTGCAAAAGAAGGAACAGATTGCAAATTCTCTTCTGTATATCCCGATTTGTCCACACCTACAAAGATACCTTTCCAGAAGGGAGTCGCACAGAAATTTGTCCAACCTTCTGGGTCTGGTGTAGATTTAGGCTTTTTCGATGTCGATGATCTCTCCAAGCCATTAGATGGAGAAATATTCCCCTTGGTCATATACGCGGAAGCATGCCCACCACCTACAACTGATGGCGTACAGATGGAAGAGTCTAGAAGATCAGCTCAAGCTCAGATCACTCTAGCTGTTATAGAGAAGAATAGTAGCAGTGAGGCATTCCAAGTCAAAGTAGTGAAGCAAATACTGTGGGCCGAAGGCGAGCGCTACGAATTGCAAGTGATCTTTGGCCTCGTGAACTCAGCAGAAGCAGAAGTTTCCGGTGCCGATATGGACGATGACATGGGCAAAGAGTGTGTCATCTGCTTGTCAGAGCCAAGGAATACTGCTGTTTTCCCCTGCAGGCATATGGTGAGATCTTTGTTAACCAATATATTTATTGAGTCTAATCTTGCATTTTGATAAGTGTTATTACTGTTTGTTGGGTAAATGGGCACGCCCACCTGCCCATTCAGGACATTTCAGTATCAATACCCGGCCTTTGCATTGCTACAACTAGGTGTCCAATCTTTGCATTAGTTTCCTTTTTCGTTAATTTTGTAAAGCTTGATTGGGACCAAAATGCCCTCCTAATGAGTAGCCAGAAAATTGCAAAATTACCTGGAATTTTAAATGATGAATATTGGATATTTTTGTTCAATTTGATGATGCTAACCACAGAAAGGATAAGATTGCAACAAAATGCAATTCGAAGGTTGGAGGCCAAACAGAAACTACTATTAAAAGATGATTGTGGTCCTCTGTTCAATGTAAACCCCCTTTTGTCCATGTAAGAACTATAACTTCGGCTGATAATTGCTTTCACTTCCCAGTGTATGTGCAGTGAATGTGCGAGAGCATTAACACTTCAATCGAACAAATGCCCAATATGCCGGCAACCTGTTGAGAAAGTAATGGAGATCAAAGTTAGCGATGCCGAACAGTGAAGATTTCCGATGCCATTTAAATTAAGTGTTCCTTTATGTTCCTTTATGTGTTGAGTCACCACATATATATATATACTTGTCCGATACAAGGCGGAGTGGAATAATGGAATAACTTGATATTTGTGGGAATAATAACTGTTATCTGAGTTTCCAGTGTGAGTTTTCACCTTCATTATTGTATATAAAATGAATTTCTTATAATTCTTTACTTGGCTTTACTTGGTATTGGAAATAAAAGAAATGCCCTGCTAAGTTTATACCTCATTTTTCGCAGTTCATGAAATTTAGTTTATGGCAAATTTGCATTTTATTATGAGCTTAATGCATTGCTTAACTGTGCCGGTACAAATTATCTGCCAATAAAACTTGAGTGAGTGTTACTTTTCGCAAGGAATTATCTTTGCTTGAACTGGAACTTTACATCCTGGTTGGGTGTGGTTAACATTCTCTGTCAAATAAGATGACCAGGAAAGAAATTAGAAAGCAAAGTTACTTACATTTGTTGTCAAATTTTTTTTTTTTTTTTTTGAGAGAAAGGTAGCATGCTACCCGCTTCGTTTATTTTTTAAATAAACTTAGCTGAAAATGTGAAGCAACTAGGCTTCGAACTTGGGTCTCGGGTATCAACCACCAAGCCCTTTTGCCACTTGCACTAGAGACGGTTGATTTGTTGTCAATCAAAACTATTACTTATAAATTGTAAGTGGAATGATCAATAGTGATGGATCTATGATGAATAAAAGTTTGAGGGGGTCCCCAATCTCCATAAATTTTTCGAGCAAAATTGGTGTGTTCAATGAACTACATACTAAAAAGGAGTCTTCTTGTTCTTGGGGAGGTACTTAACTTAACTAGACCCCCAAAAAATAAATATAACCATGCATCAAAATTGAACCTAACCTAATAAGGGTGGTTCGAACAATTGTGGAATCATGGAGTGTGTTTCTATCAATTACATCTCTTTCGTCTACATAGTTCACTAGAAAGGGAACCCGTTGTATTTTTTTTATATATATAAATAATAAATAATTTATTAAAAAATTAATAAATAAAAAAATAATAGAAATTTTAGTTTTCTTTTTTTTTTTTTTTTTGTCGAATGCAAAAAAAAAAAAAAAAAAAGTGTCAGAAAAAAAACACACTTAAAAAATATGTGATTTAGCACAATATTTTTTGTTTTAGTAAAAATTGAAATTTAAAAGTTAATTTTTATCACAAAATACTCAGTGTTTACTATGTAATTTTTATTCAGAAATTCTTAATCAATTAGGTACCTGTTAAAATTTTAGAAAATTAGGTTCCTTATAATTACAGCATTTTTTTTAAAAAAAACAATTATTAAACCTATTTTAAATAAGTCAATTCAAAAATTTATATGTAAATTGAAAAAAATAAATTTTGATATCATAAGTAAAATTTTCAAAACAAAATGTAAGTATCATATGTAAAATTTATAATTTATTAATTATACATATAAAAGAGGAAAAATATTTGTTTGAGAAAACGCCCAATATCAAACAAAAAGTAGCAACAATATCAAACAAAAAAAAGTAGCTAGAAAATGGTTAGCAAAAAAGAGAAAAAATAAAAAATGCATCAACTCTGCTATACAGGTCACATCAATTTAACCTTAAACTCAGTATTTTATATTCTAAATGTTAGGTTCAATACAAAATCTATACATCTATACAAATATTGATTTCCCAGTTCTCCGTGTATACGTGCCGACTTCTCCCGCATTTGACTGACGTGTCTTTTTTTTATGGTTCGTTTGCTCCGAGCCTACCACCGAACCACCTACAAATATATATATATATATATATATATATATTTTTTTTTTAAGTTCGTTTGCTCCGAACCTACCACCGAACCGCCTACTTTTTCCCTCTCTCTTCCCGAGCCTGCTCCGCGCCTCTTAATTCCGCTTCGTCTCTTCGGAACCCTACCCACCTACCTCTTTTTCTCCACATACGTCCAATCGCCTCCTTTTTCTCTCTCCTCCCTGTTTCTCTTCCCCAACCCTACCCCCAGCGCCGCTTCGCCTCCTTCTCTCTCTCTTCCCTGACCCTACCCCCGAGCTCTTCTCCGCTCTTCGCCTTCTCTCTCTGGCCGAAGGGCTACCGTCGCATCTCTTCCGGTCGTCGGAAGACGCACGTGTGGGCTCTCTGTCTCTCTCTGGTCGTCGGATGGCGCATGTTCTCTCTGATCCCGAGCGCTTCTCCGCTCTTCGCCTTCTCTCTCTCGTCGGAGGGCTATCGTCGCATCTCTTCCGGTCGTCGGAACGCGCATGTGTGGCCCTCTGTGGTCCTCGAGAATGTTCAGGTCCGATTCGTGCAATGCGTTGGAATAAACAGAGATTGATGTAAACTGTATGGAGGAGGTGCGAAATTATAAGGTTAGTGAGATCGTGCAATCCATAAATGCTTAGTCAATGATGAGAAATGTTTGTAACTTTACTTTTTTAACATACGATTGTACTTTGTCATGCTATTTATTAGATATCTCTATATTCTAGATATACATCAGACCTTTTATACGTCGAAATTGAATTTACCAAATGGTTGATACTCCTCTTTTAAGTTCTTAGCTGACAACACTTTTACTGGCCCATTTTCTGATTTCTCATTGGTAAATGTATGCAAATGCCATGCTCTGTTGAATCAGTTGTATCCATGAAAATGCTGCATAAAACTTATTTCATGACATGATTGCTATCGATTTATCATGGCAGTTCAGAAGTTCCTTTGCTACTGTCTGGCATAGCCTTATACAAATTAAGCGAAAATTTTAAGCCTTTAGTTTATTATATATATGTATAAATTTGATGTTCCTTGCCAGTTGCGATCAATCCGACGGTTTTTCTTTCTCTCCCTCTCATCTCCAGATTTATTTATTTATTTATATATTTATTTAGTTATATCTGATAGAGTAATTTTAAATTTAACATATCAATATTTTAAAATTAAATTTTAAATTTATATATAAAAATTTCAGTTGAGCCAAAATAGTAATATGTTAAAAATTTTATTTAAAATTAATATATTAAAATTTCAGTTAAGATTTAGCAATAAAAATAGTAATTTGAATTCAAAGTTGAGTTTCAGTTTGAAATTAGTTTTTAAAAATTTTTATTAATTATAAATATATTTTGGTATAAAAATATTAAAAAATTTATTTCTTATTAATTCATTAAATAGATTAGGTTCTCAAATTTTTCATTAAAATTAAAATTTGTACTTTATTTTATTAAAAATATGATTCTATTTCAAATATATAATTTAAAGTCCACTTTGAGTTTAAATTTTGAATGCAAAGTCTAAATTAGTTTATTATATATAAATTAGTTTATTTTTTTTTGAGGGAAAGGCAGCATGCTGCCGCTTCATTCAATGACGAGGTTGAATTTAGCAAAAGGGGGGGGGGCAACCAAAGGCTGCGGAAGCAGCTTGGCCCCGAAAAAAAAAAAAAAAAAAAAAAAAAAAAAAAAAACGGGAACGAAGCAGTTTAGGCACAGAATCTGGACCAGAAGGAACGATTGAGCCTGATGTCGGCGAGGATCTCGCGGGGGGAACGACCCTTGTTTTCGAAGATCCTTCTGTTCCTTTCTGCCCAAATGTACCACCACGAGGCAGCGATGGTGAGGAGGGCTCTTTTCCCCAAAACCCCTTTCTTGAGTGCATGTGCTTCCCACAGTCCTACGACGGTCGAGCTCCTACGGATTTCCGAGCGGTTTGGCAACAAGGTCTCCAGCGGAGCTTGAGTTGAGGCGCAGGAAGCGAAAAGGTGGTTCGCAGTTTCCTTATTTTCAAGACAGAACATACAGTAGTCGGGCCCATTCCAATTCCTTTTGATAAGGATGTCTCTAGTCAGAACCCGCTTTCTGAGTACAAGCCAAACGAAGATCTTGACTTTCACCGGAGACTTGATCTTCCAGAGTTCCACGAACCGCGTATCGACTTCGCCGCTATCTTGTAGGAAGCTGTACAAGGACTTAACGGAGAAGAGTCCGAACGACATCCACCGCCAAAGGAATTCGTCCCTGCTGTTCGATAGGTTAATGAAAGGCGTTGTCAATTTCAGATTGCGAATGGACTCCTCGAGGGCAGATAGGTCTCGGCTCGTCCTCTCTAGTATCTTCGCCCAGTTCCAGCCGGTGCGCTCGACGCAGTCTTTTACCCGGAGGTTCTTGTTGGTAGCAAGTTGGAAGACGCGAGGAAATTGGGTCGATAAGCTCGAGTTCCCACTCTAGATATCTGACAAAAAGCCTGTCAGCTCCCCGTTTCCCACCGAGCGTGTCGTGCCATATTTCACGAGCTCCCTCGTCCCGAGCACGCTTCTCTACCAAAGTAAGTAGGGCCTGAACGAGGAACCTTCGTTGAGAGGTCTTCTGCGGCGGTAGTAGAGGCTCGTAACTAAGGGACCCCAGGGGATCCATTCGGCGGTGAAGTATCTCCACCACCACTTCGCTAGCAAGGCTGTGTTCAAGTTCTCCAGGTTCAAGATACCTAGACCCCCGTCCTTTTTGCTTCTGCAGACAGTTCTCCAATTCACGAGACAGCTGCCTCCCGAAATAGAGCTCCGACCCTTCCAGAAGAAGGCTCTACGCAGCGAGTCGATTCTTTTGAGGACCCAGTCCGGCGCTCTGAAGACAGACAGGTAGTACAGGGGGAGGTTCGAGAGCACCGAGTTGACCATGATGAGCCGACCCCCTTGTGAGAGGAGCTTGGCCTGCCACCCAGTGATTCTTAGGTCTATTCTGTTGATGATGAGATGCCAGTCATCCTTCGGGATGTTGCCTTGTTTCAGGGGGAGTCCGAGATATTTGATTGGTAGCGAACCTAGCCTGCAGTTTAGCGCCGCCGCGAGCCTTCCCCCTTTGTTGATGCCGCTGCCCAAATAGAAGAGTTCCGACTTTGCCCTATTAACTTTTAGGCCAGAGGCCCACTCGAATGTCTGCCAGAGAAAGCGGAGGTTGCGAATTTGCCTGACTTTCGCCTCGCAGAAGAAGATTGTATCGTCTGCGAACTGGATGAGAGATGTTTTCGCTTCCCCCGTTGGCCCGACCCCCTTTAGAAGGCGATTAAGGACTGCTCTATTGGTCAAGCGCGCCAGTCCTTCAGCCACCAACAGATAAAGAAAGGGTGAAAGCGGGTCCCCCTGGCGTAGGCCTCTTTTCATTTTGAACCACTTCGTAGGGGTGCCGTTGACGAGGATGGCGACTTTTCCGTTCGAGGTGCACTAGTCAATCCAGCCACACCATTTCTGGTTAGCGCCGAGACATCGGAGGATATGTTGAAGGAATCCCCAGCTCACGTGGTCGAAGGCTTTTTCGAAATCCGCTTTGACCCCTACGCAGTCGATCTGCTTGTTTGCGCTCCAGCTTATTAACTCACTGGCAGTGGCAAAGGAGTCCAGGATGAACCTGCCTTTGACAAAGGCGGACTGCGTAGGGGAAATAATCTTGTCCATCTCCTTGGCAAGCCTGTTCGTCAGCACCTTGGAAATAATTTTCTGGATACAGTTGCTGAGGCTAATGGGCCGGAAGTCGTTAGCGGATTTTGCTCCTTCTAATTTGGGGATGAGGCAGATGTGCGAGTAATCGATAGGGCCGGTGTTCAGGGACCCGTTGAAAAGATCCTCAAAGATTCTAGCTAGGTCGTCTTTAATCGTGTCCCAGAACTTCTGGTAGAAAGCCATACTGAATCCGTCGGGACTCGGCGCTTTATCCCCGCTCATCTGGAAGGTAGCCACCTTAATTTCCTCCAGGGTGAAAGGGGAAGTGAGGTGGTCCATGCTCAGCGCAGAGTTGTCCTGGAAGAGATCACTCCAGTCCCCGAGAAGGAGGAAGGGGGAAGATTATCAAGCGCAAAGCGGCTCTTGAACTTATGGAAGAAGTAGTCCCCCTTATCCCTTTCCCTTTCTAAAGAGATACCCTCATCCGTGATGGTCCCGATCCGGTTGGCCCTGTGCCTACCATTCGCCATAGTGTGGAAGAATTTGGTGTTACCATCCCCCTCTTTGAGCCAGTGCTGCTTGGCTCTGGTCTTCCAGAGGATCTCTTCTTCGCTGATGATTCCTTTGAGTTGGTTCTTCAGGGCCTTCCTCGATTCGAGTTCGCAGGAGGTCAGGCACCGGTGTTCCTCCAGGGAGTCCAACCTCTGGATCTCGGCCATTGTGGTACGCTTAGCGTTGGAGATGCTGTAGAAGCTCGTGGAACACCAATCTTTGATCCGTTTGCGGCAGTGGCGGAGTTTCGCGTTAAAGGTGAGGATGCTCCCTTGCGGTCCAATTCTGGGTTCGATTTCCTTCCACCAGTTCGGCACCAGCGAGACAAAGTCGCTCCGGGTGAGCCAGACTTTTTCGAATTTGAAGGATCTTAGCCCAAGAACCCTTTGCGTTTTGAGTAGAAGAGGAGTGTGGTCCGAGGTGATTCTGGGGAGCGCCGAGACCGAGGAAAGAGGGAAGACGAGGTCCCATTCGGTGGAGATCAGGAAGCGATCAAGCTTGGCTAAGGTGGGGGAGCTCTGCATGTTCGACCACGTAAAGCTTTGATTGAGCAGGGGGAGGTCCACCAGCTCAAGGTCGTTGATCAACTTGGAGAACAAGGACATAAGACGATTGCACCAATTGCTACCTCGCCTTTCGGAGGGCGACCGAGTAAGGTTGAAGTCCCCACACACAACCCAGGGCCCAGGGCAGACGGATTTGAGCGCCGCCAGCTCCTGACAGAAGGCGGACTTTCCGTCCCAGGTCGGGGGACCGTACACGTTGGTCAGATAGAAGGAGGTGCCGGTGATGAGGCACTTCAACCTTAGTGTGAGGGAGTGGTCACGCACAAGGGCTTCCGAGCAGGTGAAGAACTTGGAGTTCCAGCAAGTTGCGATGCCGCCTGAAGCCCCAGACGAGGGTAAGAGATGGCATTTGTCAAAGCCCGAACCGACAAAGGAGGAGAGGAAGGAGCGCGAGATCGAGCTCAGCTTCGTTTCTTGAAAATTAAATTAGTTTATTATATATGTATAAATTTGATGTGATGTTATTTAATGTTAAATGTCAAATTTCTAATTTAAAATAGCAATGTGTGAAAATTTTCAATTTAACATATTCAAATTTAAGAATTTTTTTATATATAGAATAAATTTTGTAAGATGAAAAAATTTTGTATATATATATATATATATATATATATATATATATATATATATATATATATATATATATATATATATATATTTAATTTGATAGGAAAAGATTTTGTAAGTTTATTAGTTAAATATTTAATTTGATTTGATTTGATTGATTTGATATTAAAAATAAATATATTATTATATATAAGATTTTGTAAGATTTACTAGATTCCCAAAAAAATTTCAAAAGATTTTATCATAACTCCATTTTTTTCTTTAGAAATAAATAAATATTTTATATACAAGATACAACGCCCACGAATTTTGACCACACTGAATCCAACTGGACGTTGGGTCTATTTGTTGGGACTCAAAATGAAATCTCAAAATGAACACAATGTCGATAGCAAATATTCTAATCTCACATCACACTAAATAAGAGCAAATCTACTAATATCTAATATCACATCACTTTTCAAATCTACTAAATCTCCTAAAATCACATCAAATCTACTAATATCTTTAAATCTACTAAATCTCCTAACATCACATCAAACCTACTAAAGTCACATCGTTTTTCCTTTAGACATTCTGGCACATTTTTCGATGCTAGATATTGGAGGAGAAAATCTTTAGAAAATAATAATTTTTTGGGAACATCACATGAAGAAAAATTATGACAGCAAATCTAAGACATAATTATACAAAATCTGCTAAAAATCTTTAGAAAATTATAATTTCTTGGGAACATCACATGAATGAAATGAAATGAGATATTTCAATAAATCTCCTCAAAATCTTTAGGAAATTATCATTTCTGAGCATCACATCAATAAAATGACATATTTAAATACATAAATCTTACCTAATATAAAATAATTATCTAATCTTATATGTATAATATTTGTATATTTTTCTTTTTAAATCTTAATTGTAATTTCCATAATTAATTTCATCCTACAAAAATATAAATCTTAACTAATATAAATACAATCAATCAATGAATATTTATAGCAAAAGCATATGAAGAAAGGAGTAGGTATGATAGGTCTGGCACATTTTCCAGTACAACATCATATCAAATATTCTAATATCACATCAGAATCAAACCTAATAATTATCGATATATACAAACATCACTTTCAAATCTGTAGGAAATCTGTAGGAAATCTCCTAATGTCACTTCATTCTCGAAGTTAGCAACTATGAGATAAATATGAAATTAAATTACTTAATACTAATTTCTACATACGTACTATATATTTAATCATACTATATATTTAATGAAATTACTTAATACTAATTCCTACATACATACTATATATTTAATCATACTATATATTTAACCCATAATTCATGAATGAACATAAGGTTATGTCATTTCTTCACTTTCCTTTTAAGAACAATTGAATCCCACATGGAAGAAGTAATGTGATATTAGGAGATTTGCAATCATAATTACTAAATTTGAATCTCATATTCACTAATCCCTAAATATTTTTCTTAGGAAAATCTGTCACATTCTTTTAGTTTTTTACCGTAATTTTTTTACTAATATTTTTTCGTAGTAAATCTCCTAATATCACATTAGCGTGATTGTATTAATTAGCTATCATCTTGCTATTATGTGCCAGATTTTCTATCATTGCTATCATTTAAGGGTGATGTGATATTAGGAGATTTGTTTGCCATCATTTGTGGGTTTGAGGGTATATCTTTTTTGAGGGTGCTCTGATGTGATTATGATGTATATCTACTAATAAGATTTGCTATCATTTGCATCCCATCCTTTACTAATCCCTAAATATTTTGCATGTATTAATATATATAATATATTGCTATCATATTAATATTTTATTCATATTAATATATTAATACTTTACTATAATATAATAGTAAATCTCATAATATAATTGTATACATTTTAAAATTTCTTACATTAGGGTGATTGTAATAATTACCTATTATGCTGCTATCATGTGCCAGATTTGCTCTCATATAAGGGTGAGGTGATATTAGTTAATTTGTTTGCTAAGGGTATACCTTTTTAGGATATCGTCCAGATTTGCTATCATGTTGTCATTTGAGGGTGATGTAATGTGATATTTGTAGATTTGCTATCATTAGAGGATATATTATGATTTAAATCTACTAATAAGATTCGGTATCATTTCACAAAATCATTCCATCCATCATGTAATAATATATTCGTATCATAGTAATATTTTATTAAAAAAAAATCCATATATTAATCATTTGCATATATTAATTCCTAAATATTTTGCATATATTAATATATAATAATATATTGATATCATAGTAATATTTTATTCAAAATATTTGAGAATTAATTTGTATCATATCTGTGGTGTTCACTAATTCCCACCTCACCTATAATATAATAGTAGATCTCATAATATCTAAATATAAAAAATTGTATACATTTCTAAAATTCTTACATAAGGGTGATTGTAATAATTTGCTATTATGTTGCTATCATGTGCTAAATTTGCTCTCATTCAAGGGTGATGTGATATTAGTAGATTTGTTTCCTATCATTTGAGGGTATATCTTTTTAGGATATCCAAAAAATTTGTTATCATTTTGTCATTTAAGGGTGATGTGATGTGATATTTGTAGATGTGAATCTACTAATAAAATTTATCATCATTTCACTAAGGCATTCCATCCCATCATTGGTATTATAGTAATATTTTATTCAATTTTTTTGGGGATTAAGGAAGTGTTCGCTAATTCTCATCTCACTTATAACAGTAAATCTCATAATATCTAAATATAAAAATTGTATGCATTTTTAAAATTTTCCATTATGTGATATTTGTAGATTTATTTGCTATCATTTGAGAGTATATCTTTTTAGGATATGTAAAAAATCTACTAATAAGATTTAGTATTATTTCACTATGTCATTTCATCCCATCATGTGATAATATATTTCAATCATAGTAATATTTTATTCAAAATATTTAGGGGTTAAGGAGGTGTTCACTAATTCCCATCTCACTTATAATAGTAAATCTCATAATATCTAAATATCAAAATTATATGCACTTTTAAACTTTCCATTTTTTATCATATATCTTCTATAGAAATTTCCACATCACAGAATTGCTGTCATATATATTTATAAGTCATTCCATCTCATAATTACTAACTTTGAGAATGATGTGACATTTGAAGATTTTCTACCATTAAATTTGAAAGTGATATTTGTATATTCATAATTATTAGATTTGAGTGTGATGTGATGTTGCAATATATGCTATTAGAGTGTGATGTGATATTAGAATATTTGCTATCATAATATCTAAATATAAAAAATTGTATACAATTCTAAAATTCTTACATTAGGGTAATTGTAATAATTAGCTATTATGTTGCTATCATATGCTAAATTTGCTCTCATTCAAGGGTGATGTGATATTATTAGATTTGTTTGCTATCATTTGAGGGTATATCTTTTTAGGATATCCAAAAGATTTGTTATCATTTTGTCATTTGAGGGTGATGTGATGTGATATTTGTAGATCTCCTATCATTAGAGGGTATATTATGATGTAAAATCTACTAATAAGATTTACTATCATTTCACTAAGTCATTCCATCCCATCATCCCATCATTTTGTCATTTGAGGGTGATGTGATGTGATATTCGTATCATAGTAATATTTTATCCAAATTTTTTGGGGATTAAGGAGGTGTTCACTAATTCCCATCTCACTTATAACAGTAAATCTCATAGTATCTAAATATAAAAATTGTATGCATTTTTAATTATTTATGTTATATATATATAATTATAATATATTTATAATATTAAATTATTTATATTAATTGTAGGTTTGATGAAGAAGAGCGATCTGATAAAGAAACCAGATGAAGAATTGCATGCTACAAACAATTTACTAATATTAATATTTATGTGTTGTATATAATATATGATGTTTAATGTTTAATACTTAGTTTTTTTATAATTTTAAACTATGAATTATTTTAATTTCGGGGAGGGAAAACTTTGTTAGAAAAACTTAGAATAGCAAAATCTTTATATTACTACGTTATTTGATCGGCAAGTAGTTTCAACTAATATTTAGTAATTCTCAATAATATTATCAGTTATTTATATTTTTGGTTTTTCAAAATATATTGACATATTTTGTAAGATTGAGGTTTTTATATTCCTGATTTTCAAAAATATATTGACATATTTTGTAAGAATATATAAGATTTTGATAATTCTTCTAATAAAGTTTAAATTAAATATAGTATCCCTAATTATTTCTACCTTTCAAATATAATAATTTATTATATGCTTTTTTTGAAAAATTAATTAAAATTAAATATAGTATGTCTGCATATTTCAAATTTTAAAATTTAATAAATTATGTCTAATATATCTAATTAATTTTTAGTTACCACAGCTCTATATTATTACGTGATTTTATCGTTAAGAAATTTAAAGTATTATTTGGTAGTTCTTAAAAATATTGCCAGTTTTTGATATTTTTGAATTTGCAAAATATATTGATATATTTTGTAAGATTGTATGAGATTTTGATAATCCTTCTAAGAAAGTTTAAATTAAATATACTATGCCTCATTATTTCTAACTTTCAAATATAATAATTTATTATATGTTTTTTCAAAAATAAATTTAAATTAAATATAGTATGCCTGGTTATTTTTAATTTTTAAATTTAATAAATAATGTCTAATGTCTACTTAAATTTTAGTTACCCAGCGAAGCGCGGGTATTTCACTAGTATTAATCTATTTGCTGAAACAATTAATAAATACGAAAGAAATAAATAATACAATACAAAAATGTATAAAAATAAAAATTATTTATAAATTGTACGCTGCATAAATTAACGATGGAAGAACAAAAAAAGTCGTTTAGTCAAATATTATCTTATCAAATAAGATCATTTGCATCAATTATTAGTATTAGTATTAACTAATAACTTGTTGTAATAGTGGTAAGTTGTAGTCTCAATCACATTATGCTCTTTTTGATAAAAACAGAGACTGATTCTTTTTGATAAAAACATTGTAAAAATAATAATCGAAGCAAACAGAAAAGGAAAGAATAAAACGGCGTTTCCCACATTGATAAGCGAAAAGACACTACGCATTAAATGTCATATTTTTCATCACTCACACATAGACATATTTCATATTATGTCTTATAATATTAAAAAACACATTGTATGAATTCTAAATTTACACCCAAGTTAAATATAAATTTTGATCTTTTAAATTTTAAATTTTCAAATTTCAAATATAACATCAAATTTTAATTATTAAAATTTTAATTTTAATATTAAAAAATTATATTTTCAAATTAATTTTTTTTACGATCCAAAATTTAAATTATTAAAACTAAAATTAAATTTTCAATTTAAAATGTGAAATCATAAATTTAAAATTGGAAAATATGAAAATTTTAAATTTTAATTTATAAATTTAAATTTATAATCTTATTTAAGATTATAAATTTTAATTTTTAAATAAAAAATTTAAAATTTCTAAATCTAGTTTTAAGTTGCAAATTTCGAACCCTAAATCTTAAATTTAAAATTCCAAAAAATTAAAATTTTAAATCTAATTTTATAATTTTATATTCGTATTAAAATTTTAAATTAAATTTTATAATGCTATATTTGACTCTTTTTTTCAAAATTTTAAAGTTCAAGTTTTGAAATTTAAAATTACAAATTTAAGGTAAATTTAAATTTATAATCTTATTTAAGATTATAAATTTCAATTTTTAAATTAAAAAATTTTACAATTCAAAATTTTAAATTTTTAAATCTAAATTTAAGTTTTCAATTTAAAACCCGAAATCTTAAATTTAAAATTTTAGAAAATTAAAAGTTTAAATCAAATTTTATAATTTTATATTTGAATTAAATTTTAAAAGAAAATTTATAATTTTATATTTGATTTGTTTTTCAAAATTTTACATTTAAAGTTTAAATATTAAATTTCAAATCTCAAATTTTAAAATTCAATCTTCAAAATTTAAAATTTCAAATTTAAGGTCAAATTTAATTGTTTCAAAATTTAATATTTCAGATCAAATTTAAATTTTTAAAATTTCAAATTTAATATTATAAATTCTAATTTTCAAATTAAAAATTTGCATAATTTAAAATTGTGATTCATAATTATTTTTTTTTCAAATTAATTTGTATAATTTTCAAATTAATTTTTTTTACAATTCAAAATTTAAAATTTTAATCTAAATTTAAATTTTTAATTCCAAATTTGAAATTTGAAATCTAAATTTAAAATATATTTCTATTTTTTAGTATAATTTTTTTAAAAAAGTGGTTCATAAATTCAAGCATACACATTTAATATTATAAATTTATTTTCAAATTAAAATTTTTTATAATTCAAAATTTAAATTTTTAACTTTTTAGTATAAATTGTTAAAAAAAATTGTGATTCATAAATTCAAGAATACACATTTAAGATTATAAATTTTTATTTTCAAAAAAAAAATACAATTCAAAATTTTAAATTTTAATCTAAATTTAAATTATTAATTTTATTTTATATCTGATGTAAGATGATGACGCTGAGTCCTCTCTATAGCAAAAATTTACATTTGTCGAAAAATAATTGTCTCAGGCATGCCAACTTGAATAACATGATTCTAGCCATGGCAACTTTCGAAAACGGGCAGAGACGAAGTCAGAATTTAACTACGAGGGGGCCAAAATATATTCAAATAAAAATTTTAATATATCATCATTTTTTTAAAAAAAAAATTATTAATTAAATAATTAATATAAAAATATTAAATTTTTTTAATTTAAAAATATTTAATTTTTAATTATTTTATTTATATTATTTTATTCAAATAATTAAAAAATTTATTAAATATAACCGTAATTCAATTAAATCAATGAATTTAACTAAAAGATCTATTAAATTTAGTATAATATTTTATTTAGTTAAATAAAATAGTTTGCCAAAAATAGTTAGAAATTAAAAAATATGAAATAAAAAAAATTGGAGTTAAGATATATATATTTCAAATAGCTTGTAAGTACGAGACTCCTAATATATTTTCATCTATTTAAAATATATACGAATAAAAAATAAAAATAAAAATATTGACATAAAAATAAATATTAAAAAGTTAAGGGGACCATTATTATCTAAAAGAGAGAAAGAGATAAATTAGTATCAAGAACCATTGAGTAATATTAAAATATTGAGGGGGCCATGGCCACCTTGGGCCCTACTATAGCTTCGTCCCTGAAAACGGGCAATTAAAATTTTTTTAATTTAAAATTTAAAATTTTAATTTAAATTTAAATTATTAATTTTGTTGTATATTTGGTGTAAACTAATGATGTTGGGTCCTCTATGTAGCAAAGATTTGCATCTGTTCAAAAATAATTGACCCGTTAAGGCATGTCAACTTGAATAACATTATACCCGCAACTAACGAAAACAGGCAATTTGTGGTATTATGCTAAATAAATCATATATTTTATAATTATCTTATTATTCTAACATTTTTTTGGCATTTGACAAAAAAAAAATTTTGATAGAAAACTAAAATTTTTATTAAATTTTTTTATTGATTATTTTTTTTATAAATTATTTTTGTTGTATATCTGATGTACAGGATGATGTTAAGTCCTCTCTATAGCAGAAATTTATATATGTCGAAAAATAATTAGTCCGTTAAACATGCCAACTTAAATAATATTATACCAGGCATCGCAACTTACTAAAACTGACAATTGGTAATATTGTGCTAAATCATATATTTTATAATTGTCATTTTCTTCTAATCCTTTTGTTGGCATTCCCACAAAAAAATATATATATATATATATAGAAAACTAAATTTTAAATTTGAAATTTAAAATCTAAATTTAAAAAATATTTCTATATTTTAGTATAAATTATTAAAAAAAAAAGATGGTTCATAAATTCAAGCATATATTTAAGATTATTAATTTTAATTTTCAAATTTTTTTTTTATAATTCAAAATTTAAATTTTTAATCTAAATTTAAATTATTAATTTCAAATTCAAAATCTAATTTAACATATATTTTTTGTTTTTAATATAAATTACTAAAAAAAATTATGATTCATAAATTAAAGCATACACTCAGTGCAGCCCCGGCATGCCCACTTAGCCCAAAATTTTTTCAAATGCGGAGAGCCTTCTTCGGCTTCCCCATAAATTATTAATAATAATAATTAAAAAAAAAAAAAAATCATAAATCCATGGATACATATTTAAGATTAGGGTTTTTTTAAAAAAATAACCCTCTAAATATTTATATTTTTAAAAATGATCCTATAAAATTTGTATTTGCAAAAATCACTTTATACCTGCTAATTGGGCGCCAACATGCGTGTCTAAACACGCACTCTCAACATGCGTGTTTAGACACGCACTCTCAACATGCGTGTTTAGACACGCATGTTGAGCCGGTGGACAATTTTTTAACTTTAAAATTTAAAATAATTATTTATTTTAATAAATTTATTATAGTTTTTAGAAGAATATATAAAGTGTATTTAACTGACTTAAATCATAAAAATTAAAAAATTTGATAATAAGATTAAGATTTTAAAAGATAAGTTTAGTTTAAGATAATAAGATTTGAAAATAAGATTAAGATAAATTTGATAAAAATTCGATGCGAAGTGGGACGCGTGCCTCGACCTCGAGTCGGTGGACAACCTCTTATCTTTAAAATTTAAAATAATTATTTATTTTAATAAATTTATTATAGTTTTCAGAAAAATATATAAAGTGTATTTAACTAACTTAAATCATAAAAATTAAAAAAAATTATAATAAAATTAAGATTTTAAAAGATAAGTTTAGTTTAAAATAATAAGATTAAGAAAAATTTGATAAAAATTTGATGCGAAGTGGGATGCGTGCCTCGACCTCTCCATCCGCTGTGTCTAAACAGGCATGTTCAAAATACGTGTTCAACTCAATTACATCCATAGGGTCATTTTTGCAATTATAAATTTTATAAGGTTATTTTTAGAAATATAAAATTTTAGATGGTCATTTTCAAAAAAAAACCCTTAAGATTATAAATTTTAATTTTTAAATTTTTTTTATAATTCAAAATTTAAATTTTTAACCTAAATTTAAATTATTAATTTTAAATTCAAAATCTAAATTTAACATATATTTCTATTTTTTAATATAAATTATTAAAAAAAATGATTTATAAATTAGAGCATACACTCGGTATAGTAATTTTTTTCTAAGTGGAGGAAGACCAGGAGCATGTCACGGAGCCCAAATTAAATTCCCCTAAAGCCGAGAGGTTTTCTTTGGGTTCTCCTTTCATAAAATTTATAAATAGTTGAGGTGCAATCCAACTCGTTATTTGCGAGTCAGCTTATGTTCGTCTCGAAATGAGCTCGAGATCGAATCGCTCATTTAGTAAATGAGCCGAACACGAGCTGAATTTTTCAGCTCGTTTAATAAACGAGCCGAACACAAGTTGGGGTCAGCTCGCTCGTGTTCGACTCGAATATATATATATATATATATATATATATATATATATATATATATATATATATATATATATATTTAAACTTTACTATTTACTATTTAAATTTTAGACTATTAATTTTTTATAAATTTTAATTATTAGATTAAAATTTTAATTAGAATCAAATTTGTTGTTCACGAGCGAGCTCGTGTTCGGCTCGTTAATAAACAAACCAAACACGAGCCGAATTTTTCAACTAGATATTTAAACGAATCAGCTCGTGTTCGACTCGTTTATTAAACAAGCCGAACACGAGCCGACGAGCTTGCTCGTGTTCGGCTTTCATAAAGTTTAAAAATAGTCCTTACGAGAGATCCCATGGCTCCAATTATATAGAATTAATATTATAAAAAACAAAAAATAATTAATATTTAAAAAAAAAATCATAAAGATGTCTAACCATCTCAATCGTAAAAAGGGTACAGAGAAATAAAATAATTTTTGACTGTAAATGCCTACTTGGGTTATTTGGTTTATTATATTTTCATCTTCGGTCAAAACTCGCATATTTCAATAAAATTATTTGACTGCAAATGCTGTTTAATTTACTATATTCATCTTCGGTCAAAACTCACATTCAAGAATACTGAATTAGACTTTGACCCATCCCAAACCAAAGTGAATAAAAAAAGCCTCTCATATTTCCAGCTTTTACATTATTTATATCTACCAAAGAAACAGCAAAATAAAAAAAAATAAAAAAAAACTTTTATTTTCACAACTATACAAACAAATAACAAAATGAAAATAACTTTCACCTAAACTCTAATTTATTTGAAAGTCTACTTTAATCTAAACATAGCGTAAAACAAAGAGTCTTTCCTATTTATGAGGATAAATAGAAATCATACTTTTTATGCCAAGGCAACTATGAATGCTTTCTAAGCTCTAAAGTTCAAAAATTTAGCAGGGTATGGTCCTCAACATAAGATCGTTCCACATGCCATTTGCGGGAGATTTGTGCCCGCGCGCTCATCATGTGATCGATGGATGGGACGGTCTCACTTTTGGGACCATCCCCACCAAAATTTTATTGGGAAAGCCATTAAATTGGCCTGCTATAAACTTCTCTAAACAGAATCCACCAGAAAACACAGCACATTAGCATCCAAATGATGAATTTTTTGTCATTAGTTGAGACCAACATTACACTGGTAATAGGTAACAAGCGACTTCTCCATCCAATTCCCTCGAGAATCCGGTGTTGCCACAGAAAAGTTTTTAAGCACTAACTGGTAAAATCACGAAAAAGCTTACTGTACAACCCTCAGCAGCATTTGTTAGCTCATGTTAGTTAAGTGAACTCATCTACTTGGAATCCCTTGGTTTGGCCGAAGAGCTTTGCCAAAATAGTGACGGATTTCAGGAATGATGCGCTGGATCAGATGAAAATAACTGCATAATAAAGCATCAAATGAAAGATGCAATAAGCAATTTGCGAGCGAGGTACATCTTAAAAGAAATAAAATTTTAAGTTATTGGAGCTTTCTGAAATTTAGCAGGGGAGGAAGATACCCAGGTTGAGTGCATATCCTGTCGAACTGCTCCAAGATGAACAAGATGCATGTATGCCTCAATGACATGGCATTAAAAGCCTCCGACAATTCATACATGACGGAGACATTCTCCAGGTTTACATCCTGCTTTTTGAGAGAAAATAATTAACCCGCAGTGAAACCTAATATAATTGCAATCTTAAATGAAACAAAATTGGGACAGATGCACAAGTGCATACAAACACAGCGCATGCGGCACACACAACACATACAGATATATATATACATACATATATATATCTCCAAAAAGGCCCAGTTTCTCTAACAAAACGCTATGTTGAGTTAGGAAGTCATAGTCCACAGGAAAAGTTAGCTTTTGTGTTACAGAAGGTTATAAAGAGGGCATTTCTTGCAGGTAGAACGGTCTGTTAAGTAAGAACTTGAGTTTTCAAAGATCAGGTATGAAAATTCAGGTTTTGCAGAGATATATATCTGTAATTGAAAAAAGACTCTTCCTTGAAATTGCATAAAAATAGATAATTTTGTAAGGCCACACATAAATATCTCAAAATAATTGCAAGTTACAAATTCCTCAGTCACCTGTGCAATGGCATATTCACATAGGCGTTTAAGGCCCTCCAGAAGATACTGATCAGCTGCTCTAAGCAGTTCCTGAGCAATATCAGTAGTTACCTCAACTGACCCTGTATATATGAATCTGCATGCATAAAAGACCAAATACATCAATTATCAAAACCAACAACAAATATCCATCGAGAAGTATTTCCAAAAGAGCACACCAAGAAGATATCCTTTTGTTACTAACCTCATCATCAATTCAAACACCTCCCATCGTATGTTTGGAATTTCAATGTCTCTAGCATCCTTTTCCTACAGTGAATTTGAAGGGAGAGAAATAAATTGATCAGGGCTCGCTTTATTTAATGAAGAAAATGAACCAGATGTCTAAGTTGGAAGCAGCCTATAGCAATATAATAATGATATGAAAGAGATGAACAGGGAAGCACAAATTGCACATTAATTCCTTTAGTCCTCAACTGTAAACAGGCCTGGAAATAATCCCAAAAAACCATGGATGCTATGAAGGATTTTTTAACAGAATTTTTTACAAATAGACTGACAGAAATTCAACTAAATTGTATCAGCTTCAAGTTTGACAACAGGACCTTGAAGACAAAACCTGTTGAAATCTGGGTTAGGAGTTGAAAAAACATTTTCATAAAAGACTCTGCATGTGTAAGTGTGATTTTTACAAGAAGAATAAAAATAGGAGCCTCGAAAATGGATGTTCAGTTCAAAAGCATCCTGCCTTTCACCTCACTACCTTCACCAACAAACACACTGTCTAATCACTCTCAATTTTAATAATTTTCTTCCATCTATGAGAAAGATAAAGTTGAAGACGAGAAATTGTCGAGGTAGAATTTTCTCATTTCAATCCAATCAAAAGAGTTATCCTAGTTGATAGAGCACGAGAAGAAAAAAAAAAAAAAGAAGTTTAGTAGCAGCAAGTCATTATTGTCAATTTATTGTCTAGGTTTTTTTCCAAAAAATATTAATGTATAAAATCAACAGTAATCCACCATGGTTCATTTAAAGATATAGCTCTTAATTTTTCAGATGATGCCTTGCATATCAGTAAAAAGTGATTTTTAATTCAAGTAAAAGCAGCTTTGCACATAGGCAAGAAGAAATTGTCACTAAAGTAAATTGTGAAGGGAAAAACATGATACCACTTAATATGGCAAAAGAACCTTGCCTGAAACAGAGCCGAATGAGAGAAGATGATTCATATAGCTAAACACCAATTATAGGGATTAGCTGCTTAGCATTAGTTGACAGCTAATTACTAATAGGCTTATTCTGACTTACTAATTTGTCATAAGTGCCATATGGAAATAAATACTTCTGATAACATAAAACTGCAAGCAAGAATTAAGACCTATGATCGATTACAAAATCATGGTTAAGAAAAAAAAAGAAGTAATCTTACCCTATATCCACCATCAAACATTGCACGAAATGTTTCCGAAGATGCAAGCAAAGCTATTCTGTGAGCATAAAACCGCTTGCCTGAAATGGAGACAAACGATAAAGTCATTAAATATTTAACACAATTAGCAACACCACCCACAGATTATTTTTCAAGAATATGAGAGCTGAACAGCATATGTAACTAGAAAAGAGGGAATAGAAACTGTGGAGCACTCAACAACCTTCTACTAGGAAGGTGACATCCGAAAGTGTAGTACTGTTAACGAATTGTTCACCAAGATACACCTGCAATGTTAGATGATCAATAAGTATGTACAAACATAAAAAATAAAAAAATAAAAAAAACGGGAGTGACCACAAATCAAAATCGCTTGCGAAGCCAACAAAGAAAAGAAAAGAAAAAGGTAAGAAAAGAGCAGTCGAAATGTTGCCCTGCCGGAGGCAGCAGGAGTATTACTACCATGAAAAGAAAGTAGAAACTGTCCAAATTTCGCTAAGAGTACTCATGCATTTGCATATAATCCATCCTCTATCTATATTCCAATCGTATGTACAGCAAAATTATAAAACCATGATTCCTAATAAAATTCACTGTTCTAAAAATCAGTGCATAGACTCTTATATGCACCTGCATATGCAGATCTGATTGCTTCCGAATAGACCACATCCACATATGGCTTGAGCATCACGTAACGAGCACACAAGCAAGCTACAATTTGCATTTTAACTATCTATCTATCAATCTTACTATATATATATATATATATATATATATATATATATATATATATAGAGAGAGAGAGAGAGAGAGAGAGAGAGAGAGAGAGCTAGGCTGGAATGCTATTAATAGCACCAAGTCATTTGGTGTTATTAAGTTTTTAACCGTTGAATTAAAAGATGTATGGTTAAGATGATAGTGGGCCCCTTGGGTTTAATGGGTGGTTGGGAAAATAGTAAAATCTAACAGGTGAAAATAATCAAAGGGGTTGATCTAAGGGTAGAAAACTTGATAGCACCATATGCTTGGTGCTATCGATAGCATAGTAGCCGGACTCTATATAGATAGTATCTAGTCATACACTTTACTAAATTTGGTATTTAAATTTCCTACATTGTTATTAGTAGTTATGTTTCATACTAGGAACACTTTTCTATATAAGGTGCATGAAATTTGACATGATTTTTAGGGTAACAATGGCCTACAACATATATGTTTCTTAAGTTTTCTTCCTCATTCTTCGGCCTTTTGCTCTTATTTATTACATATTTTTTGTACATTCAAATATATTATTTTGCACCTTATGTAGACTGCATAGGGAACCGCATATGCACTCACCTTGCACATATGCTCTATTTGCAGTACCTTGGCAGCCCACATGCCACTTTCCGCATTTTAACACATTGCTGAAATTAAATGTCTCCTACATCCTTGATTAGAGCTGTATTGTTCACCATGTTTGGTCATAATAAATTATTGCAAACTGGTAAACATCTCCAAAGTCAGAACTCCAAATACCACAATTTGACATGTACTTACCAAAATTAGTTTATTATTTGACCATGTAATTTGATCACTGTATTAAGAATCAAGATAAACTTTAATTTTTCTAAGTTAGGATACCTAGCCAAAATAACTGTAGTCAAGCTCAATCAATGTCATTTGAAACTGAATACGGTAAGGCATGAGATATTTTTTACATATTTTCTCATGAATGCAATATAGGAGGATACAACTGGTCAGTTGGCTAATCTGGGTAAGAGTTTGCTTGGGAATGTTAATGCTCATTAACATATATATAAAATCAGTAACTTTCCCTTTTTAAGTTGGACTAGACATTCTCTATCCTAATTAAAACATATTCTGTGTCTTCTTATTTACTATGCTTTCTTGTAAATTGAATTTCTTGTAGATAACCTAAAAAATCAAATCAAGTAAATCAAAATTCCTCTTAACTATTCTCGGTTCGCCAGTTTTAGTAATTCAGGTTGCAACTGCATAATGAATCTGAACAAATGATCCAGAATGGGACTCATGGGAGAGGGGGTTGCAATCTAGGTAACACTGGTCTTATTCTTCGACTGGCTCTTTGTGGCCATTGGCATTATACATCCATTATTTATAATTTCCTATAGTTAATAGTTGAGAGTAATAGAAAAATCTGCATACTCAACAAGATCAATTTAAGGTTATTGGCTAAAAAGTCTATTTCTTCATACTATTTGTTAGCAAAGCAGACAAATGGAATTGACAGTACTAGATTTGCATTCATTTATGCAAGGAGGATACTTACAATTACAAAAACAAATGCTAAATTAGACTTGCTTATGCTTGACAAAGTCAACCTTATGTTAATCCAATTCAGTAAAACCATTAAGGGTTATCTTGACACATGACACATATGACAATATTTTGAAGTTCTGCAGCTATTTTCTTTATCATGACATAAAAAAGTCGGTAAAATCACAAGAAAATTTCGAATTTATTTGGATGCATCCTGAATTGAAGTGTAACGACTAACACTAAACTAGTATACTGCTTGGCATTTAAAAATATGAAAGTACAAGCACCCTACAACCTCAAAGCAACTAGAAAAATATAACATTGCTTAAATATTTAAATAAATAATAGCTTAAATATTTCAGTAAATAATTTTAAACCAAGCCAGGGGAGTTAACAGCAACAGCAACTAACATCCCAATTAATTAAGATCTCAGACAATTGGACGAGTAACTCTTAGTCATCTGATTTTTCATAACATTAGCACATGAATACTGATTTCGATCAGCATGAAAAGTTCCCTTTTGAAAGATACAGACCTGCTGTGTAGGAGATGGAGGAGCTGCATCTATGGGAGAGAGTGACATGGCTTTGTTAGCCAACTTGTAAAGGGCTGCAGAACCATCTTGTTGCTGTTTTAAATTTGCAGAACCCAGAAGATCAAGAAGCAACTCAAGCCCTACATTTACAATTTACAAAGACATGGAAAATATTCAAAGAAACTCCCTTAAGATAAAAACAGAATGCAAATACTATCTGACTATATATTACCATTATTATCAATAAATATTGTCTTTTGATCATCAGGGGAACAAAGGTGAGCAAGAGCCAAAGCAACACGACGTTGAACAGCCTTTTCACCTACTCTCATGAGATACAGCAAATGCTTCAAAACCTACAAAAGAAGGGCATAAAATGAGTTTAGTATAAAATAGTGTGTGTGTGTTTGCACGCCCGCGAGAGCGAGCGAGCGAGAGAGAGAGAGAGAGAGAGAGAGAGAGAGAGAGAGAGAGAGAGATCCCAAATAGAGAAGAGAGTGTGTTAGCTTGATACTTTTAAAAGTATTTCGATCTTGATAATTTCTACCGAGAATTTATCTTTAGGACATTTGTGTTGAAGATTCATGTGGTTTCATATGACTTAAATACCTGGAGATAAAATAAACTTTCTGATCTCTCTTTATTGCGAAACTAGTCGGCGAGTAGATTGTCACAATTCAGATAATTGCTTAAAATAAGAGGATATATTTCTTGAAAACCATCGAACCAATTATTCTCGGTCTATATAGTATACAAGTTTATAGGAAGATACTCTACGGATATAAGATTATTCTGAAAAATTTTAGCAAACTTCTTATATATATTGGTGAGATATGTTAATTTTGATTAGGAAGTACTAAAACTAACAAAATGGAACTAACATGTGTGTATTTGGTGTGTATATATAGCTATAATCTACATGAACTTAAATGCATAATAACTTTAATAAGCTAAAAGAACAAAATGCCACAGCAAACAAAACTCACTCGTCCTTGGATCTTTTCCTCTAATCTTTTCAGAGTCTTAGCTACACAGTCCTTTGTTGCCTGCAATTGGAATTATGCCATTCTTAGAATGTTTCACTAAAAAAAGCAAAGGGAAAGTAACAACAAGCAGCGTCAAGTCGATTGAATTGTAATAGTCCATATACCTGAACAATGAATTCGCCATCTTGTAACTTCTGAATGCCTCCCACCTTTATAAAGTCGGAGACATTGTCCTACAACAAGGAAATTACTAAGCTTTACTGTCAACTTAAGTGTTAAATGCAATGCAATAGGAAAATAGTGCATGTTAATATCTTCTGAACTCCAAATTAACGCAAAATTCCATATGCAAATTAAAAATCAAAAACATTTGATGTCCGTGTACCTCATTGTCGGCAATCCCATAAAGAGCAAATGCAGCATTATGCTGTAAAGAGCCATTTTTCGAGTCAAGAAGCTTCAGCAAAGGCACAAGACCACCATTATAAGCGATACCTGCTTGGTTGTGTGCGTCCTAAATAGAAAAACCAATAATAATTACATGCAACTGTGCACATTCCATAAGAAACATAAAACGAAATACTAGTTCCGAACGGAAGAAAAGAAAATCCAAACATAAGTATTACTAAATATATGACAAATATTAAATAAGGATTACAAGAATGATGCAATCAATTGATTTGGTTTCCTCTTTCCGCGTATGCGACAAAACTTGTGACTTTCCATATAGACATCATAAAGGCTATACATTTTATCACATTTAAGTTTCTAAACCCTGAATTTTAATCTTCCTAATTTTGAAACTATGTCTAAACCCTCTCTTTAGCATATTAGGTATATTATAATTGCAAGACCAACGTTACCAGGAACGGGAAATGCTGTAGTGTGTGGTACGAGTACGGAAACGTGGTTTGCTAGTTTCTTAGGAACGCGGTATGAGTGGGCTAGGATTATTCAAAATGTTAATCCGGAATATCGTTCGTTTAAGTTACCGCCATATATAAAAATGTAAATTACTTAACTTTGTTACCATATAGTTCTTTTCTTTCATTAAGATCGGATTGGGTATTTTCTCTTCAATCAAGACTGCCTCAATATTTTCCATAAGAGTATAATTCTTTTGTATTATTCTATCTAAAAGAACACATTTCTTTCAGGTAACCACGATCGTGCAATCCTGGTAAATATGAGCAAGATGCGGATAGGCTATTTGTCCTGAAGAAAATGAGAGAGTTTCTCTCAATTTCTAGCAAGAAAAGTTAAATGATTCTATGATTCAGCTAAATGCATTGTTTCTCTTCCTCGTAAGAGAACATCTTTTTTTGCAAAGATCATAAAGTAAATTAAAGTTTATAACATACTATTCTACAATCTGCATTTTTTTTGCAATTAGCATGAGGCATTCCATATGCCTTAATATAATATAAATAATAAAACAATATTCACCAGCCATGAAATTATGAACTCTTAAGGATTAATCACCTTGTTATAAGTGCCAAAGGTAATATATATAGAGTAGAGCTTATATGCTTTCAAAAGCACAAGTAAAAATATGCTTGTGAATTTTTTATCATTGGATTTGCATTGAGATTTGTGCTATTTACCTTTTCTTTCTCTCTCTTTAGTTGACTTTACAAAAGCACAAATCTCAATGCAAATCCAATGGTAAAAAATTCACAAGCATACTTTTGCTTGTGCTTTTGAAAGCATATAAGCTCTACTCATATATATATATATATATATATATATATATATATATATATATATAGAGAGAGAGAGAGAGAGAGAGAGAGTAGGACTTGTGTGTTATTAGGAGCACGGAGGTCTTCGTGCTCCTAGGCCGCTTTCAATGATTAAACTTTCGTATCGACGATCAGCTCCATTAGACTTGATCTAGCGTATTTGAAGTATCTAAAAAATAAATTTTGCGATTTTTGGATATCATTTACCTAATGATCGAAAGAGTTCAAAATCAATAATTTTTAATGGTTGATGTGTGACATTTGCAAGTTTAATGGTGTAGAAGTATTTAAATCATATAAAATTTTGATAGAAAACTCTTTATACTATGTACAACAAGATCAATATTTTTGATCGAAAATTTTAGTGCTATATCATAACCTTTTTTGAGATTTTTATTTTCCGCCTTTGATTTTGAGTTCTTTCGATCACTAAGTAAATGATATTGAAAAACCACATAATTTATTTTCTAGATACTTCAAATACGCTAAATCAAGTTTAACGGAGTCGATCGGCAATTCGGAAGTTCCATCATAAAAAACAGCTTAGGAGCGTGGAGGCATCCATGCTCCTTAATAGCAATATATATATATATATATATATATATATATATATATATATATATATATATATATATATATATATATATATATATATATGTGTGTGTGTGTGTGTGTGTGTGTGTGTGTATATGTACACACACACACACACACACACACACACACACACACACACACACATATATATATATATATATATATATATATATATATATATATATATATATATATATATATATGTGTGTGTGTGTGTGTGTGTGTGTGTGTATATATATGTACATATATATATATACACATATATATATGTACATATATATACACATATATATATGTGTATATATATATATACATATATACATATATATACACACACACACACACACACACACACACACACACACATATATATATATATATATATATATATATATATATATATATATATATATATATATATATACAGGCCTCCGTGCTCCTAAGCCTATATTTATATAGTAGGGCTACTATAATATTATGAGTATAGAGCCCTGTGTACTTATAAATTGTTTTCGATGATAGAGCTTCCGAATCGACGATCCATACCGTTAAATATAAAGCATTTGAAACTTCTAGAAAATAAATTTCGTAATTTTCTGAAATTATAATAAAGTCCATCAAGTGAGTATAAAATGAACGGTCAAAATTGAACGACCTCCTAAAAATAGAGGATCAAATTATTCAATTTAAGATCGGAATCATTGATTTTTATGTAGATAATGAATAGAATTTTCTATCAAAAATTCAACAAATTCCGATTCTTTTACACCGTTAAACTAGCAAGTATCATATACCGGCTGTTAAAAATTGTCAATTTTGAGATCTTTTAATCAGAAGGTAAATGATGTCGAAAAATTATGAAATTTGTTTTCAAAAACTTTCAAATGCTCTAAATCATATTTAACGATATGGATCGTCGATTCAAAAACTCTATCATCAAAAACGACTTATGAGTACGAAGGCGACCATCCTCATAAGAGTATAGTAACCGGACTATATATATATATATATATATGTGTGTGTGTGTGTGTGTGTGTGTGTGTGTGTGTGTGTGTGTACGCACGCGCACATGTAGAGAGAGAGAGAGATATATAGAGTCCGGCTGGGGTGCTTCTAATAGCCCCAAGCACTTTGTGCTATCAACTTTTCCACCATCAAATCTAACCCTGTGACCATTTCTACCCCTTAGATCATACTATTCTACCAACCAACACTAAACCCTAGGGTGAATATTATCATCCTAACCCCACAATCCTTCATCCAAGGGCCAAAAACACACAAGCACTAATGACTTGGTGCTATTAGAAGCATTCCAGCTCAGCTTGGAAAGGAAAACATTCAAATTCATAAATCAACAATACATTATCAAGCTATGTTAAGGTTCTTGTGCTCCAAAATATTTGCGTATTAGAGATTGATTTACTTACAGAAATACAGAATAAACATACAACATAAACAAAGCTTTTATAAGATAGTTGTGATTATCTATAGTAACAATGAAGCAATATAGCTGCAAATATAGCGGCTGAGCTAGGGTGTTCCTCAAAGCACCAAAAGTTCTTGCTGTTGAAGTGTATGACAAGTGCACAAACCTGGGCCAGCCTCCCAAGAGCAAAAGCAGACATCTCCCTAAGTTGTATGTCTTGTGACTGGAGCATCTCAATTAGCGGCCGGACTGCACCCCTTTGTACTATGTGTACCTATAAAAAACAAATAAATTTCAACAAATGGCAGCTGGGAACGAGACAGCTTTGGAAAAGCAAATTCTAGATTTAACAGAACACCTTGCAATCTGAATCAGCAGAGGCGAACTGGCCTAGTAACAAGGCAGCCTCCCTTTGACTCTCCGTACAACAGGAACTGCATTCCCATGTTTTGATATGTCACAAGTAAAGCCTTGTTTAGATATAATAAATCAAACCTCTTCAGATGTCGCACTAGAGAAAGATAAAGAATACTAATGGAAAGATCTTAACAAGGAAACTAAGAAAAAACTGCTGATTTCAAATGGACAGCAGAGAATAATGTGAAATGACAACGCATTTAAGTAATATATAACTGTGTTCTTATTCAATTATACACATTTCCTGAAAATCAATATTTTTAGCTGTGAGTCAAACACAACCAAAAATCATCACACTGGTAAAGGACATTGCCTGAAACAATGCATGATAACCCCATTATATGCATGTAAGTACAACTAATGAGTAACAAAAGTGAACACATACCATCAGCCATGTACCAGTATCAAATTCCTGTTATTAATAGTAAAATATATTTAAATTGCTTTGAATGTCAGATAAAGCAACAAGTCTTGAACAGCTTATAGATAACAAAAACAGTGATGGCTTTACAATTATGACTGTTTGGGATACCTTAGCAATCCAATAACAGGTTGTAAAGCACCAGCAGAAAGAACTTCTTTCTTGATATTTGGAGATGAATGAACCAAATTACCAATCACTCCAACCTAACAGATTAATAAAGAAACATCTAATGATTTAGCAAATCATAAATAATTTCCTCAAAACAAAAGGCCAACTTAAAACAAGAAATTATATGCAGAACTGCATGGCAAGTGCAAAGAATAGATAAGAATGCTTCTCAGCACATTTTATTATAAGTGTTAAATGTTAAATAATATTACAATGTATAGATATACATAATGGCGCCATATATCGGAACGAATCAGCTTAGGCTTGTTCCGAGCCAAAATTGGTGCAGAAACTCAATCCTTTCGTTAAGTTTTGGTCGTGTTCCAACCAAAGATAGCTGGTTTTGACTGCCAACTTATTTTAGTTGGCAACCATTAATTTTGACCAGTTCTGAACAGCTCATAAAAATAAATGCCTACCTTTTGAAATTAAATACTTACATGCTATATAATGTTTTGCATTATCTATACTATATATAAGAGCATGTATTTTAAATTTGGGTCGGTTGACAAACCCACTTTTTGGCGGGAAAAGAATTTTAATCCCTCTTTTTGCTTACGCAAAATAAATAACGTAACGAAATACGCTTTTAATTACTCTTTTTCTCTAACGGATAACCTTTCCTTTTTTATTAAATATTTCTATATCATTCCACATCTTCTCTTTTTAGGTGAATATTTTCATATTATCTCAATACTATCTACTAGTATTTATTTGCTACATTTAACTTTTTATTGATTGCAACCAACAAACATTTTTGAATTTAATTTTAAATACATATTTAAATTTTAATCTTATTTGATTTTAAATTTTTATTTCATCTTAAATTCAGAGTTTAAATTTAATTATACGATTTAAATTTAAATTCATAAAATTTAAAATTAAAATTAAAAGTTGAGTTTAAATCATGAATTAAATTTAATTTTGTATATCAAATTTGAATTAAAAATTAAAAAAAATAATAATTAAAGTGGATTAAGATCAAATTTTAAACTTTGAATTAAAGGTGAATTAAAATTTGGATACTTTTAGTTTAAAATGCATACTTATATTTTGGGTTGGACAGAATTTTAAAAACATACAGAAATATTCAATATATATAAAAAGAAAAAATAGAACTATATAATTATTGTCAGCAACAACCATTTAAATTTGAGTTAAAATATGGCATATATTTTCTAATAAAATGTATCAGATGAATTTACTTTTTTAAAAATTTAAATTTTTATTGTAAATTTTTGGATAAATATGATGCACAAATTTATGTTGATTTGAGATAACTACTAAATAATTGTGACGTGCATTTGTACGTACACTCAACTAGTGTGTGCGTTTGTGTGTGTGTGTGTGTGTGTGTGTATCATTTTAATCTAAACTTCAGAAAAATTCAGAATATCATCACTGAAGTGTCTTTAAGAACTTAAAGATGCAATGTAACTATAGAGAATATACTAGAATTGTTATGCAGCAACTCATCAAACTACGAAATTTCATCAGATTAGTTATACTAGTACATTACTAAATTTGATTTAATGTAGAACCTCACCGCCTCATAATGAATAGCAGCATCTTCCGATCGAAGCATAAGAATCAATGTCGGAAGAGCATTGCAACCCACAATCTAGAAAGTAAAGTATAGAATACAATAAAACCATTGTCATCACTATGTTTATCAGATGAAATAAAAGAAATTTGTATAAGAGAAAGTACTGGCCTGGTTCTTGTTTTCATCATTCTTAAATGCCAAAGTCCGCAAGGCCCCTGCAGCTGCCCTTTGTACCTTCAGATCCGTCGATTCCAGAAGCTCAACAAGAGGTGGGATCCCACCTTCAATTCTGAAATTAAGTAAAGCAAAAGATCATAAAAATGTACACCAATTCAAAAAAGTAACTAGAATATTTAGCTAGTATTTAGAAATACCTGACACATGTTTTGATATTGCTATTCTCATGAGCAAGATTAGTAATTGCATCAGCTGCTCTCCGGATAACACTATTGACTGCCCTAGAGTTGGAACCCTTTCTGTGCCTTTTCAGGAGATCCACAAGTAGAGGCAAAGCACCAGCATCAACTATAAGTTGCTGATGCTCAGGCTGCCATAAAGGGAAGGAGCTTTCAGTAGACACCATGAGAGAGTTGGTTGAATGCACAAAGATAAAGACCACATCTCATGAGAATATGTTATATAGGCAGCACAACTGGAAATTTGTGTTTGACTGAAAATTGCTAGATAAAAGTAACATAAGTGGATAGATAATGGCCCTGCTCACACCAAGCACAATAAAGCAACGAACTATAGTGCAAAATAATAGTTATGTAGGGTCTCATTTGAAAACCACTTTCTTTTTTGTTCAAGTTTTAATCGTTTCATCATTTGTAAATCATGTTTCGCTACATTCCAGATGAATATGATATGCAAGTCAATGATCAAGCCATGCAGAATAATAAAGCTAAGGAGTAGGCCTCTAAGGGATGCCGCCCTACTTTCCCCAGGATTCTAAATATCACTAAAAACTCCAAACACATAGTGAATGGTTTGTTATTAGCCAAGTGTGATTCTTTTGAAGCTCTCGTGTATATTTGTTCAACTGTAGTCATTGCCACACGACAGCCATACTTGGTATGTTACAAGCCAATGAGAGGTTTACATCAACCTGTGCACAGCAATAATAGAATGAAATGAACAGCAACCACATCCGCATGCCTAATAAATTGCACTCACACAATACCACAATCATAATTTTCCTATTCAACTGCCGTAAATATCATGACATTGTTTTCACTCGTTAGATGTCAGTTTTGGGCCATCCTTAACCAACCCTCTCCTTCTGAAAAGGAAGACATGCAACCAAAATACTTCTCTCCAAGGAAAACAAAAAAGCCTCCTGGATACGTTAAAAACGTCCAGAAGTTACCTTCACGGCAAGAAGACCAAGAGCAAACGCACTCCCCTTCTCCACCTCATGCTCAAATGGCCGCTCCCCTCCTTCATTTGGTGCCAACGGCGTCTCCTGCAGATGCCTCACCAGCGCCGGTACAGCTCCTCCCTCCACGATGACATTCACTACCTCCTCTATATAGGGAAAGAAAATTAAATTAATAATAAGGTAAAAATGCATGGAGAACCCCTCAGCTGTAGGCTATTTTGAAATGGAACTTTGAACACTTTTTTTATGATTGACTCCCCAACAACTTTCAAACTACTGCATTATTCTCCTAAATTGAATTGGGGAATTGTTTAAAATTTACAGCTCCATCTACTATCAACCATTAACAGCTAACAAAATTGGCAATTCCATCAGTTGAAAAACTGTTCAAAACAGCTAAAAATTCAAGAGGATCGTCATGAAATTCAACAAGATTCCTACTTTAATAGAGAGAAACAACTCAAATTTTAGAAAAAAAAAAAAAAAAAAACTAGAAAAAAATTGAGGTTTGAGGGTGTCCCTGAACATGTTAACCTAATGCGACTAAGATAAACAACCATAGATCTATCTGATTCCCCTAAAAGTCATGTCCGCAAATTAATCAACAAAAAGGAGCACAAAATGGAAAGAAAAGAAAGGGGGTGATCACCGTTCTTGGCGAGCTCGGCGAGGACGTGGGTGGCGCGCTTCGCGGCGATGCGATCGGAGAAGCACCACGAGAAGCAGCGATCGAGTACCTCCACCTGCGCCCTCACCTCGCTGCCGAGCGCCACCTGCGATCGGTCGCAGCAGATCTCTCCTCCCCCGCCCTCGCCCTCCCCGTCGCAATCCGCCGCGTCCTCCTCCTCCTCCTCATCCTCCTCTTCATCGTCGTTGCCCTCCTCCTCCGCCTCCTCCTCCTCTTCCTCCTCATCCGCCGCGGCCGCCGCCGCCGCCGCCATCGCCGCCGCCGCCGCCGCCGCCGCCGCGTCCTCCCCCAGCTTCCGCTTCTGGCTCTTTCTCCGCTGACGCGGCTGCTCCTCCTCCATCGAAGGGGCGGAGAGCGAGAGAGCGAAAGAGCTTGGACTGAGAACTGAGGAAGAGGGGAGAGAGAGAGAGAGAGAGAGAGGGGAGGGTTTCGCTTTCTTTCTCTTTCTTAGGGATTTCTTTTTTTGATTTTTTTTTTTTTTTTTTAGGGGGGGTGGGGTGGGGTGGTGGGGGACGGGGTGTGTTTTGGGAACTGGTAATTAAGTATTAGGGCGGGGGGATGGGAATGATAGGAACGGGGGAGCAGCCGAGTAGAGGGTAATTTTGGAAATACACACAAAATTCGGCCTCTCCGAGGAGAAATTATTGGGTAGACCGTGTCCACCACTTCATCCATGATCCGATTTTTGGTTGATTGTAGTTTTAATTTTTTAAAAAAAAATAAAAAAATTTGGTTTGATTTGATTTTGAGTTGAAAAAAAAAAAAAAAAAAAATTAACCAAACCTTAAAACTGCAAACAAGAATGTATATTTTGTATATTTATATATAAAATGATGCTGTAATACTTTTGAAAGAAAACGGAGAAGAGTGCACTACGGTGTTGTCTCTCGCAACGGATAATTCGAATTTCGAATTTGATGTTCAACACGGTTAAATTTAATGTAGGTTATTTGAACTTAGTAAATTTTAAAATGTATATTTTTAGAATATCATAAGTAGTGTCAGATTCACTTTATATTAGTCATTAAAAACGGTTAGTTTTGAAACTACTTGACTGTTATGTAAATATTATCATAAATTATGAAATTTAAAATTTAAGAAGTTCAGATAATCCAAATTTAGCACAATAGGCAACATTCTAATTGGACCCTGTAAATACATATGTATGTATAGTTATTTTTAGACTCTTATTTCAAAAGGTTAACCAAAACTATTTCTTTTAGCATTTGATATTTGAATTAACAATTGGCCTATTTATTAAATATATGATTTAGAGTATTTTGAATTTTATAAATCCCAAATTTTACAATTTTATGATAAATTTACTTGGTATTCGAATGGTTCTAAATTCATTTTATATAGGGCATTAGAAATTATTACATTTGAAGCCACTTAAATACTAGACAAATAATGTCAAAATATTATAAAATTCAACTTTTAGAACATTCAATTAATTTAGATTATCCTTTACGGTGTTGATTGGATGCATGCCCTATTGCCGGAAAAAATAAAAAAATAAATAGCTCTATTTATTCTAAATATATTTTATAATATATATATATATATATATATATATATATATATATATATATATATATATATATATATATATATAATATTGTTGAGTTGAAAATGTCGGTCGTCGATCGGCTTCGGAATGATTCGTTTGATTCTCTGAATGTGAATACGTCGCATGTCAATGGATCAAGCGATCGGGTCGTTGACGGATCCGCCCGGCCGGGTTCTTCTCAGTAACTTTCGGAACCGTTTGGCTTAGATTAGCTGAATCGGGGTATGGAGTTGGAGAAAGGCCGAGTCCGGCCTAGAGTAGCCGACTCAGAGAAAAGAGATAAGTAATTGACACGACTAAGGAACCGATTAGGAGTTGTATTACTTAAAAAGGGAATACAATGATGAGGAAAGGGATAAAAATTACAAGTAATATACTCCTATGAAAAGCGGTAAAGATTACGGTTAATCTACTCCTAAGAAAACAGTAAAGAAATAAAAAAGCATGGTGGTCCTGGCTTACGGGATTTCAGGACACTTTTCTCTTCGATGGTTCAGGTATTTATACACTCTCCGAGCCATATTTACAGGCGTCGATTTGAAATACCGGTGAGATTTGGGGGAAGCCACCGTGAAATTCTCAACTACTTCCTTTTGAGTCGAAACTTCCTCAAATAGAATAATAGTCATTCTCCCGTCCAGGTTCATCCCCTTATTAGCGCGTCGAAATGTGATCTTCGACGCTTTCCAATACTGGACGCCGCTTGCCGTTCCGGAGTCAGTTACGAGATTCCCGCCCCAATTTCGTACTCCTTCATTTCAGAGTCTTTTCTTCTTCGGGTTGGGCAACCGAAAGTTGACTCTGACTACGCCTTCTTCGTCGTTTGATCGGGGCGGTTTGATGTCCTTCTTTAGCCGAAGTTGATCCTGAATGAGACGATAATCTTTGCGCCGGCTGCTTCTCCTATCTGTTGAAGCACTCAGCCGATCGCGCCTGCGTTCTCACGCGACTAAGATCGGTCTGAATCTGGACACAGATCATTTTTTAGTTGACCCCTCTCTTCATCGGCTGATATTCTCAGCCGACGGTATATGCCATATGTCGTTACCTTAAATGGCAAAAATTCATATATATATATATATATATATATATATATATATATATATATATATATATATATATATATATATGCTGGAATACTATCAATAGCACTAAGTCATTGGTGCTACCAATTTTTCAACCCTTAGATTAAGGGATGTACGGTTATGATGATAGTGGTCCCCTAAGGTTTAGTGGATGGTTGGTTGAATAGTAAAAATTCTAGGTGACCACTATAATCCCAACTGCACATCCATTCATCCAAGGGCTAGAAACTTGGTAGCACCAATTACTTTGTGCTATCGATAGTATTATATATATATATATATATATATATATATATATATATATATATATATATATATATATATATATATATATATATATATATATTAGGTTATTATACTATTAATAGCATCAAGTCGGTACTATTAGATTTTCAATCCTTAAATGAAGAGATATGTGGTTTGAATAATAGTGATCATCTAGAGTTTAATAGGTGCTTGGTAGAATAGTATGATATAAAGACACGCAATAGCCAAAGAAATAAATCTAACGGCAAAAAATTTGATAGCACCAAATGCTTAGTCCTCTTTATAGTATAGTATTCATACTATATATATATATATATATATATATATATATATATATATATATATATATATATATATATATATATATAAAAGCAAATAATAAATCACAGATGAAATCTTAAAAGGAAATAAAAAAAATATGCCACTAAATATCTATATAGAAAAACTAAATTTCACATTCGATTTTTATTTTTTATTTATTAAATATTTATATATTATTGGCTAAATTACAGAAAATCTTCCTATAATATACCGCTTTTTTACTTTGCCCCCTTATCTTTTAAAAGCCTACATTTTGCCCCCTCGTAATTACAAAATTATTTTTAGGGGTAACAGGATTAACGGAACATGCGAAATGACAAAAATGCCCTCATTCTAACCCATCTTCTTCCTCTCTCAACGTGAACCCTAGTTCTTTTCTCCACGTCGTCGCCGAAGCCGGAGCCGGAGGGGATCGAGGATCACCCTGCCGCCATTTGACGTTTGGCTGAACTCTGTGACGTCGTTAACGACCTTCCTGAGGTGGTGCTCACCCCCGCTGGCCGCTGGTGCTCACCTCCTCCCTACAAATCGGGCACCCGCATCGTCGCCGGACCGAGCCAGGCCAAGCTGAGTGGGCTCGAGCACGCGCGCGGAGCAGCCCAGCCCCTCATCGTCTCCTGTGTGCGCCAGGAGGCCCACCAACACGCTGGTTCCCACTCCCTGGCCGAGCCCGAGGCTCTTCGATTGTTGCAATCTGATTCGAGACCGGGCCAGGCCGATGTGGCTGCAAGTTGCCGAGCACCCGTCGCTGCATGTTGCCACGCCTAGCCGCGCGGGCCCGAGCAGCGACTGCGCCGACGCTAGCCGGGGGCTCCCGACGACAGCGGCGACGGTAGCACTCGGCCTCGGAGCGATCGGGAGAAGAAGGAATTGAGGGGTATTTTCGGTATATTATCTAAGAAATTGACGGCTCACTAACGGTACGCTGACGGTGGGGGTGTAAATGCACAATTTCAGAATTACGAGGGAGCAAAATATAGGCTTTTGAAAGACAGGAGGGTAAAGTAAAAAAACGATATATTATGAGAGGTTTTCTGTAATTTAGCCTATATTATTTTATATTATTTATATATTTTTAAATAATCTCAAACAAAAAATAAAATCAAAACAAATCAAATTAAAAAATTAAATTACATATATCATTATATCTTTATTTCCAAACAAGTAGACATGATCAATATCCGAATCCTTCTTTGTCTTGAAGTGTGCAATTACCAACGATTTAATATATCAAAACGATTTCAAATCTCATTTTAAAATTTGACTTTTATTTTATTTTATTTTTTCGTACCTCAAAAAAAAATTTGTTTTATCTTTTTGTCGGAAAAAGGAATTTTGGTTTTCTTTTTCTTACGCAAAAAAAAATCAAAAAAAAATATTAATAATATTACAAAATTTAAAAATAATTTAAATATATATTCATATCACTAATAAATATTTAAACCAATAATCAAAACAATTAAATTTATAAAAAAAATTAAAAAAAAAGATTTTAATTTAATTTCAAAATATTAGTTATTTTTACAAATAAATATTTTCAACTTTTTTATTTTTTTGGCAGCAAAAGAAATTTATTTATATTTTTTTTCGCGGAGAAAGAAATTTAATTTTTTTTTTCGCGGGAAACAAAAAATCATTGGTTCTTACTTTTCTTACGCGAAAGAAATAATAATAATATAATATAACAAACCAATTTTGCATCCTATTTTTTTTCTCTAATGGATATTTTTTTAATAATAATAATAAAACAAAACAAATTTTCATTTTTTTTATTTTTTTTATTATTTAGTAAATATGTATATATATCATTATATATAATTTATATCTTCATATTTAAATAAGTGGGCAAGATCAATAATCGAACCCTTCTTTGTCTACAAGCCGGCAGTAAAGCCAATAATTTAATATATCAAATCGACTTCAAATCTCATTTTAAGAATTAACTTTTATTTTATTTTATTTTATTTTATTTTTCATATCATAAAAAAAAAATTGGGGGAAAAAGAAATTTATTTTTATCTTTTTGGTGGGAAAAATAATTTTTGATTCTTTTTTTTTCTGCAAGAAAAATTTTAAAAAATATTAATAATATAACAACATTTAAAAATAAATTAATTTAAAAATATATTCAAGTCACTAATAAATATTTAAACCAACAATCGAAACAATTAAATTTAAAAAAAAAATCAAATTTATAAAAAAAAATTAAAAATCAAATTTTAACTTAATTTCAAAATATTCTTTTTTTTACTAATAAATATTTTCAATTTTTTTATTTTTTTTGTTTAAAAATAAATTAATTTAAATATATATTCATGTAACTAATAAATATTTAAACCAACAATCAAAATAATCAAATTTAGAAAAAATCAAATTTATAATAAAAAAATAAAAAATCGAATTTTAATTTAATTTCAAAATATTCTTTTTTTACTAATAAATATTTTTGAATTGTTTATTTTTTGACGGCAAAAAAAATTTCTTTTATTTTTTTGGCGGAGAAAGAAAATTAATTTAATTTTTTTTTTGGCCGGAAACAAATATCGTTCATTCATATTTTTCTTACGCAAAGAAAAAAATAATAATATAACAAGGGAAATGCTTGATGTACATCTAAATTTGGGTGTACATCATACACCCCATCTATCCTAGGGTGGGATGAATTCCACTCATCACTTCGAAGTGATGGTTGAAAAGATCCCCATCCTTGGATGGATGGGGTGTACCCTCTACACCCACTTTTGGGTGTAGAGGTAGCATTGCCCTTTTTTTTTTTTTTTTTTTTCTCTAATGAATTTTTTTTTTTTTTTTTTTTTTTTTTTTGTCTTAAAGTGAGTATTGAACTCAACATTTAATATAACAATATGACTTCCGAATCTTATTTTAAGATTTAGCTTTTATTTTTTCGTTTTTTTTTTTTTTGTAAATTAGTAATATTGTTATTCTCTTTTTATCATTATTCTTATTCTCTTTTTACCATTATTATATATCATGTTTTGATTATATTGTGACTTTAATAATTATTATAATATTTTATTGCTAAATGTATTTTGTGTTTTAAATTTTATATGTCTATTAAAATAAAGACAACGTGCATCGCATGTGCGCTATAACTAGTATATATATATAGAGTGAGAGAGAGAGTTTGGCTACAATGCTTGTAAAAATATTAAGCAATTAGTACTTATAAGTTTTCTACTATTAGATATATCTTTTTGACTAATTTCACCCATAGATCATGCTATTTCACCAACTACCCACTAAACCCAAGGGGCCCACTATCATCCTAATATATATATATATATATATATATATATATATATATATATATATATATATATATATATATATATATATATATATATAAGTAGAGTTTATATACTTTCAAAAGTATAAGTTCAAATATGCTTGTGATTTTTTTACTATTGGATTTGTATTGAGATTCGTACTATTATACTTTTTTTTTTCTCTTTTGTTTAGTTGATTTTATAATAGTACAAATCTCAATGCAAATCCAATGCTAAAAAATTCACAACTCAATTATGCTTGTAAGTTTTTAGGCTTTGGATGAAAGGATGTGCGGTTACTTTTGGGTGTATCACTATAGCCCCGGGCGCAGGGAGCGAACGCCCGCAGAGTAGCATGAGATGAGTAAACTGTTCCGAGGATTCGGGTGCAGCGAGCGGTCGTGGAGCGCCCGTTATTACTATAGCTACGACGTTTAAGGCGCCAATGGTTTGGTTGAAGACGCCCGAAACTTGGATTTTTCGCATGAACGGGTTAGTATTTTGTTTTGTTTCGCGACCTATAGGATTTGATGGATGAACTGACTAAGCTGGTTGATACACATGTGATATCCATCCATCTAGAGAGTGTCCAGGCCCTTGTGTATATGTTTACTCCACCTCCTCATTCATTATTCTCTTCAGACAGAAGAGCATCTGATGTGGGACTATTGGGGGCGTCACAGACTCCCCCCGTTTAGGCCTGACGTCCTCGTCAGCCCAAACACACACACAGCAGTCCAAAATCACCCGGCGATGTGAGACTTATCTCGCTAGTCTTCTCATCTAGGTCCAGACTCAGCCGAGACTCGTCACATACTTCCGGCTGGCAATTGGCTCTGATACCAAATGTAACCACCCGACCGACTAGCAATAATAACTCGTTGAGCCCAAATCACATCCTAAAATGCTTAAGCCCAGTTATTATTACTAGTGTCCATGTCTCTTATAAACTCAATCACAATTCCATCAACATCCGATGTGGGACTATTGGGGGCGTCACAGTTCTGTAGCAACAGAAGCTCATTAATCTGTGATTTTTTTTGCACCTGAGCTTGAGAGTTAGCCGAGAGTGTGGAGAAAAGTTTTCATGAAGAGGAAATTTATGAAGTTGGACCTTCCCCTTCATCTAGAGAGTGTCCAAGCCCTTGTGTATATGCTTACTCCACCTCCTCATTCCTTCTTATCTTCAGACAGCAGAGCTGGTAGTAGGAGAAAGAGCAGAGAAAGTATCTCCTTGGTTCTATAGCAACAGGAGCTCATTATTCTGTGATTTTTTTTTTGCACCTGAGCTTGAGAGTTAGCCGAGAGCGTGGAGAAAAGTTTCCTTGAAGAGGAAATTTATGAAGTTGGACCGTCCCAGCTGTATTTTGAGAGATTAGGCCGTGATGCTTGCTATGTTGTGCGGGATGAGCTTTGAGTTGATCGTGTTGTGTTGGAGTTGAGTTTTATTATTGCACACTTAAACTGAGAGGTTTGGAGACTTAGCTGGGAGTTCTTGAGCTGGTTGTGGAGCTTCTTGAGGCTGTCCTAGCAGAAGCCGAAGTGTGGTTGCGAGGGTGTAGGTGCCGAGATTTCTTTCCGGCAGCACCTTGATTGTAGGTTGAGCCGCACGCACCACTTTGACTTCTTGCGGAGTTTGGATAACGATTTAAGTGTGTTAGAATTCTTCCAAAATCTATGAATTGCCTATTATGTCTATATTGTTTAGATACCCAGCATGTTTAATTTAGCTATCTGTATACCTGATAAAATCTGATAGTTGTTTGGAAAATGGTAGAAACATAACTTAGAACCTCTGATATTTTTTGATACATTCTTGAGACTAGAGGACACTAGAAAAATGTTTATTATCAGCTACTTTATCTATTTTCTCGCCCGAGTAAAGGGTTTAAGTAGTCTGGGTAGTATGATTTGCATTTACTGTAACGACCCGATTCACTAGCAATAATAACTCATTGGGTCCAAACCACAAGCCCAAAATGCTTAAACCTAATTATTATTACTAGTGTCCATGTCTCTTATATACCTATTAACAACTCTATTCACATCCAATGTGGGACTTTTGGGGTGTCACAGACTCGCCCCGTTTTAGGCCTAACGTAATTGTTAGCCCAAACACACACACACAACCCAAGATCACAAGGCGATATGAAACTTGTCTGGCTAGTCCTGTCATCTAGACCCAGACTCAACTGAGACTCGTCACACACTTTCGACTGGTAATTAGCTCTGATACCAAATGTAACGACCCGACCCACTAGCAATAATAATTCGTTGAGACGTCTGCTCGTTTAATATTGTAAAAAAATCTAAATCAATTGAATTTTAGTTAGAACTTTTTTTTTAACTATTTAAAATAAGATTTATACTCTCGATATTGATTACACGACTTATATCATCACTTTTTGAAGGATGTTCATTTTCAACTGTTCATTTTTGTATTTATTATGAGCTCGTTTAATGTCCCCCACTGTCATTTTTACTACCGTTGTTTCGTTTTCCTTTTTACTTCCCTCTTTATTCCTATATAAATATTTGTCATTTTTTTTTCTTACATCTATTACGCTAATACTTTTTCGACGGTAATGCTGAATGTCCCTTTTTATCTTCCTTGTCGAAGCTCTAAACTTTTAGCATGTTCAATTTTTATTTCGATTAACGTTTTATTTTTTTCGCAGTAAATTGATATTCTACTTTTGTTCGCTGTTGTCTGACTTTTGTAATACTGTAAGTTCTAATGTATATGCAAAATCGAATAAAATTTTTAAGATGCAAAAATTTTAAGAAATTTTTTAATATATTTTTTATATTATAAACTAATGAAATATGGTTATTACCTGCTTTTTTATATATATTTTTATTTTTTTATTTAATTTGTAAATTTTTAGTATAATTTCTACGTGTCGCATCGTACGGATTCCTATATTAATATAAAATTTAATTGAAATGTTTATAATAGTACCAAAGTTATTGGTGTTATTAAATTTTTGTAGAGTTAAAGAGAATAATGGTTCCATAAAATTTAGTAGGCAGTTGATAAAATAATATAATTTAAAAGATAAAAATAATTAAAGTGATAGATATGTTAACACTAAATGCGCATTTGGTGCTATATATAATTAAAGTGATAGATATGTTATGCTATATATAATTAAAGTGATAGATATGTTAACACCAAATGCGCATTTGGTGCTATAGAGAGAGAGAGTGTGTGTGTGTCTGGCTACAAGGCTGCTGAGTGTTGTATAGCAAGCTTTTTCAGGATTTTACCAATTAGTGCCTAAACTTTTCTGCAGCAGTGTTGTATAATAAGCTTTTTCAGGATTTCACCAATTAGTGCCTGAACTTTTCTGCAGTAGCACCGAATTCGTGATGAAATTGGGTGAAAAAGTAGCTTGTTACCTGTTTCTAGTGTAATGATGGTTTCAACTAATGACAAAATTTTCATTATATGGATGGTAATGTGTTGTATTTCCCGTGGGGATTTTGTTAGAGAAGTTTATATCAAGATAACAGTATTTGATTGGCATTGTATAGGAGTGTCAACGAGCCAAATACGAGCGAGCTGGGGTCGGCTCGTGTTCGGCTTGTTTAATAAACGAGCCGAACACGAGTTGGCTCGTTTAAATATCGAGAGCTGGCTCGCGAACAACAAGTTTGATTTTCATTCCCACTATTAGGTTTTAACTCGGCTCATGTTCGGCTCGTTTATTAATGAGCCGAATACGAACTGACTTGCGAACAACAAGTTTGATTTTCATTCCTACTATTAGGTATAAAGTTTTAAAAAAAAAAAAATTAAAATTTTAATCTAATAATTAAAATTTATAAAATGATTTAAATCTAAATAGTAATATATATATATATATATATATATATATATATATATATATATATATATATATATATATATATATATATATATATATATGGGCAATTTTCTATATACCCCTAAAAATTTTCCTGTTTTCAGATTTACCTCTCTTAGAAGGCTAATATTAAAACTACCCTTCTTACGTTCCAACATCTTTCCAACATCTTTCCAAAATATCCCTGAAGTTAAACTCTGTTAGTATACCGTTTGGAACTGCTGTTATCTATGTGTAATTACTATTTTGCCCTTTCAAATATACCCTAAACCCTAAACCCTAAACCCTAAAACCCCAAACCCCTAAACCCTAAAACCCTAAACCCTAAACCCTAAAACCCTAAACTCTAAACCCTAAAAAACCCTAAAAAACCCTAAACCCTAAACCCTAAAACCCTAAACCCTAGAACCCTAAAAAACCCTAAATCCTAAACCCTAAAACCCTAAACCCTAAACCCTAAAACCCTAAAAAATCCTAAACCCTAAACCCGGGCAAAATAGGTATATCTGATAGTTTTCAACTCCGATTATTATTTAACTCTAGTTTAACCCTAGTTAACTTAACAAAGGGAAACAGTAGGGGTATTTTAATAACGGTGGAACGTATGAAGGGTATATTGGAAAGAAAAAAATAAGAGGGGTAAATCAGATATTTCTTCAGATTTCAGGGTTACACAGGTAATTATTCCATATATATATATATATATATATATATATATATATATATATATATATATATATATATATATATATATAGAGAGAGAGAGAGAGAGAGAGAGAGAGAGAGAGAGAGAGAGAGAGAGAGAGAGAGTCCGGCTAGAATACTATCGATAGCACCAAACAGCCATTGGATAAAAATATATGTGGTTGGAATTATAGTGGTCCCCTAAAATTTTTACTATTCAACCAATCACCTAGTAAACCCTAGGGGACCACTATAATCTCAATCGCATATTTTTTTATCCAACAGCTAAAAACTTGATAGCACCAATAACTTGATGCTATCGATAGTATTCTAGCCTAATTCTATATATAAAGTCCGGCTACAATACTATCGATAGCACCAAACAATTGGTGTTATCAACTTTTCAGCCGTTGTCGAGCCGAACAAGAACAAGCTAACCCCAACTCGTGTTCGGCTCGTTTATTAAACGAGCTGAAAAATTCGGCTCGTGTTAATAAACGAGCTGAAAAATTCGGCTCGTGTTCGGCTCGTTTACTAAACGAGCGCTTCGATGTCGAGCTCATTTCGAGCCGAACACGAACTGGCTCGCAAACAGCGAGCTGGATTGCCACCCCTAGCATTGTATATATATGTACAATAATTGGCACAGAGAAAACTCAACATACACTTACACAATACTCTACATACAACTGTGTGAAAAAGCTGCATTACATGCCATTGACATTAGTCCACAACACTCTACTTACTGAGAGTAGCCTGACAAAAATTAGTAACATTTACAGCTTTTTCCTCTTGGATTTACCACCAAAGAGGAATCATCTTTCACCCACAAATACATGAAACACTAGCTAGTTTGCCAAAGTACAAATACAAAAGGCCACCAAAAACTTCAAATGGGCTTTTTTCTGAAAGTAGTTTGATTAGACAGTTAATTTACTATTCCTACTGAACATATTTGAAGCCAAACTCTGAATCTGTCAATCATTTTTTTACACTGTTGACAGGAAAGCCTCCCTCGTTCTGTCTCTGCCATAAAAACCTAGCCGCTTCGATCCAGCGCGGGCTGACGAGAAATTTCCCGTTTTGCAGGGCCCAGCGGGCCTTTTCTGTTCCAGAATCCTTTGCGACGATATGTGTGACTGACGAGTCCACTTCTGCACAACATATTGCCCCCAACTCTTCGGCCATTTTCCAGTACAACTGGTCCTCCACGCGTGAATTTAATGGGAACACCCGGCTGAAAACTAGTTTGCACCCCAGTAATATTTCTTGACGCACCATTTTGATCATCTACAATGAAAAAAAGATAAGAAAATCAGATAATAATAAAGAAATGCCCTTTAAAATGTACAATTAATTAAAAGCATATTATTCCAAATAAAGGAAATTTAGAATGTAAAAAGTCTATTATTAGTGAGTCAATTAAAGCTGTCCTGAGACAAGCACCGAGCACAAGCTTTAGTCTAAACCAACCAAAGTTTCTCTCAAAGAGGTTTAATCGGGAGACTTGATGCAACATTGTGAGACGCTAAACTAAGAATTTACAAGGTATTCCTCGTGGTGGTTGTTTTACCTGTCTTACATCTCTGGAAGAAATATCTGTTCCGAGGACCTGTGAGAGGTAAACAGCAAGAGCAAGAGAATCAGATATTTCAGTTCAAAGAAAAGTTTCAGCAAGAAAAAAAAAACATTCAAACAAACAACGGCTGTTGCTCCACTTGCTCGATGTAGTGAAGGAAGCAATACAAAGTTGGGCACAGCCACGGCATCTCAAGAATCATAGAACGAATGAATCCAAATATAAAATTATAACAGAGATTATGCTACTAACTGGATCAAAGAACAATTGGTGGACGCGCTTCAGGACATTTAAAACGGTTGCAAGCGCACCATCAGACTCTCTTTCATCCTTCATAGTCTCTGATAATGATTTACAGTTGATCCCGGACTGGCGAAGGCTAGATGCAAAGAAATGGTATCTTTCCATCACGATCAGGTTTTCTCTGTGCTCCAGCCAAACCTACATCATCAAATCCTCTCGGTAATATACGAATTGTGAAGATACATAAATATTCCAAAGCAGTCAAGTATCAAACAGAAGACTTAGACTTATTGCCCTTAAATTTGTTCAGGAGATGCCAATTAAAATAGTTCGTATATCAGTTCCTACTGAATGTTTACTGGAGAAGATGATATGATGTTAACAACCAGATGATTAAATAAGTTAATTGGCTCAGAAGTGAAATACATCCAATAAATCAGTGCAAAATTGAGTCAGTTTAGGTAAAATTTGAGTCGATCCATAATTTGGACCGGACATGGAGTCCTAATTTCATTTAGGTCTGGGTAATCAAGACAATTTGCGTATAAACAAATGATGTCAAGGTTTGGTTTGTACTTGAATTTACAACTGACAATTAGGGTGCATTGATTGTATCAATCAGCCGATAGTGCAAGTGCTATTGGATTATGTACAATAGCCGTGCAAAAACCATCAAGGCCCAAGTTTTGCAGGAGAATGTACAATAACCCTTTCCGGATTTTACTTTTGTCTTTAGATTAATTTCATGACCAGCAGGATAATGTACTTACTGTTACGAAAGCCATGAGTATATATGCAAGTTTAGAAGTGTGAACAAAAGAAAGGGTGACGAAATGGAGTTCTTGCAAAAGCCAAAATAGAGCTTAGAACAAGTTTAGACAGCAATCATACTCACAGGTTCTGTGTCGTCGAGAATCACCACAACATTGTCCGCACCGAGCACAACATCAAGGCCTTTTAGATGTCGTTGGGTACTATCATTTTGTGTAATCACTTTGGAGCCAAAGTAAACATTCCCAGGATCAAGAAGCTTTACTACTTCAAGTGCATATGGTCTCTCCGCCATAGTATATACGTACAACTCAAATAAATTACTAGCTTCTCTTAGAAAGGTATGAACATAGGGCCTTAACTTTGTCAGCATTCGGATGGAATCAAGTCTGAATATGCTTCTGGCAGGATCATCTGTCGGAATGAAAGAAGTCTCCGTAAATCTTACAAAATGAAATCTACTATTCTTTTAAGTATTCAAGAAGATAATCAACAAAAGAGCAAGAAAGAACGTAGGAGCAAACCAAAAGCAAGAGGCACATTTCAAATCAATGAATCACTTAAAAAACGAACTTAGTTGTACCAATTAAACATACAGTTTCTTGGGAAATTGATAACTCACGAGAAGAGCCGATAATGGAGATAACCGTCAACTTTTCATATGTAAGATATTAAAAGTCAGAAAATAAATGTCAAGTAATAAAACTTATGCAGCAATGTTATTTATGAAAATAGTATACGGCACTATGGCACAATATATAAAGTGAAAGAGCTATTGGGTACAAAAGATTTAGAGAGGTTACAGGCAAAATGCTTCTGTAGAAACATATCAAACGATGGTAAATACCTTTCATGGAATCAATTTGTCTTATAAGATATTCTTCTTCGGCAGAAACATCTGCAATGTGGGTTGAGTGGAGTAGAGTATGATCCAAGTCTAATATCAAAATTAGCTTCTTTTCACGCAGCAAATTCTTCAGATCAGCTCCACGTAGTCTGTCAATCTCTCTACTACCAAGCTTTAAACCCTGCCAACATGACAGAGATAATTCATATAGTGCATCAAAATTCCACCGCATCTAAAATCTAGTTTTGCAAGAATTGTTAGTAAAGCTATAAATGGTTAATATGTACAACCTGTGAGTAGTTTCTAGATTCCAAGATACTCTTTTAGGTGTGAATTCAATCAGTGAGCAATCAGGAGGGTTACCTTGTGGATGTAACCAAAAGCGGTCCCTGATGCATCATCATCTTCTACCTGCCCACATCTCACGCACAATCCTCCAAAAAATCCCGGATGTGGAGGGCATATATCATGAATAGTTTCATTAGACTTACCTATTACAGAATATGCCACATATATAGTTTAACCGACCATCCTATTATACGCATAAGTTACTACGAACAAGAAGAACATATAAAAAAAACAAATGTTAATTAAGAATAAACGAAGGACTGCAGCTTCTTATATGTAAAATTAATGTTCCAAAATTCTACGTTAAAGAGATTGTTTCTTTCTCTTTATGGTGATCATCAAGCAAACAAACAATACCGGCTTTTTCTCGATTCGTCGCCACCTCTGTCATCTCGTGCAGCTCCCTTATACTCTCAAATTCTTCAACTTTCAGCTTCTTCGTCCTGCATATATATTACAAAACAGTAACCACTTTTTTTTTCATGTGTTAGTGATTAGACCCCTCCTCACCCCCCCAAAAAAAACAAAACAAAAATACTAGTAGAAATAAGAATATTTAACTAGAAATGAAAAGGGCAGCCTGCGTCGAAGAGGATTATTTCTCTCGCATCATGCATTTATAGCAGTTTTACGACAATCCAATCATACCAATTTTCTATCATACCCAAGCAGTCACAACACCAATCTTCATTCTGCTAATCTATCGAAAGCCATACGAATGCAATTCTCGACTAAGATTTGTTTCCCACAACACTCCTTAATCTGTTTTGTAGTCGACACGTAGTAAAACAGTAAGAAATCATACTATCACTAACGATTCAGCTATCTCGCGGAGAAAACTCAGCAAATTTAATATTTTACTCGTCAGAAATCAGCACAATTTGGTATGTACAAGAAGAGATTGTTTTGACTGTCTTCAGGGGATGGTACAGCAATTGCTCGCTTAATTACCTCGGCTGTTGCAGTTCATTTTCGGCATCATCGTCAGCTCGATCGCCGCCGTCCTCCGACGAAGAGCTGGAAGGAGCCACTTCCAGCTCCCCATCAAGGAACGCGGCGAAATCGTCGCTGCCGCTTGAAGACGGCGAGGGGGACTCCGCCGCCGCCAAATTCATCCTGCCACAGCAAAACAAACAGCACAGGGACATCAAATTGCAGATGTTTGATGCAGTTCTTTACATGAATGTGAATTATTTCCAAGAACCGAGCATCGGAGCTTCTGCGATTAGGGCACTAAAATTGCGATTGCGCGTCGCAGAATCGCAATTGCATCGATCCAAACCCACACCAAATAGATCAGGAGGTATAAGAAGACGAAAAGAAACCCTAATTAAACCCCTCAGAGAGAGAGAGAGAGAACAATACCTTTTTCGGAGGTGATGATGATGGATGAAGCGTCGGACTAAACGAACGAGAAGAGAGAGAGAGAGAGAGAGAGAGAGAGAGAGAGGCGAGAGGAATTAGGGTACGACCGGTCCGGTTTAAAATATGGTCCCGAACCGGAGCTTCTATCACGAACCGGAATTTTCCTCCCTTTGGAATTAGGAATAGTGACGAAGAAGTTTCATTCTAACTCAAATCCGAACCGAAGTGATTAACGAATATGATTTTGAATAAGAGTGCAAAAGAATAAAATTTGATGAATTTGAATTCGAGTATAGATTTTATTCTTATCTGAATTTGTTAAATATAAAATATATAAAATACTGTTTTGAATTCTGAGTATAAATTTTATTTTTATATGAATTTGTTAAATATAAAATATATAAAATACTGTTCTCCAACCGTTTAAACTTTAGGCCCTCTATAAATTTGAAACTATTTGAAAGATAAGGGGATTTTCCCTTTATCTTTCCAAACGAGATGGGGGTGGGAGAACTGCTGTTCCCCTTCCATACGGGTTGGGATTGGGAAGATGAAACTGCTGTTTCCCTTCGATACGGATTAGGGGAACATCAGTCTCTCATACGGGGTAGGGGAACAGCAGTCCCCCTCTGTCGTGGGATATCCCAGCCGGGTTTTTTTTGTTTTTCTTTTTTTTTTTCTTTTTTTTTAATATTTAAAAATTTTAAATTTTAATATATTTAAATTTATAAAATTTAATTTTTTTTATTTTTAAAAATTTATAAAATTTCAAAATTTTTAAATTTTTTAATATTTCTTTCATATATAAATAAAATATAAATTTTAATAAATTTTTTTAATAAATATTTTAAATTAAATATTTAAAAATATATAAGTAAAATTTTTATTTATTTTTAAAAATTATTATGGTTGAGAGCAAAAACGTTATTTTAACCAACTAATGCTCTCTATTCCTCTTATTCTCCATCATCATACCAAACATAATTTTTTTTATTTCTGAAACCATACCAAACACTTTTTTACACTAGTTTCGTACTTTATACTTATTTGTGTTATAGCTAATTCTCTCTTATTCTATTACCAAACGCAGCCTTAGAGTATGACGATTATTTTATATAATTTTACAGAATTCGATTATTTTATATATTTCTAAAAATTTTATGATTAGAAAGTTAATATTAAAAAAATATTTTAAACATTTTAAGTTTTTTAAAATATATTAGAAACTCTATAAATTTATTATTTTATCATTTCAAATATATATTTTTAGCATCATCAATTTTTTTTTTATTATTATTATCCTGAAGTTAGAGACAACAAAATTATTTTTATTTTTTTATTTTTTTCAAATATATCATTCTAATTTTATCAATTTGTCTTATTTTCTCTCAAGTTGTTACGAACAAAATAGATTTTTTTATTTTAACTCTGGTTTTTTCATTTTAACTCTAGTAATTTAGTCCGAAATAATTTAATGAATATTAATAGCAAAATTATTATTTTTTAATAACGAAGAGTATATTAGAAAAAAAAAAATAGAAATAAATAACTAAGGTGATTATAAGCGATTATAAGTGATGTCCTACCAAGAAAACTATTAATACAAATTTAGCCAATTTATTATATATTTAATTATTCCTAGCTTTACAAGGCATATTAGTGTATTTTTTACATTGATATTTAATCTTTTTACTATTTTAATAGTTGAATCGTATATGCGTTAGTGTTGTCACCGGAGGAAATTTTATATGCGTCAGTGTTGTAATCGGAGGAAATTTTAAAATCAAAACTGTGAGACTTCGTTTGGAATGAAAATTATTTGAAGATAAGGGATACCCCCTTATTTTTCCAAACACATGAAAAATTACTGGAATATTTTATTTCAGTATAACTGGAATAAGTGGAAACAGTTGTTCCTACTCTTCCCACCTTCTATTCTGTTTTTTTCTTGGATACCCTTCGCACGACTTCCGAGGCACCATCCTGTCTTCTCTTTCTTCTTTCCAAATGAAAAACTCCCACCTTCTATTCTGCTTTTTTCTTGGATAACCTTCGCACGACTTCCGAGGCACCATTCTGTCTTCTCTTTCTTCTTTCCAAATGAAAAACTTGCCTCTATCATTGTTAAGTGCTTGAAGCTTGCGACCTCCTTATTGTTATAAACAGATGTGTGTTTATGACAGATGTATGGGATTAAATTTAAATTGTATATATTAGTAGGAAAGTAACTCCTTATTGTTATAAACAGATGTGTGTTTATAACAGATGTATAAGTATGTGAGTCTGTTACATTCGGTACTGGAATTAAATTTAAATTGTATATATTAGTAGGAAAGTATAATATGAAATTTATAGCAAACAAATAACATATGCCTTTTTCCATTAAACAAAATATTTTTCTTTTCATAAAATATAATTTGATTTTGATTTTGATTTTGATTTTATTTTAATTTTTATAAGTCTTTAATCCATTAATTAAAACGAAAAAAATTAAATTTTACCAAGTTTTATCACATAATAAAGTTTGAGGGCAAAAAGGTAATTTATCCCAACTTAATCTCTTTATTCATCTTATTCCTCATTATCGTACCAAACACAAAATCTCTTATCCCTGTAACCATCCCAAACGTTTTTTTACACTAGTTTCGTATTTTATATTTATCCCTGAATTAGCTAGTTTTGTCTTATTCCGTTACTAAACCAGCCTTAAGGTATTATTTATGAATATATATAGAGATAATATTGATATTAACAATTTTAAATAATATTTATGATATTTTTAAAATTTTGAGGGAAGTCTCAAATTACCTAATTAAATAAAATGACCGGCAAGGCCCCATCTCAATTAAATTTAAATTTAAATTTAAAATTTTAATTAAAAATCAAAAGTTGAAGTTGAATATAAAATTGAAATACAAATTTTACATTTACAATTTAAAATTAAAATTTTGAAATTAAACTTTAAATTTAAAATCCGAAACTGTTGAGTTCATTCGAATTTGAAATTTTAAATTTTAGTTTGTGGAAATTTGGGATAGAAAGTTGAATTCATTTGAATCTGGAATAAAATTTTGATATCACATTCAAAATTTATATTAAAATTCAGATCCAAAATTAAATTCGAAAATTGAATTCAAATTTTGAATAGTTAAATTTATTGCTTAGTTTTGTGATGATTCATGAATATTTATTAATAATCCACCTAAGCATTGCAGGACAAAACTTAAGGAATTAATAGCACCATTGGTCCATACCTGTACTTGAATTTTTATTTTGTTCTAAATTTTTTATTTTCTAATCAGATTCTTAATTTTTATAATTAATTGCGCTATTCGTCCGTAAACTTTATCAATTTTTTCACTTAGATGATCGCTAATCTCTTCTCCCATTTGGGCATATTGCGTCAAGCCAAGCGTGCTATTATTTTTTTTTTATAAAAATTTTAAAAAATTAATACTAAAATTAATTAAAAACTAATCAATTATAACCGTAGTCTATAATAAAAAAATATTAAAACTTAGCCATAATAAAAAAATAAATAATTAATTATTTATATATTTTATTTAGAGTACATAATATTTTTTTTTGTAAAATATATAAATAGTATTGTTTCAAAATATAATTATTAGACGCTTTACATAGCCAAAAAAAATTTAAAAGAATTAAGGACCAGGATGAAGAAGGGAGGAAGGATGGGTACCAAAGTGCAATTAACCTACTCTTATAATATAGTATCATTTTCTTTCCTTGTAATATAGTATCAATCAGAAAAGGAAAAGTAAAAATAATATAAAATAGTCCATTTTTTGTACAGGTGTTAAATAGGGGAGACAAAGCAAAACGTTTTAAAGTCAAAGAAAGAAAGAAAAAAAAGGGAAGTAGCCGTTGCCTCTTGTGGATTTCAAAGTGACCGTTACAACCCCACATACGTTTCTCAGTTCAAACTCTCCAAACCCCCTCCCCCCCTTTAGTAGATCCCAAACATACACTGAGAGACACACAGAGATTGATAGAGAGAGAGAGAGAGAGAGAGAGAGAGAGAGAGAGGAGTCGAAGATGGTGGCGAAGACTCCGACGAAGGCGAAGCGAATAATCACTGCCGCCGCCGCCGCCGCTCTCAATCCGAATCTCGTCAGAGAGACGCTGAAGAAGGTAAGGACTCCATTCATTTTTTTTTTATTATTTTTTTAAAATTTATTTTTGTTCTTCCTTCTCTAATAAAATTCCTCCTCAACTATAGTCCATTTTTAAAATTTTTTTAATTTTAATTAAAGGTGGATCGGTGCATGGCGCGGCTGCAGGAGCTCCAGTACACGGTCGCCGGCGGGGCCAAAGTCGTCGCAGGCGTCAACCTCAGCCCCCGCAGCACCCGCGGATACCTCCGGACCAGCCTCCGCTGCAAGCAGGAGACTCTGAGGTTGATGATAATTTTTTTTTTTTTTTTTTTTTTCTTTCAAGTTTTGTTCGTTTTATTTGAATTATAATTTAGTTGATTGAATTAAAAAAACCTTTTCCCCAATGACCACCACTAATTATTATTATTATTACTAACCATTCAGGATGAGGACCGTCACATCCGCATCCGCTAAGAAATCCCCACCCGGGAAATTCCAATGCTCAATTTACGGTACTACCCAAAATTCCAAATTTTCCAATTTATAATTGGATTTTTTTTTTTTTAAAAAAAAAGTATTATAATAATAATAATAATAATAATAATAATTCAAACTCAGGGGATTGGCGCCGAATGTCCTTACCTGCAATGCTAATAGGAGAGACAGTGGTGGAGATCCTACAAGCCACCGAATTCGCCAAACAAGTCGTCGCCGCCGCCGCTGCTGCTTCTGCGACGAAGGTCGCGGGCGCTGACCCGAAAACCCCTCACATGGAAAAAAGGAGCAGCTGCAATCCGCCGAAGGAGTCGACCCCCCTCCGGTCGCGGCGGATGAGGGAGAAGCAGTCCCTCCGCCGGGCCGACCGGCCAGAGTCCTCCGCTGCCGGCGCCTCCCCGCCCCTGCCCCGCGTCCGCGTCCGCATTCGGTTCAAGCCAGACTCCCCCCCACTTGGCGCGCGGCAGTCGTCCGTCGCCGCCAACCGGATCTCCCCGAGAAAACGGCCGTGGGCGCGGAAGGCGGTGCTCTTCCCCAACCCTCTCTTCCTCCCTAACTCCTCTGCTTCTCCCTCCTCCTCATCACACAAGCAGAGGTTCTACAAGACCAGGTCCCCCATCATTGGCACCACTGCAGCTGCTAGGAGGAAAAAGGAATTTCAACAAACACCTCATAAGTTTGTGATCAAGTCCCCGCCGGCCGCGTCGCTGCGGTCGCAGCTAGCGTCGAAGAAGGCGGTCCCCGCGGCTGCCCTCCGGTCGCCCCCGCCGCGGCCCCGGCGGTGCTCGTTCTCGCCGTCGAAGCTGGCGAGTCGGTTGGTGTCTCCACTGAGAACGAGGATGGTTGCTATTCGGCGGAGTAGTGAGGGGTTGTCGAAGAGTGGGCTGAAACAGAGGCCTATTTTTAGCACTCCTGTCAGGGTTTCTTCGAGCAGGAGGGGATTCTGAGCTTTGCAGAAGTGGAGAGTTTTATTGTTTAGATCGATGAAAGGGGAAATAAGTAAGTCTTGACCAAAGTAGTTAAAGACGAACCCTCACTCCACCTGCGAATAACTAACCGTGAAATGGCTGCTAAATCATCTTCCTCTGCAGATGAATATCGAGAGGCACCAAACAGAGCTCTGAATGGATGTCTTTGTACATGTTTTCGGATGATTCTTTATTACTGTTGTGTTGATGGGTACTTATGTTTACAGAAAACAAATCAATTTGACAAGCATCTTACTTACGTTTTTTTTTTAAATTGGTACTTGAATTTATGAATTCAGGATCTTCTACCTGTAACTCTGATGTAAAATCATATGGGCTCGAGCCAATAATTTTTTTTTTAAAAATGGTGGCGTGTTGAGGCGAAAATTTACAAAGACTCAACTATAGGCTATTTTGAGTAATTTTAATAGAGTCAATCTCTGAGAACAAGAAAAATCACTTGAATGAGTGAGAGTAGCACAAAGCACAACCAGAAGCAATTTGAACCAACTTCTAAAACAGTGTTATCATGCACGTTACCTTCAGTTGTCAAGTAAAATATCACAGCGGCTATCATTACAGTTATCCCCATGAAGCATTATCAAGGTTCGAAGTGCCGTGGCACGGGGGCGTGCCGCTCGCCGCCTGGCACGGTATGGTACCGGCACGCCCCCGTGCCGACACGTGGCACGCTTGCGTGCCGATGGATACGCATGACCTCCCAGTGGCACGCTCTGGCACGGCTTTTTTTTGTTTTTTTTTGTTCCCAATAAGCTCTTATAATATTATTTTGAACTGTTTAGCCAAAAAATTATGAATATTGACTATATATAGCTTACTACACTTACCAATTGACATACTGATAATTGTTTTTAATATATAAAGTACAACTATATCTCATAGAGAATAGAAATAACAGTATAATAAATAAATTCTAAATAGAAATAACTATATCTCATAGAGAATAGAAATAACTATATCTCATAGATAATAAAAATTATGAATATTGACTATATATAGCTTACTACACTCACCAATTAACATACTTGTTAGTTGTGACTCAAAATCAGAATCTACATAGTGACTAAAAAAAAAGAAAGAAAAAAAAAAAAAAAAAACACCTGCCTGTTTTAAAAAATACAGAAAAAAATCTAAAGAAAAAAAAAAAAAAAACAAAAAAAAACAAAAAAAAAAAAGGAAAACGGGCCCGGCTAGCGATACCCCTCAGGGTATCGCTCCGTCTCGAGCGATACCCTGGGGTATCGCTCGAGACAGGGGGGGGGGGGTGCGAGACCCCCCCTGTACCGTGCCCCTCTTTGAGGGGCACGGTACGTGCCGCCCCGGCACGGGCGGCACTTGATTCCTTGAGCATTATTACCAAAAATACCATTCTAGGTTATTCCAAGATTGCCAGATAAATATGAGAAGAAGATGTTATCCCCACTGAATGAACACTATTTTATGTAATAACTTGCACAAGAAAGGAAACATCAGTTTCTAGTCTTTAGCTATTGAACTCATTGTTCTTGACGTTTTCACTGTTGTTCCAGGTTTTACATTAACACCTCTCGTGCAAAGCAGAAACCAACAGTTTTCGCGTTGATGCCTTTACACTTATACAATGTCACTATACTCCCTCGCATGTTCGCTACTAGCATTTTCTACACATTATTGCTGTAAAATAATAATACAAGTAATTCCTGCTTACTGCTCAATAAATCCAGATAATTAAAATGTACAGAGACATCTTCAACTATAGACCAATTTAAATAGAACCCCAAGCTTTATTATTTTCCATTGACACCCCTTAAATTTTTGTCTGTTTCGATTTGAACTATACTCATTAGTTATATACGGGTTTCTGTCAAAATTAACAGCTCCGGTAGTTATCAGCGCTTAACTATAACTGAACGCACAGCTCATTTAGCTAGAAAGCAGGCAGAGCCGTTAAACTCGACAGAATCGCCATTAAAGTTTTAAAGAAACCCTAGTTCGACTAACTGTAATGACTATAATCAAAACTAGCAAAAGATGAGCAGGTATTAGTTGAGAAAAATAAAGCTTGGGGTTCTATTTTTAAACAGCTTATATTTGAGGGCATCTCCGTACATTTTTACCCTCATGATAAAAATGCTTCAAACTTCGAAGCCAGGTGGTTGATTGCGTGAGATCCACCTGAAAGAAGTAGATAGCCGATTGATCAGACATAAATTCAATCACGGGGAAGGACCATCAAAGGATTGGGTTTTCCTGAGGTTCCAGTGGAGGCCCTCGTGGATGCTGCGTAGGAAGTCGGTGGTCGAGTCAACCAGGCAGGCAGTGGGCACGGGCCAAGGGGCCATGCTGCAGATGAGGGCGTCTCCTGCTGACAGCTGCTTCCTGTCCTTGCCATCAAATGAGGCCCACGCTTGACCTCTGCTGTTGAATGGCACTTGCACGCGTAGGGCTACGTACTCCGGAAGTATCAGAGGCCTGAATGATAGTGAGTGTGGACAAATTGGTGTGAACAGTATAGCGGGGACCTGCGGTTAACAGTAAAGTAGAGCTTAAATTGTGAAGAAATATTACACAGAACAAGATTTCAAGGTTTTTATTTCTTCTTCATGAATATTTAATGTAAAAACATAGAGAACTCTTATTAAAAGGTGCATTTTGGAATTCTTAACCATATGTGGTTTCCCCTACTACCCTATCAGTTTCAGAGTATAGTTAAAATTTTAATATACACAAGAAGTCCCTGATGAGAAGTCAGAAAAATGTCGCTTATTACGGAGTACAACTGCTTTTTCTCTTAGACAATGTTTGCGTGGGGCAGAAGAGCGGAAATAGGACCCCTTATTCATCGAATTCTGCCAAACTGTGCCCATAATTGTCGTTCCTCTCTATCTAGAATAAACCTTCTAAAAGGGGAAATTAACGACAAACTCATAAGCGTAAATAGGAGGGTAAAGATGAAAGCGTGGCATGCCTGCGGATGAACCATCGATCCTCCAGCTGCTAGTGAGTATGCTGTGCTACCAGATGTTGTTGAAATTATCAAACCATCCCCTTGTACGCATGTAACAAAAGAGCTGTCACAATAACACTCAAGATAAGTGAGATAAGATGATATCCCACGATCAATGGTAACTTCATTCAGTACTAGAATTGGCTCCTCAAACTCCAATTCATCCTTCGCTGAATCTCGGACTACATGGCACTGCAGCCGATGGCGCAATGTAATGCTAAATGGCCCCTTCAGCATAGCTTCCAAGCTTTCTCGATAGTGCTCACTTTCTGAAAGATATGTTAAAGATAACGGTAGAAAGTATGGTTAAACAACAATATTGAAATTGATAATTGTAAGAATGCTAATATGAGGATACGGAAAGGAGTGAGGAAGCCCAGCGATCCTAGGGAGAATGGAACAACAGGAGGCACCGGTCCTTTAAACAACGAGGCCGCCTGTATAATAGAAAAGAAAAACTACATCAGTAACCCAATTTCCTTTCTCATAAAAAAAAAGCCTGGAAACAATAGTAGCTTGCTTAAGTTGGCACAAAGATTGAAAAAAGAAGATGAAAGCAAAAGGAAAACACAAAACTGAATATGCATAATAGATGTCCAGGTTAATTACTAGATGTTTTGTATTTGCAACCTAGAACTATATGAAAAGATTGTACACAGAGAAGAAGAGTGTGATTTCCTCTTATTGGTTGGAATTTAAATTTATAAGTGTATACCGACAAGCAATATTTTGAACTTAAAGCACGTAGCGCTCTCCTTGGTGCAGAAACAAACTGAATGGAAAAACCAAAAGAATATCAAGTGTTTTAAGTAATAAAAATTAGAAATTTCTTAGGTCCTTGGGATTGACGCACACAATATGCTTATACCTTAATAGAAACTCAAGTAAGCTATATCAAGAAAAGAAATCCCAGAAGAAAATAATTATGAGGTAAATGAAATTCAAATATCAAAGAGAAAGTAAGGATTAACAGAAATAACATGTTGTTTCCAATTATAATAAAGAATATCTGAATGTTACTTCTCGACCAAGCATTTTCAGATATGATGTCTCCATCATTGATAATTTAGAAGTCTAATATATTGATTTGAAAAAGATAACAATTATTGTATTCCTAAAATCCTACACAAATATAAAATCCATGAGGTTCTTAAATAATGTCACATACAAAGAATGTGAAAAAAGAAATAAATATAGAACAAAATGTACTATGTTAGTCTCGTCAAAGCATTTGAGTTGCATACCCACAGAACAGTTCCATCTCCACCGAGAGTTATAACGAGATCCACCTTTGTGTGCAAATGATTTATTTCCTCATCTGTCATGAATTACCATAGTTAGTGAAGGAAATAAAAAAGCACTCGAAACAATTCAAGTGTCAATAGTAGCTAGAAAGTAAGAGGTCATATTAAGCATAAAACTTATAATAGGGTGTTCAATAAATTCCGAGGAAAAGAAATTTTCCTTGAGCCATTTGTTTCGACAAAGCATCCTTGAGCAACTTAAAATCCATGATCATCAAAAAATGGGTTTACTTTCACGTTAGTATTTGACTCAGCAATCATTTGTTGCAGTATTTTAAATAACTAGGGTCAGACATCTTCCAACATCATAGCAGAAAATAAAAGTTGAGAATCAGGTTTACTGCACAAAGAGACAATAATTCAACAATCATCAATAGTGGCACCACGATGGCAATTGATGTTGGCACTTTAGACTTGCTACATAGACTGTTATATCTGAAATGATAGAAGGTATATCTTTGAAAATAAAATATAAACCAAGTGATTCATCTTGCCCCCTATTTCCATTTATTCTATGTCATAATAGTTAAGGATTAGGTTTGTCAAGTCATTATGTTTTGCAATTACCTTATCAACCAAAAGTGAAATATTATTATGTTTACATTGATCGAGAATGTAACAAGTAAAATAGCTCTTGACTGTGAGATTTTGTACCAATTTTAATGACAAATCCACCTGACAAGAATGGCTAATCCATTATAAACCATTAAAGTTTTATATATCTTATAGTTGGCTCTATAAAATAACATAAATGTGATACTGAAGTAACACCAATAGTTATTAATTAAAAAGATTGTCCCGTTTACCGTCTTGCCATGTCTGGACAAAGTCAAAGTAGAAAGACTCTTTCAGAAGTTCCTCCCTCACTCGGGGCTCTACTAAAACATCTATCTTCTTATGGTCTTTTAGCCATCTGCAGGAAAGAAATGAAGCAAATTTTAGCTGTCCATGTGATACATACATTTTGAAGTACTATAAGCAATTCTCAATGGAGAAGTGACATAGAACAATTGAGTCTCACTCCCTCCTGACTATCATAATCTCGGAAGTGAGATCCTACACAGTAGGAATAATGATAAAGGATGGTCTGCATAGATTAGGTTAGGACGAGGCAATTTAATCCTTCTTGTCGTTTTTTATGTATTTGGGTTAAATTCTGGGTCAATTTGACTCATATTTGGAGTTTATTTGAGTTTGGATACTGTTTAGAACAAAGCTTTTTTCAGTTCAAGCTGGTTATTTAGCTGATGTAAGTCATATTAGGCTAATAGTTTTGGTATCAGGTCCGTTTGAAACAATTAAATTGAACTCTTGAATATTTATGGAGTCAGTTTGAATAAATCTTCAAAAAAATGAACTAGTTATCTATGACCCAAAATAACCTATCAATAGGTTAATTAAATTCAGAATAAAAGTTATCCGAATATTGTCAAGTACAATTGCATGCTTTATTTGAAGTGAAGACTCAACATGGTGTCTATAATTACTACTTAGAAGTTTGTACTTTTTTTTTCCTTCTACCATATTTCTGCTATAACACACTCAAGTAATTAACCAGTAACCACGTAACACAACTTAGTTATTTTCTGAATCAATTCAGTCATTTAAAAATGTTCTCCTTAAGAACGGATATTGCCGATCAATATATCGCAGCAATAACATATCAACCAACAGTCACAACTTTGGTGAACAAGAAGACAATTCTATTCTAAAATCTCAGCGACAAGTACATAGCAAAGAATCCTACAATGAGGACAACAATCATAGAAATTGAAAAAGATTCAGGTAATAAAGATAAACAGCTTTAAAGCACACCTGACCATTTCAACACAAAGAGCATGAACAGAAGTAGAGTTTGGTTTAGCCACAACAAGCACAGTTTTTGGTGGAGATTCCCATTTTAGTAAGATCTGAGAATAGACAGTTCAGACGAAGTAAGCACTAATAAAGAGAAAACACAAGCAGTAAGTTTCTTCCCTGAATCCAGAAGGCATTTTCAACCATTTACAAGCAAAATAGAGAAGCAGCAGGGTAATAATATAGTCAATGGTGATGTTCAAAATATAAAGAGGATAATTACCTGCTTACTGCTGCGTTCTGCTGTTGTAATGTCTCCTTTCTCAAAGGATACAACTTCATGTTTGTGCTGCCCACTTTTGTTTCCATTGCATCCCCACGAAAGTTTAAATGACGCCTGGAACGAGTAACAGTGTCATAACTTACAGTAACTCGCTGAAATTTGGCAGAACAAAATTCCCCAATGTTTTCCATTATTAGATGAGATTGGGATGCTTTACATCGTATCTTAACGGGTTTTTTTTTTCATAAAAAAGGCATTTCGTGACAGATATTTTAGTGGTAAAATAACAAAATAAAATGATTGTATTTTGAGGCGACACATGAGGCATGCTGTGACATGTATTTTGTCAGCAATCAATCACATGCCTCTCTTTTGTGACACAATAAATATTTACAGAAGCTAGTTAACCAAAATGTCAGTTACTTTCTCCAGTATAGTGAGGATGGGCCCCTTTATTTTATCAGAAAATAGAGAACTTCAACTAAATGGGCACAGGTACATATATTTGATCTCAGTACTTGGTCCGGGCATATTTCTATCCATCCAATCCTTGAAAATCCGTGGATATTTCTACCAGAAATTGCACAGCAAATCCCAAATATAAATATGCCACTTAGTTAAACGTGCTGGCCTTACCTTTCTTGCCACCATCTTGCAAGCTGGGTCAGAATTGGGATTCGCAACTTCATCCGCAAGAACCTCATGTGAACAAATGCCATGATTTCCGCAACACTTGGCTTGCTCCGTTTCAGTATGCACCATTAATTGACGGGACGAGCTCGCCGAACAACAAGAACAACCTTCAGATGCTACTTCTACAATTCAGGAAATGAGTTCAATATCAGGTAAACAACGTAAAGAGAAAAGGGCTTAGCTCTCTGCCGTAAGCAAAACAATGGTTTTTTTAACACGCATCAGGATAATAATGCTCAAGATGGGCCTTCTAAACATATACATGTCACTTCATATTTTGGTATTATACATTACTTCTAAGCATAGATGCAGAAAGAGGACTTAAACAAGTTAAGTTACTCCAATTCAATTTTGAGATCTAATATATTGGCTACTTATAAATACTTCATAATATTACTCACAGATTTTTACAATTGAAACAGTAGTTAAATAATTCATCATGAATCAAAAGAAGAACTCCATTAAGCTTTGAACCACTCCTTTGATTCTTTATCAGCCGATCAAAAGGTTTCTTTGTTTAGAAATTTTCACATATTATAACTCTTTCTTATTGACATATTACTGCTCAAAAGTACCTAACTGGAAAGGAGGCTTGGCCATCCATTTGGCAATGACTTACTTGAACAAATGCTAATGCTACCATCTTTCAGCATTTTTAAACAAGTTTCATAAATGGACTTAAAGCAGTTAAATTGTTAACATTTCACCTATATCCCTTTATTAACTATATTTGGCGGTTGAGGCATCGTCAGGGAACTTCCCCAACAGGCCAATCATCTTCTTTCATATGTAGTGTAAACAAAAAATCTAGCAAACTTCTATTAAAGAAGACAGCATAAAAATGCTTAACAGTGAAAAAGTGGTGCAGAATTAGATAAGTAACCTTCACTTTTGTACTGCTGATTGCGTGCCCTCTCCAATTCATATTTCCGCTTCCATTCTGCTGCTTCTGCTTGAGCAGCGGCTTTTCCTTCTGCAACCCGTCGTAACGCCTTCGCAACAGCTTACAGTTGCAGCATTGAGAAAAGTTATAATTTAGCACATTAATAAGCATCTCACTAAGAAAATCATACATTTTAAAAAAGGAATATATGGTCTAAAATTCAAAGTTCCTTCCAAGATAGATGGACAATATTATGGTGAAACTGTAAATTAAGAAACTACTCAATCTTATACTCAAAATCTCAGCCACCTTCAACAATATTAGGCCTTGGTACTTGAATTTTTTTTTAAAACTAAAATGACAAATTGAGGAGCTCTATGAATTGTTAAATCTAGGTTATGCTCATTGAAGGAGAGAAGCAACATCCACAGTATGCAATGTCCTGCTTTTTTATATTGTGGAGTATAAACAAAAGTAAAGATGTTCTCTGACGTAGAATCGCAACAATTTTAAAAAATAAATAAAAAGAACATCACTCGTCCCAAGATTTGAAAGTTCTTTTATATACAGTGGCAGATTCAGAAATTTTCTCGACTGAGGTCAAATGTATATTAAAAAAAACATAACAAAAATTAAAAATAAATTAGTTATTAATAATGTATAAACAGAAAAGTTATCATTTCTATTTACAATTGTTCTCAATATATTTTTATATTTTGGAAACGATTTATAATCGCTTGATTGGTAACACCGTCAAATACATCTTTTTTTTTTGTATGTGTTTACTAACCAAAATTTATAATAAATAAATTACTTTCTTACAAACCACATAAAATTAACCATATGCCAATAGCCAATAAAAATAGAATCAATAATTATTTTTCACAAACAAAAATAATAACCAAACACAACTAACTAAAAATAATTAATATACTAATTATACTTTTATATATTACAACAACTCAAAACAACTACTATTCATAAACAAAAACAATAAATTCATAATTAAAAAAATAAACAGTAAAACTATTCTACTTGTTGACCCCACTTTGGGGTCAACGTTGACCCCAAAATGGGGACAACAAGACAAAAGAAAGGCCATAGCTATAGGTCCGACAATGTTTATATATAGAAAAATTTACGACAGTTGAGATCGAGAATTCTAGTTGCTTGACCTATCTACCAAGTAGGTTATCAGTATTTAGTACTAAATTTCAAACATTGTATTAATTATGATTCTAGTACATCTTCAATCATATATACAAGTTTGACATCCTGGGCTTGCAAGAATCAACTTATACTGAAAAAGAAAATCACTCACACTAGGTAAAGGAAATAAAGAGATCGCCTTACTTCTCATAGCCTCTGAGAACTCAACTAGGTGATCATCTGTAGACCTGACAGGTGTCTGAGAGATGTATTCATGAATCGCCTTTTCTGATTCAAATGATGAAACTGGAGCAAGAAATCCATTTTCTGTCACATGTGGGCGAGACACATCAATGCTCAGCTTACTATCAGAAACCTGTCACAATCAAATTTGTCATTTAGCAAAGGCAAGTTATCAAATAAGCTAAAATTAGTGCTCCTTATAGTACACAATAGTTTCCCTTTCCCGTTTTGTTACATGTTAATTTTATGCTGTATTGCAAACAAAGTAGTTTTTTGAGAACTGTTACACAATGTGATATGAGAATTATTTGGGAAAAAAAAAGGGAGTAACCTACTTCTTATCTTTTTACTCTTCTGCAACCTCCTTTAATAACTAGCCAATTCTCCTTACAATTACAGGTCCAATTATGAAGATTACTCGGATCTGAAACAGAGCTTTTTCTTTACTTCTTCCATAAATGGAAGAATGGAAGGAAATCATTTGATAACACTTCTTCATTATTTGAAGAAGTTATTCTGACTGATATTCCAAAATTGCCCTCAATTTACTCTTCAAGGCCAAAAAGACAGGGTTAAGGATGAAAAAAGTATCTTTTTTGACCAGAGGAGAATACGCTACTTATAAATAAACTTTCCAACTGGCCCCAAACTTATTTTGTTAGCGCTATCTACATGACTTTTCTGCACTGTGTCACACCGCTCTGATTGCATCAGTAGTATATTTACCTAAAATCATTTAGTGCACCGACCTGTTACCTGATCTGATACTTCAGAAGAGGAAGGCATGGTCTTTTTTGTTTTCAGTATAAAGCTAAGTCGACCAGCAATCACTTCGTTTACGTTGATCTTATTAAATCCAAACCGTAGTATGTTTTGTCGTATTGAACAAATTTGTACAACATATTGCACCAAACTTAACTAACAAATTCATGAAAGGGAATCAACTAATGATTTCCTAAAGAAAATATCACCACTACCCAAGAGTTCGATCTAATAGAAAACAACCCAAGAATAGTCTTACTACTCCACTTGCTTACATGGTACAGATCAGGTTGACCATGCCACATGCACTAACACGACAGGCAACGGAGCCAGTAAAGGACGGTGAATGTGGAGAATTAAACCCTAAACCTCTTGGAACAAAGGGGCTTACGACTATAAAGCTCCGTCCTTTCCTATCAAATCAATCTTTTGGGAGATCCGTCAATTCCATGTAATTTTCATATTTACTATACACCTGAGCAAGCATGTTAAGCAAATTTCAAAGTTACTTCCTATCAAATTGTTCAAATAGGAAAAACCATGTTACCCAAAATGTCAAATTCGATACTAAACAACGCAAGAGTAGTCATTAACCCCTAAATCTCCAGTAAAACCCTCACAATTTTGAACTAGAGAACTATACCAATCTAAAATATAGCGACAATTTCAATCAAATTTACAAAATCAACCCAAATCACTCCCCCAAAAACCGATCTGGATCCAAAACTCTAGAACCAAATCACAATCTCCTCATCAACTAAACCAAATCGAACGATCTCAATTCGCGCACCGTACCTGTTTCTGGAGCTGGTTGGGGAACATGGCGAGACGAGGAGAGGAGATCCCACTCTCTCTCCCTCCTCTCTCTCTCTCCGATCGATTCCCGAATTGGGGAAAGAAAGGAAAAGGGGTCGGTAGAGAGAGAAAGAGAGGAGTGAGAAAGAGAGGAGAAAAGAGAGAGGAAACTCAGCTATGAATGTGAGAGAGAGAGGGACAGGAGGGAGCCGCTATGGATTCGGTTGTTTAATGCTTCCTGTCAATTTAATTTAATTTAATTTCGAAAGTAAATTTTTTATATATATATATATATATATATATATATATATATATATATAGCATGCTACGTGTACACCCCGAAGGGGTGTACATCCTACACCCGCCCATCTAAAGGTGGAGAGTTCACTTCACAATTTAATTTGACATTGGATTTGCATTGAGATTTGTGCTATTTACTTTTTCTTTCTCTCTTTTTATTTGACTTTACAAAAATACAAATCTCAATACAAATCTAATAGTAAAAAATTTACAATTATAATTGAAGTTGTATTTTTAAAAATATATAAGCTCTACTCTCTCTCTCTCTCTCTCTCTCTCTCTCTGCCTCTCAAGATGGGCTATTTAAGGTGGCCTACCTTGGTCATCAGCGCGGTTGCTCCCCTTGACTAATCTCATGGTCTGGAGTGGGCCACGGGTACTGGTCCGTGGGGTGGAGGAAACTGGTCGCGGTCACAGCACAGGCCGAGTGGGTCAGGCGCCCGAAACTAGAATCCGCCAGGGGGTGAAAAAAGTGCTAGTGTGTGCAGGTCAAGCTCATTGAATTGGGTTTATATATATATATATATATATATATATATATAGAGAGAGAGAGAGAGAGAGAGAGAGAGAGTAAAGCTTATATATTTTTAAAAATACAAGTTTAATTATAATTGTGAATTTTTTACTATTAGATTTGCATTGAGATTTGTATTTTTGTAAAGTCAACTAAAAAAAGAGAGAAAAAAAAAAGTATAATAGTACGGATCTCAATACAAATTTAATGATAAAAAAAAATCACAAGCATAAAAAAAATCACAAGCATATTTGAGTTTGTGCTTTTGAAAGTCAAGCCATTTAAGCTTGTGAATTTTTTACCATTGAATTTGTATTGAGATTTGTGTTTTTATAAAGTCAACTAAAAAGAGAAAAAGATAAAGTAAAAAGCACAAATTTTAATACAAATTCAATAGTGAAAAACTCACAAGCATGAATGTACTTGTGCTTTTAAAAATATATAAACTCTACTCTTTCTCTCTCTCTCTATATATATATATTCTTATTAATGATAAGAATATATTTTAAAATATTTTAAATTCGATTTAGAAAAAGGGTGGGGTGAATTTCATTCGTCACTTCTAAGTGACGAGTAAAAAAATTTATATCCTAAAATAAATAAGATGCATATTGTACATTCCAAATAAAATTTACCGATATTATTTCCCATTAGAAAAATCTTATTGCTGTACACCTTTAGTAGGGGTCATCAATCAATCAATACAAATATATGAAAGGGCAACCAAATGAAGCCCTTCCCGTATTTGGGGGCTTTTGGCCGGTCCGGAGAAGTTGGGTGCGCCGAATTTACAGTTTAATAATTTAAATTTATATTTAAAAATTAATACAAATATATGAAAGGGCAACCAAATGAAGCCCTCCTCGCATTTGGGGGCTTTTGGCCGATCCGGAGAAGTTGGGTGCGCCGGATTTACAGTTTAATAATTTAAATTTATATTTTAAAAAAAAATTTATCACGTTTTTTTTTATATAATTCATTATTTTTAATTCCCTTATTTTATAATTAAATTTTAATTTTTAAATCTAAATTTAAATTGCTATTTAAGTTGCGGTTCGTAAGTTAGAGCGTGCACTCGGTGCGCCGAATTTTTCCAGACCACCCAAAAACCAGAGGCTTAACTTTTAACTTTTATTGTCTTCCATGAAGTTGTGTACCAGGTGTACGGTTTAATTTATGAACCGCCACTTAAATAGCAATTTAAATTTAGATTTAAAATTTAAATTTTGATTGTAAGAGAAGGAAACTAACAATTATGAATTATAAAAAAAAAATATATCAATTTTTTTTTAATATAAATTTAAATTATTAAAGTCTACATCCGGTGCACCGAACTTTCCCGCATCAGAATTTAGATTAAAAAATTGAATTTTGAATTGTACCTTTTAAATTTAAATTTAAAATATATATATATATATATATATATATATATATATATATATATATATATATATATATATATATATATATATATAGGCTTCAAATTAGAATTTTTAATTTATTTTTCAATATAGAAATACCTTTTAAATTTAGGTTTCAAAAAAAGAATTTGAAATTTATTTTTTTATAATTTTTTTTTATTACAAATTAAAAAAAATGTAGAAGAGTAGGATAATTATAAAACATATGATCTAAGCGTTATCATCTTATATTAGATGTACTTTACCAGTATTAATTCATAAAATTTATAAAGATATGGTTTTTAATGAATTTAGGTCAACGTTTTTTTATTACGATATGCCATTAGTTAATGAACAATTGATATATGTATTAATTATATTTTTATATTTTTCTTTTTGGTTTTGTATCAAAATAATAAAACTCATATGTTTTGACTTATAAGTTAAAAATTTTAAAATATATAAAATATTTTTGTCTTTATAAATAATTTATTATTTATTATTTATTAATTACTAATTATTAATATTAATTTATTATAAATTGATTCGTTCCTCGTTAATCGCGGTCTTTAACTAGTGTTTACATTATTTGTGTTTTGTTAAAACTTTGTTTAATAATTTGCACGTGAGCACGAACACACTATTCCAAATTGCGTACGCTGTGACAAGATCTAAAAAGGTTTATTTATTTGACCCAATCTTAAATAAAATAATAATAATAATAATAGTCTCAAATTCGTGTAAATAATATTCTAAGAACTTGTCAACTGGTAGTTGGGAAAGATCGATTAAAAAAAATAAAAAATTTCTCAAAGTTTTTAGCACTGTGGAAAAGAGTCATTCCAACTCTTATTTATAGAAATTAGTTTTTTTTTTAAAAAAAAAATTATCACATAATTTAGTACGCGTTTGTCCTCGAATAAAAACATATATAATTTTATATAATTTTTAAACAGGATTAAAATAGAAAGTGAATCTATTTATGAGTTTAGTGTATTGTTTTATCAGGCGATCAAAATCGTTGTAAAATTGATAACTTCAGTTGAGAAAAGAGACGTCTCAAACTTCTTGATACAATTTAGATGGTTTAATTGTCAAAATTAAAAATTCTATCTTTTTGAACAATTTAGATAATTTTGGGCAATTTTGACTTAGGTTTTTTGTGTTTTTTTTGTGAGTCATATCTTTTTGGAGTGGGTGGCTGAGAATGAGGATTGATTTCCATTACTTGACCTAGAATAAAAAAAAAGAAAAGAAGGAAAGATCTTGTCCATATTTTGAATTTTCTTTTAATGGGAGATAAAATTTATCTGAAGTACGAAGCTTTTTGATTTGACTATCTTAATTTTTTAAAATTTTAATTTTATTATTTATTGTTAAAATTTATTTAATTTGAATTTATTAATAATATTTTAATTTTAAAATTTAAGTTAATTACTTATTTTAAAATATTTATAATTACCAAGATTGTATAAAATATATTAACTAAATATTTAAAGATAGGCAACTTATTCAAAATTTGAAACTAAAATATTATTGACTGAATCAAATTAAATAAAATAAAAAACTAGATAGTAAAATTAAAATTTTAAAATACGATTAGCCAAATTAAAATAGTTAATAATTCATTAAATTTTGTACATTTCTTTTTTCTTTTTGTAAGATTATTCATGGGTTTCGGAATCTCTTCTTAGATTCTTCCATAGCTTTGGGAGTGTTTCTTCTGCAGAGTTTGAATTCGAATGCAACGAATTTATTCGATGTTAAACAGATATGGCTTTGAATACGGATATAAATAATAAAAATTCGACGAATTTAAATTTGGATATCTATATCCGATTCGGATGTAACGAATTTATTCGATGTTAAATAGATATGATTTCGAATACGAATATAAATAATAAAAATTCGACGAATTTAAATTCGGATATCTATATTGATCCGAATTACCTATAATTTTTCCGAATATTTGCCGAATAATCCGTATATATAAATATTTAATAATATTTAATTTATATTTTAAAATTTTGATTTAATGTAATATGTTTAAATATTTAAAAATTATATTTCAATTTGATCATTTTCGAGTTCGGGTTTTAATTTTTAATCAGATTCGAATTTGGATATAGATTTTTAAAATCTTTGAATATAATTCAGATTCGTAATTTAGGTTTGATAGTCAAGTTCGGATTAGATTTTTAAAAAATCGTTCCAAATGATCCGTTAAATCGCTAGTTGAACCGCAAACACGAATGCTTGAAGGAGACCGACAAACTCAGAAATCGTATAGGGAAAGCAGTTGGAAGCGTACAGTCTATAAAAACCAACCCCAACTTCGTGTATGGCGTGAACGCGCGAATTCACTCCCTACTACAATGAACACTCAAGATCAGACATACAGCGGGAGCTCGCAATCTCCGGCCTTTTCCGATCCCCGGTAAAAGAAGCACACCATTTTATTGAGGTGCGGGCAGGGGATTAAACTCCCAACCTAGTTGCTATTGTATGACTCTCTACCATAGTTAGTTAATTCGGATTCGACAAAAATTCGGTTTGGATATAATACGGATAAAATTAGTATCATGATTTTTAAATTCGTTGAAAAATTCGGTTAAAAAACGGATTCGACAATTATTCAGATACGTGATTTATATGGAAATTATACGTTTTCCAATTAAAAATTTGGGATAAAAAATTCGGCTATTAAATTAAAATTTTTTTCTAGATTTATACTATGAGCATTATAATTTTTAAAAATATAAAAATAAATAGATATAAAATAAAATAGATAGGCTAACAAGATTTCAGGTTTAAAGTTTGAAGGTTGAAAAAAGTCAAATTTTTTATTATAAATAGACATGTGCTGTGAAATGTGAAGTGTGAACAGTGAAAAAATTTATTTTTATTTTTTTTTCTTGAAAAGGGAAGTGTTATATGCTGTAAAGCATTATTGGACTTGGACCGATTAATGCAGTGTGCACCATGAATGAGTATTGGACTCTTGGTTAAAGAGGATTGGATAGTGTGCACCATCAATAATTCTTGGACTCTTGGTTAAAGAGGATTGGGTAGTGTGCACCATCAATGATTCTTGGACTCTTGGTTAAAGAGGATTGGGTAGTGTTTGGGTTTAATTTTTAAAATTCAAAAAAAAAAAACGAATTTTTGGGGAAAAAATTCGCAGTTTGCGAATTATTCGCGAATAATAATTTTTGGAATCTTTTTTCCGAATTAATCCGAATTTTTGAAAAAATTCGGAAACGGTCCATTTAATTCGGATTCTCAATAATTCGCGAATAATTCGCGAATAATACGCGAATTAACTAACTATGCTCTCTACTTATAAAAAGTGAAATACAACAAAACAGTGCTCAAACGGTTACATGTTCTTTACTTTTGAGTCCTTGCACTTTAATTTCTTACACTTTACTTATTAAAGGAAAGAAAAACATTTTGTATTTCAATCAAGAGATTTTTGTATAACTGGAATTAGAAATAATAATAGACATGATGTCTAGTGCTTATGGTAAGAGAAATCATAGGAATCCTAGTTGTAATATACCTAGTATGGTTGTTCTTTGCTGTGTATAAAGCAAAGGACTTTGTAATGGTCAGATACATATACAAGACAAAAAGAAATTTCTTCACATTAATTTGTTTTCTCTTCTACATTTTCTAACATGGTATCAGAGTATTGATGCTGGCGACTTGAGATCAAACCACCTTCCGCCACAAATACTTCATCATGAGTGAAAACAAGACCACAGAAACATCAATTGATGATTCAGATCCTCTTGTCTTGCACCATTCTGATCATCCAGGAATGATGCTTATCTCCAAGCCACTTGAAGGATACAACTATGGGCAATGGAGCCGTGCCATGCGAATCAGTCTCATCTTAGTGCAAAGAATAAGATTGGATTTGTAAATGGATCCATCAAGGCACCCACACCTTCAGATATGAAATTTCATATATGGCAGCGTTGCAATGACATGGTTTTGTCATGGATCCTAAACGCTATTCATCCCGATTTAGCAGGAAGTGTCATCTATGCCGAAACTGCCGCTGAAGTTTGTGAAGATCTTAATGAGAGGTTTTCACAAGGAGATGATTCCAGAATTTTTCAGATTCGACAAGAAATTGTTGAACACCGATAGGGACATCAATCCATCTCTGTTTACTACACAAAGTTGAAGGCTCTTGGGATGAATTGGCCTCATACCACCAGCCTCCTTGCTGCACATGTGGAGGATTGAAAACACTTGTTGAACGAGAAGAGAAAGAAAGGGTTATGCAATTCCTTATAGGGTTGAATGAATCCTATGCGACCATCCGCGGATCAATTTTGATGATGAGACCTTTTCTAAATACTCGCAAGGCCTACGCCCTTGCGCTCCAGCAAGAACGGCAGGCTGATGTAGCTGCCAAGCGAGAAACTAGTGCTGGCCACCATGCGATGCGATTTTCTAGTCTGCCCCAAGCGAATCGACCTTCCAGATCGTCGGAAAGCGGAACTCAGAAAATACCATTCAAGTGCAGGTATTATGATCGTGAAGGCCATCTTATTGATCATTGTTTCTATTTTCATGGATTTCTAGTAGGCCACAAATTACATGGGAAGAACGTGAAGCCAAAAGGAAAAAGACCTGTTGCTCATAATGCGCAAACCAATGATGTTGAACCACCTAAAGCACCAACTGCAGCAACAACGGCGTTTACCACAGAGGAGTACAATCAACTCATGGCTCTCATTCGCAAAGGAAACGGTAATGAGCAATCCTTCGCGAACATAATCCATTGTCACAGGTACATTTGCACCCACTTGCAATTCTACTCAACATAATCCATTGTCAACATCGTATTGGATTGTGGACAGCGGTGCGACAGATCATATATCCAAGTTTCCACCTACAAATAATGCATCAGACAATCATTATGAATTTGCCCATTTGCCAAACGGTGGTAAAGCTGATCGAAATTAAATCTGTAGGGTCTATTAAACTGTTCTCTAATTTGGTTCTTGATAGAGTGTTGCATGTGCCAAAGTTTCGAATTAATTTGCTATCTGTTAGCAAACTTACTCAAGCATTGAGATGCAATGTAATTTTTTATCCTGATTATTGTGTGGTGCAGGACGGGATTACGAAGAAAAAGATGGGCCTGGGCAAGCAATATCACTTTACTATCTTAAACCAAGCCAAAATCCACACCTCGCACACACTATCAATAGTACCTCGACCTTTTGGCATCAACGTTTGGGACATCCTTCATCTGCTCCTCTGCAGGAATTATCTAAGAATGTTCCTGCAATATTATTTGAATCTTTACATGCATGTGATGTTTGTCCATTAGCCAAATAAACACGTTTACCTTTTCCTCGCAGTTTTATTTCATCAGTTTCACCTTTTGATTTAATTCATTATGATATCTGGGGACCTCATAGAATTAATTCTCATACTGGAGCAAGATATTTTTTTTTCAATTGTGGATGATTTTTCCCGTTTTACATGGGTTTATCTTATGAGTTTTAAATCTGAGACACAATCTTTATTAAAATCCTTCTTTGCTTGGGTGAAAACTGTTGGATTTTATTTAGAATTTTTTGGTGATTTAAAACTTATTTAAAAATTATTTAAAAATTATTGGGCCGGGCGGCGGCGCGCGTGATCCGTTACCCGGTTCATTTTATTTTTCTTTTATTTAATTTTTATTTTCAAAAATTGGTTGTTTTATCCGTAAGTCTTGGACGCTTACGGGCTTATCTTGCGGAGCCTTGATATCCTACCGTTAGAGCATGATCGTGGATATCCTGCCGTTAGAGCACGATCATGGATATCGTTAGAATACGATCGCTTGCTTCGGGTTTTTAAGAGGATTAACCCGAACGGACGTCCTGGACAGCGGATTATTCTTTTTCCTTACTGCGTCTTCCCCTGTTTTTCTAATCCCATATTCCAGATATTATTCTCGTCGTTTTGTTTTCTTTTTATTTGCTGGATTCCTGAAAGTTTGCTGGGTTAATCTTGCGCCACCTTGAAATCGTGCTGACGGGGTGGAACGTGGACGTTGTATCGATAGAAGTGATTGCCGGGAAGCCTCGCACGTAGAGGGGCAATCTCGTTTCTAGGACAGTGCTCTGCACGCCTCGATCCACAGGCCTCCTCTAAACCTTTTCTTTTACAGTATTTATTATTTACTGCCTGATCGGATTTTTTACAAATTAAATTTGTTGGTTTTTAATTTATTTGAAAGATAAATCTTACTAAAAGTCTTGAAAGATTTTTCAATAATCTAGAAACAAGATTAAATATCTTTTCAAATAATTAGTGAAATACTGTGATTGTACTGTGTATAAGATAAATATTTAATTAATATATTTAATTAAATAGTTGATTTACTGTTACGCTAATAGTGTGTTAGATTAATTAGATTGTGTTAATTCTGTTAGTACTACGAATTATTTTATTAACTAATTTGGTTGCTCTGTTAATATTTATATATATAGTTGTTGGTACACATTATTGTTATATAACATTGATAGCATAATTGGCAAATGCGTGAGTTCAAGTCTCTCTCACCCTGGTCATGAGTTCGAGTCTTTCTTTCTCACCCCATTCATTTAATGTATTCGAGCTTTGTTGGACTATTAATTAAAACATAGTATTTGATTATTTCACTACTATTAATTAAAATCTTAATATAATTATTTTAATTAAAATTTAATCCGTCAATTTAGATTAAATTGTTTTTAAATTTTTAACAATATTGTGACATTGCGGTAGGATTGTTTGTAAACAGATTTTTCTTTATGGAACATTGCGGTAGGATTGTTTGTAAACAGATTTTTCTTTATGGACAATTCGGCGAAACCTTTCACGTTTGATGGTCGTAATTTTAGAAGGTGGCAGAACCAAATGAGGTTCTGGCTCACTACACTTGGGCTGGTTTCTGCTATTTCGGATTCTACCGAAAATAGTAATGACTCTGCACCTGAAGGTGCAATTCAGGCTGAGGTCACTAGACCGTTTACTCGGAGTCAAGCCCAAGCTGGTTCCACTCCTCCCTCTGCTGATGCTGATACTACTACTACTTCTGCACCTAGACCTGTACTTTCTACTAACCCTGATATGATTAATTATCACTGCTTGAACCGGATTCTTAGCACCCTATCAGATAAACTTTATGACATCTACTGTAGTATGAAAACTGCTAAGGAGCTTTGGACATCTTTAGAAAATAAGTATGGTCAGGTTGATCCTACCCAGAAGAGATACCAGGCGTCTGATTTGATTAAGTTTAAACTGGTAGATAATAAGTCAATGTCTGACCAGCTTCATGATTTTGAGCACATAGTTGAGCAACTTAGATCTAGTGGTGTAGATCTTGATGAGAATTTCTTAGTTGCTGCCCTTATAGATAAGTTGCCACCCTCTTGGACGAGCCATGCAAACGATCTTAACCACAATCAAAGAGAGCTATCCATGAATTTTGTCCTAAGATCCATTAGGATAGAAGAGTCGAACCGAGCTAGGGATAAGAAGCTTAATGAGCCTACTACCCAAGCCAACCTAGTAGAGCACCCTAAAAATAAGGGTAGAAACTTTCAGCCTTATAGAAACTTTAAGAAGAAACTGTTTCCATCATAGGAAATTTAACCCAAACTTTAAGAAGCCTAAATCTGAGGGAAGTGGAGGCAACTCTGGTTGCTTTGTGTGTGGAAAGACGAACCTTAGCGAAGGATTGCTACTTTCGCGAGACTCGGCCTTCTGCGCCAATGAAGAAGAAGGGAGCTCCACCTGAGCGTCAGACGAATATGCTGACTGCCGGTTCTGACCCTTCTGACTCCACTATCAGGTTAGAATCTAGTTACCTGAGCTTAACCTTGCCCTTTGTTCTTCTGATTGGTGGATAGATACTGGAGCTAATGCCCATGCTTGTTCTGATCGTTCGTGGTTTTTCACTTATCAGGACGCATGTGGAGGATCGGTGAACATGGGGAATGCAGCATCTTCTTGTGTGCTTGGGACAGGTCGAGTGGATTTGAGGTTGACCTCTGGGAAGACCTTAACCTTGCATGGAGTCCACTATGTTCCCGATATTAGGAAGATTTTGATCAGTGGTTCTCTTTTAGTTCAGCAGGGTTTTAAGTTAG
>CM054950.1:13701038-13874049 GCA_029168755.2 Tillandsia fasciculata
GCGGTCGTGGAGCGCCCGTTATTACTATAGCTACGACGTTTAAGGCGCCAATGGTTTGGTTGAAGACGCCCGAAACTTGGATTTTTCGCATGAACGGGTTAGTATTTTGTTTTGTTTCGCGACCTATAGGATTTGATGGATGAACTGACTAAGCTGGTTGATACACATGTGATATCCATCCATCTAGAGAGTGTCCAGGCCCTTGTGTATATGTTTACTCCACCTCCTCATTCATTATTCTCTTCAGACAGAAGAGCATCTGATGTGGGACTATTGGGGGCGTCACAGACTCCCCCCGTTTAGGCCTGACGTCCTCGTCAGCCCAAACACACACACAGCAGTCCAAAATCACCCGGCGATGTGAGACTTATCTCGCTAGTCTTCTCATCTAGGTCCAGACTCAGCCGAGACTCGTCACATACTTCCGGCTGGCAATTGGCTCTGATACCAAATGTAACCACCCGACCGACTAGCAATAATAACTCGTTGAGCCCAAATCACATCCTAAAATGCTTAAGCCCAGTTATTATTACTAGTGTCCATGTCTCTTATAAACTCAATCACAATTCCATCAACATCCGATGTGGGACTATTGGGGGCGTCACAGTTCTGTAGCAACAGAAGCTCATTAATCTGTGATTTTTTTTGCACCTGAGCTTGAGAGTTAGCCGAGAGTGTGGAGAAAAGTTTTCATGAAGAGGAAATTTATGAAGTTGGACCTTCCCCTTCATCTAGAGAGTGTCCAAGCCCTTGTGTATATGCTTACTCCACCTCCTCATTCCTTCTTATCTTCAGACAGCAGAGCTGGTAGTAGGAGAAAGAGCAGAGAAAGTATCTCCTTGGTTCTATAGCAACAGGAGCTCATTATTCTGTGATTTTTTTTTTTTGCACCTGAGCTTGAGAGTTAGCCGAGAGCGTGGAGAAAAGTTTCCTTGAAGAGGAAATTTATGAAGTTGGACCGTCCCAGCTGTATTTTGAGAGATTAGGCCGTGATGCTTGCTATGTTGTGCGGGATGAGCTTTGAGTTGATCGTGTTGTGTTGGAGTTGAGTTTTATTATTGCACACTTAAACTGAGAGGTTTGGAGACTTAGCTGGGAGTTCTTGAGCTGGTTGTGGAGCTTCTTGAGGCTGTCCTAGCAGAAGCCGAAGTGTGGTTGCGAGGGTGTAGGTGCCGAGATTTCTTTCCGGCAGCACCTTGATTGTAGGTTGAGCCGCACGCACCACTTTGACTTCTTGCGGAGTTTGGATAACGATTTAAGTGTGTTAGAATTCTTCCAAAATCTATGAATTGCCTATTATGTCTATATTGTTTAGATACCCAGCATGTTTAATTTAGCTATCTGTATACCTGATAAAATCTGATAGTTGTTTGGAAAATGGTAGAAACATAACTTAGAACCTCTGATATTTTTGATACATTCTTGAGACTAGAGGACACTAGAAAAATGTTTATTATCAGCTACTTTATCTATTTTCTCGCCGAGTAAAGGGTTTAAGTAGTCTGGGTAGTATGATTTGCATTTACTGTAACGACCCGATTCACTAGCAATAATAACTCATTGGGTCCAAACCACAAGCCCAAAATGCTTAAACCTAATTATTATTACTAGTGTCCATGTCTCTTATATACCTATTAACAACTCTATTCACATCCAATGTGGGACTTTTGGGGTGTCACAGACTCGCCCCGTTTTAGGCCTAACGTAATTGTTAGCCCAAACACACACACACAACCCAAGATCACAAGGCGATATGAAACTTGTCTGGCTAGTCCTGTCATCTAGACCCAGACTCAACTGAGACTCGTCACACACTTTCGACTGGTAATTAGCTCTGATACCAAATGTAACGACCCGACCCACTAGCAATAATAATTCGTTGAGACGTCTGCTCGTTTAATATTGTAAAAAAATCTAAATCAATTGAATTTTAGTTAGAACTTTTTTTTTAACTATTTAAAATAAGATTTATACTCTCGATATTGATTACACGACTTATATCATCACTTTTTGAAGGATGTTCATTTTCAACTGTTCATTTTTGTATTTATTATGAGCTCGTTTAATGTCCCCCACTGTCATTTTTACTACCGTTGTTTCGTTTTCCTTTTTACTTCCCTCTTTATTCCTATATAAATATTTGTCATTTTTTTTCTTACATCTATTACGCTAATACTTTTTCGACGGTAATGCTGAATGTCCCTTTTATCTTCCTTGTCGAAGCTCTAAACTTTTAGCATGTTCAATTTTTATTTCGATTAACGTTTTATTTTTTTCGCAGTAAATTGATATTCTACTTTTGTTCGCTGTTGTCTGACTTTTGTAATACTGTAAGTTCTAATGTATATGCAAAATCGAATAAAATTTTTAAGATGCGAAAATTTTAAGAAATTTTTTAATATATTTTTTATATTATAAACTAATGAAATATGGTTATTACCTGCTTTTTTATATATATTTTTAATTTTTTATTTAATTTGTAAATTTTTAGTATAATTTCTAGTGTCGCATCGTACGGGTTACTACATTAATATAAAATTTAACTGAAATGTTTATAATAGCACCAAAGTTATTGGTGTTATTAAATTTTTGTAGAGTTAAGAGGATAATGGTTCCATAAAATTTAGTAGGTAGTTGATAAAATAATATAATTTAAAAGATAAAAATAATTAAAATGATAGATATGTTAACACTAAATGCGCATTTGGTGCTATATATAATTAAAGTGATAGATATGTTATGCTATATATAATTAAAGTGATAGATATGTTAACACCAAATGCGCATTTGGTGCTATAGAGAGAGAGTGTGTGTGTGTCTGGCTACAAGGCTGCTGAGTGTTGTATAGCAAGCTTTTTCAGGATTTTACCAATTAGTGCCTAAACTTTTCTGCAGCAGTGTTGTATAATAAGCTTTTTCAGGATTTCACCAATTAGTGCCTGAACTTTTCTGCAGTAGCACCGAATTCGCGATGAAATTGGGTGAAAAAGTAGCTTGTTATCTGTTTCTAGTGTAATGATGGTTTCAACTAATGACAAAATTTTCATTATATGGATGGTAATGTGTTGTATTTCCCGTTGGGATTTTGTTAGAGAAGTTTATATCAAGATAACAGTATTTGATTGGCATTGTATAGGAGTGTCAACGAGCCGAATACGAGCGAGCTGGGGTCGGCTCGTTTTCGGCTTGTTTAATAAACGAGCCGAACACGAGTTGGCTCGTTTAAATATCGAGAGCTGGCTCGCGAACAACAAGTTTGATTTTCATTCCCACTATTAGGTTTTAACTCGGCTCATGTTCGGCTCGTTTATTAATGAGCCGAATACGAACTGGCTTGCGAACAACAAGTTTGATTTTCATTCCTACTATTAGGTATAAAGTTTTAAAAAAAAAAAAATTAAAATTTTAATCTAATAATTAAAATTTATAAAATGATTTAAATCTAAATAGTAAAATATATATATATATATATAATATATATATATATATATATATATATATATATATATATATATTATATATATATATATATATATATATATGGGCAATTTTCTATATACCCCTAAAAATTTTCTGTTTTCAGATTTACCTCTCTTAGAAGGCTAATATTAAAACTACCCTTCTTACGTTCCAACATCTTTCCAACATCTTTCCAAAATATCCCTGAAGTTAAACTCTGTTAGTATACCGTTTGGAACTGCTGTTATCTATGTGTAATTACTATTTTGCCCTTTCAAATATACCCTAAACCCTAAACCCTAAAACCCCAAACCCTAAACCCTAAAACCCTAAACCCTAAACCCTAAAACCCTAAACTCTAAACCCTAAAAAACCCTAAAAAACCCTAAACCCTAAACCCTAAAACCCTAAACCCTAAACCTAGAACCCTAAAAAACCCTAAATCCTAAACCCTAAAACCCTAAACCCTAAACCCTAAAACCCTAAAAAATCCTAAAACCTAAACCGGGCAAAATAGGTATATCTGATAGTTTTCAACTCCGATTATTATTTAACTCTAGTTTAACCCTAGTTAACTTAACAAAGGGAAACAGTAGGGGTATTTTTAATAACGGTGGAACGTATGAAGGGTATATTGGAAAGAAAAAAATAAGAGGGGTAAATCAGATATTTCTTCAGATTTCAGGGTTACACAGGTAATTATTCCATATATATATATATATATTATATATATATATATATATATATATATATATATATATATATATATATATAGATAGATGAGAGAGAGAGAGAGAGAGAGAGAGAGAGAGAGAGAGAGAGAGAGAGAGAGAGAGTCCGGCTAGAATACTATCGATAGCACCAAACAGCCATTGGATAAAAATATATGTGGTTGGAATTATAGTGGTCCCCCAAAATTTTTACTATTCAACCAATCACCTAGTAAACCCTAGGGGACCACTATAATCTCAATCGCATATTTTTTTATCCAACAGCTAAAAACTTGATAGCACCAATAACTTGATGCTATCGATAGTATTCTAGCCTAATTCTATATATAAAGTCCGGCTACAATACTATCGATAGCACCAAACAATTGGTGTTATCAACTTTTCAGCCGTTGTCGAGCCGAACAAGAACAAGCTAACCCCAACTCGTGTTCGGCTCGTTTATTAAACGAGCTGAAAAATTCGGCTCGTGTTAATAAACGAGCTGAAAAATTCGGCTCGTGTTCGGCTCGTTTACTAAACGAGCGCTTCGATGTCGAGCTCATTTCGAGCCGAACACGAACTGGCTCGCAAACAGCGAGCTGGATTGCCACCCCTAGCATTGTATATATATGTACAATAATTGGCACAGAGAAAACTCAACATACACTTACACAATACTCTACATACAACTGTGTGAAAAAGCTGCATTACATGCCATTGACATTAGTCCACAACACTCTACTTACTGAGAGTAGCCTGACAAAAATTAGTAACATTTACAGCTTTTTCCTCTGGATTTACCACCAAAGAGGAATCATCTTTCACCCACAAATACATGAAACACTAGCTAGTTTGCCAAAGTACAAATACAAAAGGCCACCAAAAACTTCAAATGGGCTTTTTTCTGAAAGTAGTTTGATTAGACAGTTAATTTACTATTCCTACTGAACATATTTGAAGCCAAACTCTGAATCTGTCAATCATTTTTTACACTGTTGACAGGAAAGCCTCCCTCGTTCTGTCTCTGCCATAAAAACCTAGCCGCTTCGATCCAGCGCGGGCTGACGAGAAATTTCCCGTTTTGCAGGGCCCAGCGGGCCTTTTCTGTTCCAGAATCCTTTGCGACGATATGTGTGACTGACGAGTCCACTTCTGCACAACATATTGCCCCCAACTCTTCGGCCATTTTCCAGTACAACTGGTCCTCCACGCGTGAATTTAATGGGAACACCCGGCTGAAAACTAGTTTGCACCCCAGTAATATTTCTTGACGCACCATTTTGATCATCTACAATGAAAAAAAGATAAGAAAATCAGATAATAATAAAGAAATGCCCTTTAAAATGTACAATTAATTAAAAGCATATTATTCCAAATAAAGGAAATTTAGAATGTAAAAAGTCTATTATTAGTGAGTCAATTAAAGCTGTCCTGAGACAAGCACCGAGCACAAGCTTTAGTCTAAACCAACCAAAGTTTCTCTCAAAGAGGTTTAATCGGGAGACTTGATGCAACATTGTGAGACGCTAAACTAAGAATTTACAAGGTATTCCTCGTGGTGGTTGTTTTACCTGTCTCACATCTCTGGAGGAAATATCTGTTCCGAGGACCTGTGAGAGGTAAACAGCAAGAGCAAGAGAATCAGATATTTCAGTTCAAAGAAAAGTTTCAGCAAAAAAAAAAAAACATTCAAACAAACAACGGCTGTTGCTCCACTTGCTCGATGCAGTGAAGGAAGCAATACAAAGTTGGACACAGCAACGGCATCTCAAGACAGATTACCTTAATTATAGACCGAATGAATCCAAATATAAAATTATAACAGAGATTATGCTACTAACTGGATCAAAGAACAATTGGTGGACGCGCTTCAGGACATTTAAAACGGTTGCAAGCGCACCGTCAGACTCTCTTTCATCCTTCATAGTCTCTGATAATGATTTACAGTTGATCCCGGACTGGCGAAGGCTAGATGCAAAGAAATGGTATCTTTCCATCACGATCAGGTTTTCTCTGTGCTCCAGCCAAACCTACAACATCAAATCCTCTCGGTAATATACGAATTGTGAAGATACATAAATATTCCAAAGCAGTCAAGTATCAAACAGAAGACTTAGACTTATTGCCCTTAAATTTGTTCAGGAGATGCCAATTAAAATAGTTCGTATATCAGTTCCTACTGAATGTTTACTGAAGAAGATGATATGATGTTAACAACCAGATGATTAAATAAGTTAATTGGCTCAGAAGTGAAATACATCCAATAAATCAGTGCAAAATTGAGTCAGTTTAGGTAAAATTTGAGTCGATCCATAATTGGACCGGACATGGAGTCCTAATTTCATTTAGGTCTGGGTAATCAAGACAATTTGCGTATAAACAAATGATGTCAAGGTTTGGTTTGTACTTGAATTTACAACTGACAATTAGGGTGCATTGATTGTATCAATCAGCCGATAGTGCAAGTGCTATTGGATTATGTACAATAGCCGTGCAAAAACCATCAAGGCCCAAGTTTTGCAGGAGAATGTACAATAACCCTTTCCGGATTTTACTTTTGTCTTTAGATTAATTTCATGACCAGCAGGATAATGTACTTACTGTTACGAAAGCCATGAGTATATATGCAAGTTTAGAAGTGTGAACAAAAGAAAGGGTGACGAAATGGAGTTCTTGCAAAAGCCAAAATAGAGCTTAGAACAAGTTTAGACAGCAATCATACTCACAGGCTCTGTGTCGTCGAGAATCACCACAACATTGTCAGCACCGAGCACAACATCAAGGCCTTTTAGATGTCGTTGTGTACTATCATTTTGTGTAATCACTTTGGAGCCAAAGTAAACATTCCCAGGATCAAGAAGCTTTACTACTTCAAGTGCATATGGTCTCTCCGCCATAGTATATACGTACAACTCAAATAAATTACTAGCTTCTCTTAGAAAGGTATGAACATAGGGCCTTAACTTTGTCAGCATTCGGATGGAATCAAGTCTGAATATGCTTCTGGCAGGATCATCTGTCGGAATGAAAGAAGTCTCCGTAAATCTTACAAAATGAAATCTACTATTCTTTTAAGTATTCAAGAAGATAATCAACAAAAGAGCAAGAAAGAACGTAGGAGCAAACCAAAAGCAAGAGGCACATTTCAAATCAATGAATCACTTAAAAAACGAACTTAGTTGTACCAATTAAACATACAGTTTCTTGGGAAATTGATAACTCACGAGAAGAGCCGATAATGGAGATAACCGTCAACTTTTCATATGTAAGATATTAAAAGTCAGAAAATAAATGTCAAGTAATAAAACTTATGCAGCAATGTTATTTATGAAAATAGTATACGGCACTATGGCACAATATATAAAGTGAAAGAGCTATTGGGTACAAAAGATTTAGAGAGGTTACAGGCAAAATGCTTCTGTAGAAACATATCAAACGATGGTAAATACCTTTCATGGAATCAATTTGTCTTATAAGATATTCTTCTTCGGCAGAAACATCTGCAATGTGGGTTGAGTGGAGTAGAGTATGATCCAAGTCTAATATCAAAATTAGCTTCTTTTCACGCAGCAAATTCTTCAGATCAGCTCCACGTAGTCTGTCAATCTCTCTACTACCAAGCTTTAAACCCTGCCAACATAACAGAGATAATTCATATAGTGCATCAAAATTCCACCGCATCTAAAATCTAGTTTTGCAAGAATTGTTAGTAAAGCTATAAATGGTTAATATGTACAACCTGTGAGTAGTTTCTAGATTCCAAGATACTCTTTTAGGTGTGAATTCAATCAGTGAGCAATCAGGAGGGTTACCTTGTGGATGTAACCAAAAGCGGTCCCTGATGCATCATCATCTTCTACCTGCCCACATCTCACGCACAATCCTCCAAAAAATCCCGGATGTGGAGGGCATATATCATGAATAGTTTCATTAGACGTACCTATTACAGAATATGCCACATATATAGTTTAACCGACCATCCTATTATACGCATAAGTTACTACGAACAAGAAGAACATATAAAAAAAACAAATGTTAATTAAGAATAAACGAAGGACTGCAGCTTCTTATATGTAAAATTAATGTTCCAAAATTCTACGTTAAAGAGATTGTTTCTTTCTCTTTATGGTGATCATCAAGCAAACAAACAATACCGGCTTTTTCTCGATTCGTCGCCACCTCTGTCATCTCGTGCAGCTCCCTTATACTCTCAAATTCTTCAACTTTCAGCTTCTTCGTCCTGCATATATATTACAAAACAGTAACCACTTTTTTTTTCGTGTTAGTGATTAGACCCCCCCCCACCCCTCACCCCCCAAAAAAACAAAACAAAAATACTAGTAGAAATAAGAATATTTAACTAGAAATGAAAAGGGCAGCCTGCGTAGAAGAGGATTATTTCTCTCGCATCATGCATTTATAGCAGTTTTACGACAATCCAATCATACCAATTTTCTATCATACCCAAGCAGTCACAACACCAATCTTCATTCTGCTAATCTATCGAAAGCCATACGAATGCAATTCTCGACTAAGATTTGTTTCCCACAACACTCCTTAATCTGTTTTGTAGTCGACACGTAGTAAAACAGTAAGAAATCATCCTATCACTAACGATTCAGCTATCGCGCGGAGAAAACTCAGCAAATTTAATATTTTACTCGTCAGAAATCAGCACAATTTGGTATGTACAAGAAGAGATTGTTTTGACTGTCTTCAGGGGATGGTACAGCAATTGCTCGCTTAATTACCTCGGCTGTTGCAGTTCATTTTCGGCATCATCGTCAGCTAGATCGCCGCCGTCCTCCGACGAAGAGCTGGAAGGAGCCACTTCCAGCTCCCCATCAAGGAACGCGGCGAAATCGTCGCTGCCGCTTGAAGACGGCGAGGGGGACTCCGCCGCCGCCAAATTCATCCTGCCACGGCAAAACAAACAGCACAGGGACATCAAATTGCAGATGTTTGATGCAGTTCTTTACATGAATGTGAATTATTTCCAAGAACCGAGCATCGGAGCTTCTGCGATTAGGGCACTAAAATTGCGATTGCGCGTCGCAGAATCGCAATTGCATCGATCCAAACCCACACCAAATAGATCAGGAGGTATAAGAAGACGAAAAGAAACCCTAATTAAACCCCTCAGAGAGAGAGAGAGAGAACAATACCTTTTTCGGAGGTGATGATGATGGATGAAGCGTCGGACTAAACGAACGAGAAGAGAGAGAGAGAGAGAGAGAGAGAGAGAGAGAGAGAGGCGAGAGGAATTAGGGTACGACCGGTCCGGTTTAAAATATGGTCCCGAACCGGAGCTTCTATCACGAACCGGAATTTTCCTCCCTTCGGAATTAGGAATAGTGACGAAGAAGTTTCATTCTAACTCAAATCCGAACCGAAGTGATTAACGAATATGATTTTGAATAAGAGTGCAAAAGAATAAAATTTGATGAATTTAAATTTGAGTATAAATTTTATTCTTATCTGAATTTGTTACATATAAAATATATAAAATATTATTTTCTAACCGTTTAAGCTTTTGACCTCTATGAATTTGAAACTATTTGGAAGATAAGGCTGCGTTTGGAATCGGGATAGGCTGGAATTGGCTATTCTGGGGATAAGGATAAAGTACGGAACTAGAGCTTAAACTCGTTTGGGGGATAAGAGAATTTGTGTTTGGTTTAATAATGAGGAATAGGAGGGATAAAGAGGATAAGATGGGTAAATTACCTTTTTGCCCCCAAGAGTTATTATGTGATAAAAGTTGTTAAAAATTGATTAGTTCGTTTTAATTAATGGATTAATAGTTTAAAAAAATAAAAGTAAAATTATAATCGTAATTAAAATATATTATTTAAAAATAATATATTTAATTTAATATTTAATTTTTTTAACTTAAAATTTAAATTTAAAATATAAAATTTCAACATTTTAATTTGAAGATTTATAATTTTATAATATTAATTTTAAATAATTAATTTTTAACATAAATTTTTGTAAAATTTCGTAAAATTTGTATATTTGCTAAATATTTGTAAATTTTCGCCCACGAGCTTTATTATGTCATTAAAATATTATAAACTCGTTTTTCTCGTTTTAATTAATGGATTAATAGTTTAAAAAAATAAAAGTAAAATTATAATCGTAATTAAAATATATTATTTAAAAATAATACATTTAATTTAATAAATAATTTTTTCAACTTAAAATTTAAAATTAAAATATAAAATTTCAACATTTTAATTTTAAGATTTACAATTTTATAATATTAATTTTAAATAATTAATTTTTAATATAAAATTTTTTTAAAATTCACAAAATTCGTATATTTGATAAATATTTGTAAATTTGTACCAACGAGCTTTATTATGTCATTAAAATTTGCTAACCTCGTTTTTCTCGTCTTAATTAATGGATTATTGGTTTAAGAAAATATAAATAAATTTATAATCATAATTAAAATGTATTATTATAAAATAATACATTTAATTTAATAATTAATCTGTTCAACTTAAAATTTAAATTTAAAATATAAAATTTCAACATTTTAATTTTAATATTTAAAATTTTATAATATTTATTTTAAATAATAAATTTTATAATATTTATTTTAAATAATAAATTTAAAATTTTATAATATTAATTTGTGATGATGAGAGTGTATTGGGAAGAGAGAAAGGAGGTGGGATGAAGGAAAAGAGAGAGAGGAGAGAGGGATTGTGATGATGAGAGTGTATTGGGAAGAGAGAAAGGAGGGAGGGAAGAGAGAGAGAGTGAGGAGAGAGTTTTTATTAAAATAATATGTTGGGATGAGATAAAGTAGATAAGAAGGGTAATATGGTAAAAATTTTTATAGTAAAATAATAGGATGGGATTTGTTATACCAGCTATTCTCCTTGTTTTGGGATAAGCAATTCCAGATGGTTCCAGGTGCGTTTGGGAGAATAGGGGGATATCCCCGCTATTCCCGGTTCCGTTCCAAAAACAAACGGGCTCTAAGGCTTCGTTTGGTTCGGGTTTAGCCGGGTTTTAGTTATACCGGGGATAGGTATAGATTGTGGTTTAAGTTGGAATTAGATTAAATTTGCGTTTGGTTTGGTTTAAGAGAAATACCGGGTTTAAGAAAAATAGTGTTTGGTAAGTTAAGGAGGAATAAGAAGAATAGCGGAATAAGAGAAATTTGTGTTTGGTTGGGAATAGCGGAATAAGAAGAATTGAAGGATTAAATAATTTAATTTACTAATTAACTCTTTATAATATTAATAAAAATTATAAAAATTATATATTTTATATCTATTTTAAATATTACTGATATTTTTAAAAAATTATATAAAATTAATAATTTAATTTTTTATATTTTATAAATTTGGAAAAAAATTTGAAAATTTGTAAATCCATTTCTCTCAAACAATATCGCACAATTATATAAACCAAAATCTATTTATCTCCAATATGCTTGACACATTCCTCTCAATCAAGATAACAATATTAGTACAAGCAGCACACATACCTCTCAAACAAGACGGCAACAATTAGTACAAGCAGCACACATACCTCTCAAACAAGATGACTATATTAATATAATAAACACACATAGCTCCCAAACAAGACGGCACAATTAGTACAAGCAGCTCACATATCTCTCAAACAAGATGATATTTTTAATACAAGCATCACACATAGCTCCCAAACATGATGGCACCATTAGTACAAGTAGCACACAAACCTCTCAAACAAGATGAAAATTTTAATACAAGCAGCACACATAGCTCCCAAACATGACGGCACAATTAGTACAAGCAGCTCACATATCTCTCAAACAAGATGATATTTTTAATACAAGCATCACACATAGCTCCCAAACATGATGGCACCATTAGTACAAGTAGCACACAAACCTCTCAAACAAGATGAAAATTTTAATACAAGCAGCACACATAGCTCCCAAACATGACGGCACAATTAGTACAAGCAGCTCACATATCTCTCAAACAAGATGACATTTTTAATACAAGCATCACACATAGCTCCCAAACATGATGGCACCATTAGTACAAGTAGCACACAAACCTCTCAAACAAGATGAAAATTTTAATACAAGCAGCACACATAGCTCCCAAACATGACGGCACAATTAGTACAAGCAGCTCACATATCTCTCAAACAAGATGACATTATTAATACAAGCATCACACATAGCTCCCAAACATGATCGCACCATTAGTACAAGTAGCACACAAACCTCTCAAACAAGATGAAAATTGACTTATACAAGCAGCACACATAGCTCCCAAACATGACGGCTCTATTAGTACAAGTAGCACACAAACCTCTCAAACAAGATGAAAATATTAATACAAGCAGCACACATACCTCGCAAACAAGACGGCACAATTAGTACAAGTAGCACACATACCTCTCAAACAATCCATAATTTTTGTATAATACAAACCTTAATTTTACTAAGTACGACTATTCCATAACTGGTTAGTTATAAATGTACGCAAGGCGTCGCCTCTCCGTGATTCTATACTCCCAGCATTATCACCCGTATCCTCGTCATCTAAATCCATTGGTTCTTCCTCCAACTCTTCGTTAAAGATAGCATCTGCACCTTGGTGTCGTCGAATGAAATTGTGTATAACACAACATGCCATCGCAATCTGACATTGAACTCTATATGGAAACGGTGTTGCAACTGTCAAAATCTTGAACCGTTTTTTTAAAATACCAAATGTTTTCTCCACGACATTTCTCAATTGAGCATGTCGATGATTATATAGATCGCGTGGACTTCGATGAGTGCGGACCCCTGTGTTTCCACCATATTGGCTAATGTGGTAACGCTCCCCTCGATATGGTGCAAGAAATCGATCTGTATTTGCATAGCCTGAATCTACCAAATAATATTTGCCTATATATTTTACGAAACATGTACAATGTCATTTGTAATTTTCACAATGATTAAAATAATGTATGAAAAATTAAGTATGTGTGATATACCTTCAGGCACCGTGAAACCTCCACTTTCGCAAGTCCATCGAAGTACTCGCATGTCAGATGCTGATCCCTCCCAACCCGTGCAGACAAATAGAAAGTTGTGGTCAAAGGATACTGCGGCCATCATGTTTTGTGAAGTAAATCCTTTGCGATTCCTGAATCTCGGTTGCTTGCTCTTGCGCACTACCACGGGAATATGTGTCCCATCAATCGCACCAATTGCATTCTAACAGTAAACATCAAACATAGTAAGTGAATTAATAAAATTTCAAAATGTCCAATAACTTAAAACACAAATATAAAATTATGCATACCTTGAATGGATGAAAATTTGTATTATCTCTTATTCGCGAATGTACCGGTACATTATTCGGCGGAAGTTTAATGTAATCGTCTTTCAACATTACAATCGCCCGAAGGACATTGTTGAAATGTCGACTGATAGTTTCCCCTGAATGTTGAAATGTTTCAGCCATGACCCTATTAGCTACCCCATGTCCTATGCAAAACAGAAATATTCCTAACTGTTCTTCAATTGTCATATTGCGTGTGTTCTGTACCAATCCCTTTCGGAGTAGCTCATCGCGCAGTGCAATGAAAGTTGTGGTCGGCATTCGAAAATGGTCGTACCCACGATCAGGATGACCATTCAAGATATCACATATTAGCTGGTGCCCTGTAAATGGACGGGTACGACACGGTCTCTTTTCGACGGTTTCCGTAAATGTGAGATAACCTTGCTGAATCAACATTGCAAGTACATCATTCCATATGTCATCGTCATCATCTAAAAGGTCCCGTATGAGGGTATTGATTGTTGAGGTTAACACATGACCATCATTCGAATCACCCATTTATGCTGTAAGTACAATATATATTGAACATTAACAATCGCAACATATAGGGATAAAATACAACACAACTTCAAACATTACTGTTAATAAAGTCATTATTTACAAAACACATCAACCATAATGCGAAATAAAGAAAACATTGTATACGTAGCATAATACATTGGATGTCAACGGACTACCTAAAAAAACGCAACCACAAACATTTTAAACGAAATCTATAGTCCAGGAAAGAGACCCCTATATCCGACATTTTGCAAAGTGACTTGTCGGTCAACCCACATTTCAGCTATTTCGTCTGTCATGGACATGAAGAATTGACGATTATTTGGCTCTTTTAGGGCTTCGCCTGCATATAGCACCCTTTCTGGAGTAATAGTTGGCATAGCATACAACCGGGCCATGCACTCCTGGATGGTTGGAATAACTGGTCTGCTCGACTTTTCAGACTGATAAATTTCACGGGCAAGCTCTAGCCTTTGCCTGCCTATTTCAACCATCTCATTGATTACAGCAAGCCCGGCGTCAGATTTGCGGCGCCGTCCCCCTGCAGTCGTGGTATTTTTGGGTCTAGGGTTTGTGGGATCTGGTGAGCGTGGACGTTTTCCCCCAGAACCGCTACCACTTGCACTACCTCCAACAGTTGGAATTTCAGGAGTAGGAGTTTGAGAGTCGGAGAATTGCGTCCCCCTTGTATTTGCAAATTGAGGCGCTTCAGAAGATCCTGGTTCAAATGGACTAGATGAGATATTAATAGTCGACATTCGCTCCCCAATAAGAGTATCATCCTCACCAGGGGAAGATGAGGATGAACTTTCAACAGTTTGAGGTCCATGCATTGTACTAGTATTAGCATATTGGCCAGTGGCCGTTGTCTTCTCGGTCAAGAAGGCCATATCCTTATAAGCCGGAAATGGCCTACCTCGACATTTTGCGTATGCCGGATTATCCTGGAGAAAGATTAAAATGAATGTCTAATGTCAATTATGTGAATAGTACGCGACCCTTTACAAAAATCTTTATAATTGTAGGTTAAGTTTACCGCAATCACTGCCTCCCAGTCAGCTGGATCACCGGCGGTCGGGATATTGTTTATAAAGTCCCACCCCCAACCACTCTTGTTGGCTAAAGAGTTATAAAGCACGAATGTACGCTTTAAAACTTTTAGCCGATTTTTGATTTGATCTTTACTCAAATTCAAGTTGGTCCTTGCATTGAATGCAGATATTATTCGAACCCAGGCTACACTGGTGAACGCCCCATTTACAAAGTTCCCCAATGCATGCTCTTCAGTGAGCAAAGCCAAAAAAATTGAGTCCATCAATTCTGACCAATTCTGGGATCGGGTATGCGTTTGGGCTGGCTGCCCAGAAATACCCTCCTGTGAAGCTACAATATTTGGGATGCCTTCGAAAGCTACACTCTTTCTTGCTTGATGCTTTGCTTGTTTCTTGAATGGACGCATCTGGAATAAGGTGTTTGGTTCGCACAATGATAACAATAACTTAAGTACAATTTAAAGTGAATTACTAGTACTACTCTCTAATCATACAAGATGAAAAATACATAGTTGAAAAAATTCGGAGCTATCTAATTGAACGGATATTGCCGGGGAATTAGAACATTTACTAAAACTGAGTATATTTAAATACTTAATTGACTCAATTGATTGCCAAGTAGTATGGGGTTGCAGTGGATTATAAATCCATGCCATCCTTCTGATACTTCTGGCAATCGTCATCATCGTCGATATACCGGCGAATATCCGACAAACCCACTTTTCCGACTGTTGGTTTTAGTGATATTGTCATATTGTTTGAGAGAAATGTGTGTTGCTTGAACTAATTGTGCCATGTTGTTAGAGATAAATGTGTGCTGCTTGAACTAATAGTGCCATCTTGTTTGAGAGAAATGGATGATGGTTAAACTTATATTGCTATCTCTTTGCCTTCATATGCGCTGATTGTCTGTACGATGCCTATCACCCATTTTGCCTTCTCATATGCAAATTTGTGTGTATACTGCGTATCAGCCTCCGACATATTTCTTGTTATTTCGAAAATTTGACTCACATGATTGCCAAGTAGTATGGGGTTGCAGTGGATTGTAAATCCATGCCATCCATCTGATACTTATGGCAATCGTCATCATCGTCGATTTGTTTATCCCATCTTAAAAAATTTCTCCCGCTTCCAAGATGGCAATATTAATACAAGCAGCACACATTTTTATCAAACAAGAGGGCAATATTAAATCAACCAGCTCAAATTTCTCTCAAACAAGATGAAAATTTTAATACAAGCAGCACACATAGCTCCCAAACATGACGGCACAATTAGTACAAGTAGCACACATATCTCTCAAACAAGATGAAAATTTTAGTACAAGCAGCACTAATTTATCTCTTAACAACATGGCAAAATGAGTACAAGCAGCACTAATTTATCTCTTAACAACATGGCAAAATTTGTACAAGCAACACAAATTTATCTATAACACATGGCACATTTAATTCAAGCAGCAAACAGGTCTCACAAACAACATGGCACAAATACTTCAAGCACAAGAACTAGAGAAAACTGGGCTGCAAGTCAGAAGTATTAAATAAAGTATTTTCATTTAGAACTAGGATTAGGTAGTGTAATGTAACCTTAAGTATCATTTGCTTCTGAAATAGATACAATTTTTGGGATAAGTAGAAACAAAACTATTTTTGTGTTTGGATGAAAATTGTATTGTTCCCTCCTCAAAATCATGTTTGGATATAAAAGAGGGATTTAGGGCTTATTCCCAACTAATATCCGAACCAAATTTTATTTAAGACTGGTTAAAATCACATTTGTCCTAGCAGTCTATATGACTCTAGATGCAATGTTTAGATGTTTAAGTGTATCTAAAGTAATATCTAGATCAGGTAGTAGTGAAAATGAGTTCAGATTCAATGTATGTTATCTTATTTATTCAACTACATTTTTCTTTGTTGTGTGTCCTGGAGATGATAGATAATGAGGATTAAAAGGTTTTGAACTTTGCCACAGCTTAGTTATATACAGGTTATTAGGACACAATTTGATTGATAGCACTAATAACATTGACACAGTTTTTAACACAACTACAGTGGTAAATTTATATTTTACAACAGTGATGGCTCTGAAATGTCAATAAGAGGATATTGAATACCTTTTCTACTTTGTATTCTGAAGTTCAAGTTTGATCTCTCAACATTGAAAGACATGAAATAGATAAGATCATGAACTGGGTCTTAAAAATATGAAAGAAACTGATGATACAAGAAAACAAATCAACAGTAAGCTATTTTTAAGACCTGAAATTCTGAAGTATCAACTTGTATATCAACCATTCCATTGAATGAATCGTAATTTTGCTATACTTCATTAACATCATCTTTGTGCTTCTGACAAACAAAACTCTGAATTGACCAAAAGTTTGTCATCTTTTTAGCCGGTCTTAAGAGTTCAAGTGCCATGTATGAATCGCATGAATGTGCAGGGCTTTGAAACTAGATTCTGTTCAAGTTTGAATCATTTGTATAACAAGCAAAGCTTAACCACAAGTCAAATAATTAAAGACAATTATACGATAGAATTATCAAATATCTGAAACAAGATGGCACAAATAAGTGAATTACTAGTACTACTCTCGAATCATACAAGATGAAAAATACATAGTTGAAAAAATTCGGAGCTATCTAATTGAACGGATATTGCCGGGGAATTAGAACCATTACTAAAACTTAGTATATTTAAATACTTAATTGACTCAATTGATTGCCAAGTAGTATGGGGTTGCAGTGGATTATAAATCCATGCCATCCTTCTGATACTTCTGGCAATCGTCATCATCGTCGTTCCATTTAGGCGAATATCCGACAAACCCACTTTTCCGATGGTTGGTTGTAGTGATATTGTCATATTGTTTGAGAAGATGGCACAATTACTTCAAAATGCACAAATTTATCTGAAACAAGATGGAAGAATTTGTTACCTTTGTGAGGATGTCCAAAAAAGCTAGATTATTATGTTACCGTCGCGCGCCGCACAAGCAGATCTCTCAGATCGGACCAACAGGGCCACCGATCAACCTTACCCGTTTACCGTGCCGCGCCGGGAAAGATGATCGCTCGGATCGGACCAGCTAGGAGAGGGATCGAGCCAGCGAGCTAGGAGAGGGATCGGAGCAATGGCTTAGAGCAACGAGAGGGATCGGAGCTACGAGAGGGATCATCAATCAGGCAAGACCTAAATTTCAAGAATATATTAGGATTATCCCAATACAAAACTGGAATGGACATCAATCAGGCAACGAGATTCAATAACCCAAACATGAAATGCACTATCTTTTCATCTAAAAGACCAAGCAATAACCTCAACCCACCAAAAATGGTCTCTACAGCACACACGACGCCTATCGCCTACATTTAAACCCATAAAAATAGCTACTTTGTAGGTAAAGTAAATTTCCCATAACTCATTCAAGATTTTCCCAATATGCTGATTTAGAATATAAGCACAAAAGAATCCTAAATATAGGCATTTTTCTTTTTGTTTTTTTATCCTGATACCCAGTTGTAGCAAACTAGGGCTTATATTGAACTCAATGTAACACAGTGTAATTTGTCCAAAAAAACCAGATTTTTTTTTTTTTTTTTTTTTTTTTTTTAAGAGAGGAGTAAACAACATAAACAAAAGGGAAAACCTGGTATGGGTGTTCTCTGGATCTCAAAATCCACATGAGAAGCAGAGTTTGGGATGAAGAGCATGAGGAGGAACCAAGCAAAGAGGGGAGGAGAAATGGGCAATGCCATGGCTTCACCCAAAAATCAACTCCACTGCTTCTCAGATCCACCTAAACACACACAAAACACACACAAAAAAAGGCTCCTCTTCAGCAAGCAAATTACAATAGAATAATTAAAGTTGCGATCTTACCACTGGTGAATGCGCAGGACATCCCGACAGCGAAACTGATCGAAACCGTAAACAATCCTAGCAGCAGGAGATTCACCGTTTAGCCCCCGTTTGGTTGAGGGGATAAGGGGGGAGAGGGACCGATGGAGGGGAGGATGAGGAGTACGATGTATAGGGCGAATCCGGCGGTGGAGGAGACGAAGAAATGGGAGATGGGGTGGACGGCGACGACGAACAAATCGGAGCAGCGAGCTAGAGAAATGGCTCGGAGCTACGACAGGGATCGATCCAGCGAGCTAGAGAAATGGCAAGGAGCTAGGAGCCAACGATTTTGGGAACACAACTGCTCGGCGAAGCTCGCAAGAGCGAACGGTTGGGAGATCTCGCGACGAGCTCGGAGCTTGGAGCAACACTTTCTCGAGAGAGATCGGAGCTAGGGTTTTGGGAACACAACTGCTCGGCGAAGCTCGCAAGAGCGACCGGTTGGGAGATCTCGCGACGAGCTCGGAGCTTGGAGCAACACTTTCTCGAGAGAGATCGGAGCTAGGGTTTTGGGAACACAACTGCTCGGCGAAGCTCGCAAGAGCGACCGGTTGGGAGATCTCGCGACGAGCAAGGAGCAAGGAGTACACTTTCTCGAGAGGGATCGGAGCTGAGGGTAGAGCAAGAGGGAGGGATCGGAGCTGAGGGTAGAGCAAGAGGGAGAGAAGCTCGGAGAAGGGAAGAAGAAGCCAGAGCTGGAGGTCACGGGCCCTGCTCACCTCGGTAACCGCGCCGGCAGCCAATTCCAATCCGGGAATTGGCAAAACCCGGGGGTGGGGGGGGTTTCCTAACCTCCCCCCTTAGCGGGTTATCCGCGGATAACCCGCTAAGGGGGGGTTTAAGAAATCCCCCCCCCCAATTAAAGTGTTTGGGTATAGGTTGGGGGATAAGGGGGTTATTCCCCCCTTATCCCCTCAACCAAACGGGGGCTAAGAGAATATCCCTTTTATCTCTCCAAACGAGATGATGGGTTGGGAAGCTTCTGTTCCCCTCCCATACGAATTGGGATTGAGGAGATGAAACTGCTGTTCCCATTCGATACGAATTAGCAAAACAGCAGTCTCCCATACGGGTTAGGGGAACAGCAATTCCCCTCTGTCGTGGGATAAGGTTGGTTTTCCAACCTTATCCCAGCAGTATTTATTATTATTTATTATTATTTTTTTATTATTTTTAATATTTAAAAATTTTAAATTTTAAGATATTTAAATTTATAAAATTTAATTTTTTTTTATTTTTAAAAATTTATAAAATTTCAAAATTTTTAAATTTTTTTATATATTTTTTATATACAAATAAGGGGCAATTTCCTACGTACCCCTAAAAATTTTCCTGTTTTCAGATTTACCCACCCCTCTTAGAAGGCTAATATTAAAACTACTCTTCTTACGTTCCAACTTCTTTCCAAAATACCCCTGAAGTTAAACTCTGTTAGTGTACCGTTTGAAACTACCGTTATCTATATGTAATTACTATTTTGCCCTTTCAAATATACCTTAAAATCCTAAAACCCTAAACCCCTAAAACCCTAAACCCTAAACCCTAAAACCCTAAACCCTAAAGCTTAAAAGCCTAAAAAATCCTAAACCCTAAACCCTAAAACCCTAAACCCTAAACCCTAGAACCCTAAAAAACCCTAAACCCTAAACCCTAAAACCCTAAAAAATCCTAAACCCTAAACCCTAAACCGTAAACCGGGACAAAATAGGTATATCTGATAGTTTCCAACTCCGATTATTATTTAACTCTAGTTTAACCCTAGTTAACTTAACAAAGGGAAACGGTAGGGGTATTTTTAATAACGGTGGAACGTATGAGGGGTATATTGGAAAGAAAAAAATAAGAGGGGTAAACCAGATATTTCTTCATATTTCAGGGGTACACAGGCAATTATCCCTACAAATAAAATATAAATTTTAATAAATTTTTTTAATAATATTTTAAATTAAATATTTAAAATTAGTAAAATTTTATTTATTTTTACAAATTATTATAGTTGAGAGCAAAAACGTTATTTTAACCGACTAATACTCACTATTTCTCTTATAATCCATCATCATACCAAACATAATTTTTCTTATTCCTGAAACTATACCAAATACTTTCTTACACTAGTTCTATACTTTATACTTATTTCTGTTATAACTGATTCTCTCTTATTCTATTACCAAACGCAGCCTTAGAGTATAACTATTTTATATAATTATTTTATATATTTCTAAAAATTTTCTGATTAGAAAGTTAATATTAAAAATATATTTTAAACATTTTAAGTTTTTTAAAATATATTAGAAACTCTATAAACTTGTTATTTTATTATTTCAAATATATATTGTTAGCATCATCAATTTTTTTTTTATTATTATTGTCCTTAAGTTGTTAGAGACAACAAAATTATTTTAATTTTTTTACTTTTTTCAAATATATCATTCTACTTTTATCAATTTTTCTTATTTTCTCTCAAGTTGTTACAAATAAAATAGATTTTTTTATTTTAACTCTAGTAATTTAGTCCGAAATAATTTAATGAATATTAATAGCAAAATTATTATTTTTTAATAACAAAGAGTATATTAGAAAAAACAAGAACTAAATAACTACAGGTGATTATAAGCGATTATAAGTGATGTCCTACAAAGAAAACTATTAATACAAATTTAGCCAATTTATTATATATTTAGTTATTCCTAGCTTTACCAGGCATATTAGTGTATTTTTTACGTTGATATTTAATCTTTTTACTATTTAATTAGTTGAATCGTATATGCGCGCCAGTGTTGTCACCGGAAGCAATTTTAAAATCAAAACGGTGAGGCTTCGTTTGGAATGAAAATTATTTGAAGATAAGGAGATATTCTTTTATTTTTCCAAACACATCAGAAATTACTGAAATATTTTATTTCAGTTATAAGTGGGAACAATTGTTACCACTCTTCCCACCTTCTATTCGGCTTTTTCCTTGGATACCCTTCACACGATTTCTGAAGCACCATTCCGTCTTCTCTTTCTTCTTTCCAAATGAAAAGTTTGCCTCTACCATTGTTAAGTGCTTGAAGCTTGCGATGTGTGTTTATGACAGATGTATAAACATGTGAGTCTGTTATATTCGGTACTGGGATTAAATTTAAATTGTATATATTAATAAGGAAGTAATATATAATTTATAGCAAACAAATAGCCTATATTTTTTTTTATTAAACAAAATATTTTTTTTTTCATAAAATATAATTTAATTTTGATTTTGATTTTGATTTTGATCTTAATTTTTGTAATGCTTTAATCTATTAATTAAAACGAAAAAATTAGATTTTACCAAGTTTTATCAAATAATAAAGCTTGAGGACAAAAAGATAATTTATTCCAACTTAACCTCATTATTCATCTTATTCCTTACTATCATACCAAACACAAAATCAATTATCTCTGGAATTATCCCAAACGCTTTTTTACACTAGTTTCGTACTTTATATTTATTCTTGGATTAGCTAGTTCTGTTTTATTTCGTTACCAAACGAGTCTTAAGGTATTATTTATGAATATATAGAGATAATATTGATATTAACAATTTTAAATAATATTTCTGATATTTTTAAAATTTCGAGGGACAGTCTCATATTACCTAATTAAATAAAATGACCGGCAAGCTTCCATTTCAATTAAATTTAAATTTAAATTTAAAATTTTAATTAAAAATCAAAAGTTGAAGTTGAATATAAAATTGATATACAAATTTTACATTTACAATTTAAAATTAAAATTTTGAACTTAAACTTTAAATTTAAAATCCAAAACTGTTGAGTTCGTTCGAATTTAGAATTTCAAATTTTAGTTTGTGGAAATTTGGGATAGAAAGTTGAATTTATTTGAATCTGGAATAAAATTTTGATATCACATTCAAATTTTATATTAAAATTCAGATCCAAAATTAAATTCGAAAATTGAATTCAAATTTTGAATAGTTAAATTTATTGCTTAGTTTTATGATGATTCATGAATATTTATTAATAATCCACCTAAGCATTGCAGGACAAAACTTAAGGAATTAATATCACCATTGGTCCATACCTGTACTTGAATTTTTATTTTGTTCTAAATTTTTTATTTTCTAATCAGATTCTTAATTTTTATAATTAATTGCGCCATTCGTCTGTAAACTTTATCAATTTTTTCACTTAGATGATCGCTAATCTCTTCTCCCATTTGGGCATATTGCGTGAAGCCAAGCGTGCTATTATTTTTTTTTTTATAAAAATTTAAAAAACTTAATACTAAAATTAATTAAAAACTAACAAATTATAACCGTGACAAAGGACTTGGTGGTTGATACTCGGGACCCGAGTTCGAAGCCTAGTTGCTTCACATTTCCAGCTAAGTTTATTTCAAAAATAAACGAAGCGGTAGCATGCTACCTATTTCTCAAAAAAAATAAATTATAATCGTGGTCTATATAGCAGATTCTGTCGAAATATTAAAATAAATATAATTAAAACTTAGCAATAATAAAAAAAAATTATTTATTTATTTATATATTTTATTTAGAGTATATAATATATATTTTTTTGTAAAATAATATATAAATAGTATTGCTTCAAAATATAATTATTAGCCGCTTTACATAGCTAAAAAAAATTAAAAAAAATTAAGTACCAGGATAAAGAAGGGAGGAATGATATGAGTACCAAAGTGCAATTAACCTACTCTTATAATATAGTATCATTTTCTTTCCTTGTAATATAGTATCAATCGGAGAAGGAAAAGTAAAAATAATATACAATAAAAAATATTTGATGTACATTCAAAAGTGGGTGTGCATCATACATTCCATCTATTTTAAGATAGAATAAATTTTATTCATCATTTCAAAATGATGGGTGGAAAAATCTCCATCCTTGGATGGCCTTCTACAATCAAAAATGGGCGTAGAGGTAGTATTGTAAAATAGTCCATTTTTTGTACTAGGTGTTAAATAGGGGAGACAAAGCAAAACGTTTTAAAGTCAAAGAAAAAAAGAAAAAAAAGGGAAGTAGCCGTTGCCTCTTGTGGATTTCAAAGTGACCGTTACAACCCCACATACGTTTCTCAGTTCAAACTCTCCAAACCCCCTCCCCCCCTTTAGTAGATCCCAAACATATACTGAGAGACACACAGAGATTGAGAGAGAGAGAGAGAGAGAATCTGAGAGAGAGAGAGAGAGAGAGAGAGAGAGAGAGAGAGGAGTCGAAGATGGTGGCGAAGACTCCGACGAAGGCGAAGCGAATAATCACTGCCGCCGCCACCGCCGCCGCTCTCAATCCGAATCTCGTCAGAGAGACGCTGAAGAAGGTAAGGACTCCATTCATTTTTTTTTTATTATTTTTTTAAAATTTATTTTTGTTCTTCCTAATTCTCTAATAAAATTCCTCCTCAACTATAGTCCATTTTTAAAATTTTTTTAATTTTAATTAAAGGTGGATCGGTGCATGGCGCGGCTGCAGGAGCTCCAGTACACGGTCGCCGGCGGGGCCAAAGTCGTCGCAGGCGTCAACCTCAGCCCCCGCAGCACCCGCGGATACCTCCGGACCAGCCTCCGCTGCAAGCAGGAGACTCTGAGGTTGATGATAATTTTTTTTTTTCTTTCAAGTTTTGTTCGTTTTATTTGAATTATAATTTAGTTGATTGAATTAAAAAAACCTTTTCCCCAATCACCACTACTAATTATTATTATTATTACTAACCATTCAGGATGAGGACCGTCACATCCGCATCCGCTAAGAAATCCCCACCCGGGAAATTCCAATGCTCAATTTACGGTACTACCCAAAATTCCAAATTTTCCAATTTATAATTGGATTTTTTTTTGTTTAAGTATTATAATAATAATAATTCAAACTCAGGGGATTGGCGCCGAATGTCCTTACCTGCAATGCTAATAGGAGAGACAGTGGTGGAGATCCTACAAGCCACCGAATTCGCCAAACAAGTCGTCGCCGCCGCCGCTGCTGCGACGAAGGTCGCGGGCGCTGACCCGAAAACCCCTCACATGGAAAAAAGGAGCAGCTGCAATCCGGCGAAGGAGTCGACCCCCCTCCGGTCGCGGCGGATGAGGGAGAAGCAGTCCCTCCGCCGGGCCGCCCGGCCAGAGTCCTCCGCTGCCGGCGCCTCCACGCCCCTCCCCCGCGTCCGCGTCCGCATTCGGTTCAAGCCAGACTCCCCCCAACTTGGCGCCCGGCAGTCGTCCGTCGCCGCCAACCGGATCTCCCCGAGAAACCGGCCGTGGGCGCGGAAGGCGGTGCTCTTCCCCAACCCCCTCTTCCTCTCTAACTCCTCTGCTTCTCCCTCCTCCTCATCACACAAGCAGAGGTTCTACAAGACCAGGTCCCCCATCATTGGCACCACTGCAGCTGCTAGGAGGAAAAAGGAATTTCGACAAACACCTCATAAGTTTGTGATCAAGTCCCCGCCGGCCGCGTCGCTGCGGTCGCAGCTAGCGTCGAAGAAGGCGGTCCCCGCGGCTGCCCTCCGGTCGCCCCCGCCGCGGCCCCGGCGGTGCTCGTTCTCGCCGTCGAAGCTGGCGAGTCGGTTGGTGTCTCCACTGAGAACGAGGATGGTTGCTATTCGGCGGAGTAGTGAGGGGTTGTCGAAGAGTGGCCTGAAACAGAGGCCTATTTTTAGCACTCCTGTCAGGGTTTCTTCGAGCAGGAGGGGATTCTGAGCTTTGCAGAAGTGGAGAGTTTTATTGTTTAGATCGATGAAAGGGGAAATAAGTAAGTCTTGACCAAAGTAGTTAAAGACGAACCCTCACTCCACCTGCGAATAACTAACCGTGAAATGGCTGCTAAATCATCTTCCTCTGCAGATGAATATCGAGAGGCACCAAACAGAGCTCTGAATGGATGTTTTTGTACATGTTTTCGGATGATTCTTTATTAATGTTGTGTTAATGGGTACTTATGTTTACAGAAAACAAATCAATTTGACAAGAATCATACTTACGTTTTTTTAAAAAAATTGGTACTTGAATTTATGAATTCAGGATCTTCTACCTGTAACTCTGATGTAAAATCATATGGGCTCGAGCCAATAATTTTTTTTTTGTAAAAAATGGTGGCGTGTTGAGGCGAAAATTTACAAAGAGTCAATCTCTGAGAACAAGAAAAATCACTTGAATGAGTGAGAGTAGCACAAAGCACAACCAGAAGCAATTTGAACCAACTTCTAAAACAGTGTTATCATGCACGTTACCTTTCAGTTGTCAAGTAAAATATCACACCGGCTATCATTACAGTTATCCCCATGAAGCATTATTACCAAAAATACCATTCTAGGTTATTCCAAGATTGCCAGATAAATATGAGAAGAAGATGTTATCCCCACTGAATGAACACTATTTTATGTAATAACTTGCACAAGAAAGGAAACATCAGTTTCTAGTCTTAGCTATTGAACTCATTGTTCTTGATGTTTTCACTGTTGTTCCAGGTTTTACATTAACACCTCTCGTGCAAAGCAGAAACCAACAGGTTTCACGTTGATGCCTTTACACACTTATACAATGTCACTATACTCCCTCGCATGTTCGATACTAGCATTTTCTACACATTATAGCTGTAAAATAATAATGCAAGTAATTCCTGCTTACTGCTCAATAAATCCAGATAATTAAAATGTACAGAGACATCTTCAACTATAGACCAATTTAAATAGAACCCCAAGCTTTATTATTTTCCATTGACACCCCTTAAAATTTTGTCTGTTTTGATTTGAACTATACTCATTAGTTATATACGGGTTTCTGTCAAAATTAACAGCTCCGGTAGTTATCAGCGCTTAACTATAACTGAACGCACAGCTCATTTTAGCTAAAAAGCAGGCAGAGCCGTTAAACTTGACAGAATCGCCATTAAAGTTTTAAAGAAACCCTAGTTCGACTAACTGTAATGACTATAATCAAAACTAGCAAAAGATGAGCAGGTATTAGTTGAGAAAAATAAAGCTTGGGGTTCTATTTTTAAACAGCTTATATTTGAGGGCATCTCCGTACATTTTTACCCTCATGATAAAAATGCTTCAAACTTCGAAGCCAGGTGGTTGATTGCGTGAGATCCACCTGAAAGAAGTAGATAGCCGATTGATCAGACATAAATTCAATCACGGGGAAGGACCATCAAAGGATTGGGTTTTCCTGAGGTTCCAGTGGAGGCCCTCGTGGATGCTGCGTAGGAAGTCGGTGGTCGAGTCAACCAGGCAGGCAGTGGGCACGGGCCAAGGGGCCATGCTGCAGATGAGGGCGTCTCCTGCTGACAGCTGCTTCCTGTCCTTGCCATCAAATGAGGCCCACGCTTGACCTCTGCTGTTGAATGGCACTTGCACGCGTAGGGCTACGTACTCCGGAAGTATCAGAGGCCTGAATGATAGTGAGTGTGGACAAATTGGTGTGAACAGTATAGCGGGGACCTGCGGTTAACAGTAAAGTAGAGCTTAAATTGTGAAGAAATAATACACAGAACAAGATTTCAAGGTTTTTATTTCTTCTTCATGAATATTTAATGTAAAAACATAGAGAACTCTTATTAAAAGGTGCATTTTGGAATTCTTAACCATATGTGGTTTCCCCTACTACCCTATCAGTTTCAGAGTATAGTTAAAATTTTAATATACACAAGAAGTGCCTGATGAGAAGTCAGAAAAATGTCGCTTATTACGGAGTACAACTGCTTTTTCTCTTAGACAATGTTTGCGTGGGGCAGAAGAGAGGAAATAGGACCCCTTATTCATCGAATCTGCCAAACTGTGCCCATAATTGTCGTTCCTCTCTATCTAGAATAAACCTTCTAAAAGTGGAAATTAACGACAAACTCATAAGCGTAAATAGGAGGGTAAAGATGAAAGCGTAGCATGCCTGCGGATGAACCATCGATCCTCCAGCTGCTAGTGAGTATGCTGTGCTACCAGATGTTGTTGAAATTATCAAACCATCCCCTTGTACGCATGTAACAAAGGAGCTGTCACAATAACACTCAAGATAAGTGAGATAAGATGATATCCCACGATCAATGGTAACTTCATTCAGTACTAGAATTGGCTCCTCAAACTCCAATTCATCCTTCGCTGAATCTCGGACTACATGGCACTGCAGCCGATGGCGCAATGTAATGCTAAATGGCCCCTTCAACATAGCTTCCAAGCTTTCTCGATAGTGCTCACTTTCTGAAAGATATGTTAAAGATAACGGTAGAAAGTATGGTTAAACAACAATATTGAAATTGATAATTGTAAGAATGCTAATATGAGGATACGGAAAGGAGTGAGGAAGCCCAGTGATCCTAGGGAGAATGGAACAACAGGAGGCACCGGTCCTTTAAATAATGACGCCGCCTGTATAATAGAAAAGAAAAACTACATCAGTAACCCAATTTCCTTTCTCATAAAAAAATAGCCTGGAAACAATAGTAGCTTTGCTTAAGTTGGCACAAATATTGAAAAAAGAAGATGAAAGCAAAAGGAAAACACAAAACTGAATATGCATAATAGATGTCCAGGTTAATTACTAGATGTTTTGTATTTGCAACCTAGAACTATATGAAAAGATTGTACACAGAGAAGAATTGTGTGATTTCCTCTTATTGGTTGGAATTTAAATTTATAAGTGTATACCGACAAGCAATATTTTGAACTTAAAGCACGTAGCGCTCTCCTTGGTGCAGAAACAAACTGAATGGAAAAACCAAAAGAATATCAAGTGTTTTAAGTAATAAAAATTAGAAATTTCTTAGGTCCTCGGGATTGACGCACACAATATGCTTATACCTTAATAGAAACTCAAGTAAGCTATATCAAGAAAAGCACTCCCAGAAGAAAATAATTATGAGGTAAATGAAATTCAAATATCAAAGAGAAAGTAAGGATTAACAGAAATAACATGCTGTTTCCAATTATAATAAAGAATATCTGAATGTTACTTCTCGACCAAGCGTTTTCAGATATGATGTCTCCATCATCGATAATTTAGAAGTCTAATATATTGATTTGAAAAAGATAACAATTATTGTATTCGTAAAATCCTACACAAATATAAAATCCATGAGGTTCTTAAATAATGTCACATACAAAGAATGTGAAAAAAGAAATAAATATAGAACAAAATGTACTATGTTAGTCTCGTCAAAGCATTTGAGTTGCATACCCACAGAACAGTTCCATCTCCACCGAGAGTTATAACGAGATCCACCTTCGTATGCAAATGATTTATTTCCTCATCTGTCATGAATTACTATAGTTAGTGAAGGAAATAAAAAAGCGCTCGAAACAATTCAAGTGTCAATAGTAGCTAGAAAGTAAGAGGTCATATTAAGCATAAAACTTATAATAGGGTGTTCAATAAATTCCGAGGAAAAGAAATTTTCCTTGAGCCATTTGTTTCGACAAAGCATCCTTGAGCAACTTAAAATCCATGATCATCAAAAAATTGGTTTACTTTCACGTTAGTATTTGACTCAGCAATCATTTGTTGCAGTACTTTAAATAACTAGAGTCAGACATCTTCCAACATCATAGCAGAAAATAAAAGTTGAGAATCAGGTTTACTGCACAAAGAGACAATAATTCAACAATCATCAATAGTGGCACCACGATGGCAATTGATGTTGGCACTTTACACTTGCTACATAGACTGTTATATCTGAAATGATAGAAGGTATATCTTTGAAAATAAAATATAAACCAAGTGATTCATCTTGCCCCCTATTTCTATTTATTCTATGTCATAATAGTTAAGGATTAGGTTTGTCAAGTCATTATGTTTTGCAATTACCATATCAACCAAAAGTGAAATATTATTATGTTTACATTGATCGAGAATGTAACAAGTAAAATAGCTCTTGACTGTGAGATTTTGTACCAATTTTAATGACAAATCGACCTGACAAGAATGGCTAATCGATTATAAACCATTAAAGTTTTATATATCTTATAATTGGCTCTATAAAATAACATAAACGTGATACTGAAGTAACACCAATAGTTATTAATTAAAAAGATTGTCCCGTTTACCATCTTGCCATGTCTGGACAAAGTCAAAGTAGAAAGACTCTTTCAGAAGTTCCTCCCTCACTCGGGGCTCTACTAAAACATCTATCTTCTTATGGTCTTTTAGCCATCTGCAGGAAAGAAATGAAGCAAATTTTAGCTGTCCATGTGATACATACATTTTGAAGTACTATAAGCAATTCTCAATGGAGAAATGACATAGAACAATTGAGTCTCACTCCCTCCTGACTATCATAATCTCGGAAGTGAGATCCTACACAGTAGGAATAATGATGAAGGATGGTCTGCATAGATTAGGTTAGGACGAGGCAATTTAATCTTTCTTGTCGCTTTTTATGTATTTGGGTTAAATTCTGGGTCAATTTGACTCATATTTGGAGTTTATTTGAGTTTGGATACTGTTTAGAACAAAGCTTTTTTCAGTTCAAGTTGGTTATTTAGTTGATGTAAGTCATATTAGGCTAATAGTTTTGGTATCAGGTCCGTTTGAAACAATTAAATTGAACTCTTGAATATTTATGGAGTCAGTTTGAATAAATCTTCAAAAAAATGAACTAGTTATCTATGACCCAAAATAACCTATCAATAGGTTAATTAAATTCAGAATAAAAGTTATCCGAATATTGTCAAGTACAATTGCATGCTTTATTTGAAGTGAAGACTCAACATGGTGTCTATAATTACTACTTAGAAGTTTGTACTTTTTTTTTTCCTTCTACCATATTTCTGCTATAACACACTCAAGTAATTAACCAGTAACTGTTACGGAATTTGAGTTGGCGTATTTCGTGAAATCGGCTAAGTCTTGAAGATTGAAGATGAAAAAGTTGGATCATTTACCTCAATCTCAAGAAAGAAGAATTTAAAAGGATCAGGTACGTTTAACTAAATAATTTTGATGATCCAAATACTTAGTATAGTGTAGAAACACTTGGATGAATTTTTGATTGTGTAAAAATCAAAAACTGGGCATTTTACAAGTTCAGAGTCCGGACCGTGGATCTCAGTCCGGACCCCGAACGTAGGTTTGTTCATGCGCAATTCCAGTCCGGACATTGGAAATTTCAGTCCGGACCCCGAACGTGTAATTTGAAGGAATTGCATGAACAGTCCGGACTCTGGAAATTTCAGTCCGGACCCCGAACGTGTAATTTGAAGGAAATGCATGAACAGTCCGGACCGTGGAATTTCAGTCCGGACCCCGAATGTCCTCTTTTCTGGAAATAATCTGTTTCGCTAAAACAGTCCGGACCGTCAATTCCAGTCCGGACTGTCGTCCTGTAAAATTCCAGAAATGGTTAGTTTTTGATGCTTATCTTCTTCCAATGGTTTCTAACCTATAAATAGACCCTACGATTCATTTTTAGGGTAAGGACGAAAAATATACATCGGTAGAAGCCGAAAAAGAGAAAAATCCACATATAGAGAAGAAAGGAAATACTAGATTTAATTCTATGTTTCTTCATCTATATTATTAATTTGATTCTAGGTTTTCCAAACTCAGATTTTGAGTAGAATCAAATTAATGAATACTTAGATGGTATTTCCGATCTATTTCTAATCTAAGTATTCGGCGGATCATTACCACCCAAAAACAACGATTTTTCCAAAATCGGCGCGTGGACTCGCGTGGCCTTGTGGATTCAAGGTGCAACCGCTCTCGTGGATTCGGAGCGAGGTACGTTCGTGGATTCGAAGCGTGCTATTGGGTGAAGACCGTGGATTCGGTCGAACGTCGTAAACTCGACGTTGGACGCCGTGGATTCGGCGTTGGGCGCTGATCGTGGATTCGAGAAGCGTTGCGGAGCGAGCGGAGAAGATCTACTAGGAGTGTATGGAAAAGGTTGAGTCGTAAGTGTATACGGTAAATCACCTTGTACGTGTTTAATTCTAGTGGATTTCGCCGTGTGATCGGTCCCGTGGTTTTTTACTCCGGTTTGGAGTTTTTCCACGTAAAAATCTTGCGTGTTATTTTTTATTTCCGCATTGGGTTTTATTGCGCAACGATTTTTTGAGTGTTTACTGTTTACACCTATTCACCCCCCTCTAGGTGTTTTTTTTCCTATTTAGATTCAATTATACATAACCCAACAGTAACCACGTAACACAACTTAGTTATTTTCTGAATCAATTCAGTCATTTAAAAATGTTCTCCTTAAGAACGGATATTGCCTATCAATATATCGCAGCAATAACATATCAACCAACAGTCACAACTTTGGTGAACAAGAAGACAATTCTATTCTAAAATCTCAGCGACAAGTACATAGCAAAGAATCCTACAATGAGGACAACAATCATAGAAATTGAAAAAGATTCAGGTAATAAAGATAAACAGCTTTAAAGCACACCTGACCATTTCAACACAAAGAGCATGAACAGAAGTAGAGTTTGGTTTAGCCACAACAAGCACAGTTTTTGGTGGAGATTCCCATTTTAGTAAGATCTGAGAATAGACAGTTCAGACAAAGTAAGCACTAATAAAGAGAAAACACAAGCAGTAAGTTTCTTGCCTGAATCCAGAAGGCATTTTCAACCATTTACAAGCAAAATAGAGAAGCAGCAGGGTAATAATATAGTCAATGGTGATGTTCAAAATATAAAGAGGATAATTACCTGCTTACTGCTGCGTTCTGCTGTTGTGATGTCTCCTTTCTCAAAGGATACAACTTCATGTTTGTGCTGCCCACTTTTGTTTCCATTGCATCCCCACGAAAGTTTAAATGACGCCTGGAACGAGTAACAGTGTCATAACTTACAGTAACTCGCTGAAATTTGGCAGAACAAAATTCCCCAATGTTTTCCATTATTAGATGAGATTGGGATGCTTTACATCGTATCTTAACGGGTTTTTTTTTTCATAAAAAAGGCATTTCGTGACAGATATTTTAGTGGTAAAATAACAAAATAAAATGATTGTATTTTGAGGCGACGCATGAGGCATGCTGTGACATGTATTTTGTCAGCAATCAATCACATGCCTCTCTTTTGTGACACAATAAATATTTACAGAAGCTAGTTAACCAAAATGTCAGTTACTTTCTCCAGTATAGTGAGGATGGGCCCCTTTATTTTATCAGAAAATAGAGAACTTCAACTAAATGGGCACAGGTACATATATTTGATCTCAGTACTTGGTCCGGGCATATTTCTATCCATCCAATCCTTGAAAATCCGTGGATATTTCTACCAGAAATTGCACAGCAAATCCCAAATATAAATATGCCACTTAGTTAAACGTGCTGGCCTTACCTTTCTTGCCACCATCTTGCAAGCTGGGTCAGAATTGGGATTCGCAACTTCATCCGCAAGAACCTCATGTGAACAAATGCCATGATTTCCGCAACACTTGGCTTGCTCCGTTTCAGTATGCACCATTAATTGACGGGACGAGCTCGCCGAACAACAAGAACAACCTTCAGATGCTACTTCTACAATTCAGGAAATGAGTTCAATATCAGGTAAACAACGTAAAGAGAAAAGGGCTTAGCTCTCTGCCGTAAGCAAAACAATGGTTTTTTTAACACGCATCAGGATAATAATGCTCAAGATGGGCCTTCTAAACATATACATGTCACTTCATATTTTGGTATTATACATTACTTCTAAGCATAGATGCAGAAAGAGGACTTAAACAAGTTAAGTTACTCCAATTCAATTTTGAGATCTAATATATTGGCTACTTATAAATACTTCATAATATTACTCACAGATTTTTACAATTGAAACAGTAGTTAAATAATTCATCATGAATCAAAAGAAGAACTCCATTAAGCTTTGAACCACTCCTTTGATTCTTTATCAGCCGATCAAAAGGTTTCTTTGTTTAGAAATTTTCACATATTATAACTCTTTCTTATTGACATATTACTGCTCAAAAGTACCTAACTGGAAAGGAGGCTTGGCCATCCATTTGGCAATGACTTACTTGAACAAATGCTAATGCTACCATCTTTCAGCATTTTTAAACAAGTTTCATAAATGGACTTAAAGCAGTTAAATTGTTAACATTTCACCTATATCCCTTTATTAACTATATTTGGCGGTTGAGGCATCGTCAGGGAACTTCCCCAACAGGCCAATCATCTTCTTTCATATGTAGTGTAAACAAAAAATCTAGCAAACTTCTATTAAAGAAGACAGCATAAAAATGCTTAACAGTGAAAAAGTGGTGCAGAATTAGATAAGTAACCTTCACTTTTGTACTGCTGATTGCGTGCCCTCTCCAATTCATATTTCCGCTTCCATTCTGCTGCTTCTGCTTGAGCAGCGGCTTTTCCTTCTGCAACCCGTCGTAACGCCTTCGCAACAGCTTACAGTTGCAGCATTGAGAAAAGTTATAATTTAGCACATTAATAAACATCTCACTAAGAAAATCATACATTTAAAAAAAGGAATATATGGTCTAAAATTCAAAGTTCCTTCCAAGATAGATGGACAATATTATGGTGAAACTGTAAATTAAGAAACTACTCAATCTTATACTCAAAATCTCAGCCACCTTCAAAAATATTAGGCCTTGGTACTTGAATTTTTTTTTAAAACAAAAATGACAAATTGAGGAGCTCTATGAATTGTTAAATCTAGGTTATGTTCATTGAAGGAGAGAAGCAACATCCACAGTATGCAATGTCCTGCTTTTTTATATTGTGGAGTATAAACAAAAGAAAAGATGTTCTCTGACGTAGAATCGCAACAATTTTAAAAAATAAATAAAAAGAGCATCACTCGTCCCAAGATTTGAAAGTTCTTTTATATACAGTGGCAGATTCAGAAATTTTCTCAACTGAGGTCAAATGTATAGTAAAAAAAATATAACAAAAATTAAAAATAAATTAGTTATTAATAATGTATAGACAGAAAAGTTATCATTTCTATTTACAATTGTTCTCAATATATTTTTATATTTTGGAAACGATTTATAATCGCTTGATTGGTAGCACCGTCAAATACATCTTCTTTTTTTTTTATGTGTTTACTAACCAAAATTTATAATAAATAAATTACTTTCTTACAAACCACATAAAATTAACCATATGCCAATAGCCAATAAAAATAGAATCAATAATTATTTTTCACAAACAAAAATAATAACCAAACACAACTAACTAAAAATAATTAATATACTAATTATACTTTTATATATTACGACAACTCAAAACAACTACTATTCATAAACAAAAACAATAAATTCATAATTAAAAAAATAAATAGTAAAACTATTCTACTTGTTGACCCCACTTTGGGGTCAAAGTTGACCCCAAAATGGGGACAACAAGACAAAAGAAAGGCCATAGCTATAGGTCCGACAATGTTTATATATAGAAAAATTTAAGACAGTTGAGATCGACAATTCTAGTTGCTTGACCAATCTACCAAGTAGGTTATCAGTATTTAGTACTAAATTTCAAACATTGTATTAATTCTGATTCTAGTACATCTTCAATCATATATACAAGTTTGACATCCTGGGCTTGCAAGAATCAACTTATACTGAAAAAGAAAATCACTCACACTAGGTAAAGGAAATAAAGAGATCGCCTTACTTCTCATAGCCTCTGAGAACTCAACTAGGTGATCATCTGTAGACCTGACAGGTGTCTGAGAGATGTATTCATGAATCGCCTTTTCTGATTCAAATGATGAAACTGGAGCAAGAAATCCATTTTCTGTCACATGTGGGCGAGACACATCAATGCTCAGCTTACTATCAGAAACCTGTCACAATCAAATTTGTCATTTAGCAAAGGCAAGTTATCAAATAAGCTAAAATTAGTGCTCCTTATAGTACACAATAGTTTCCCTTTCCCGTTTTGTTACATGTTAATTTTATGCTGTATTGCAAACAAAGTAGTTTTTTGAGAACTGTTACACAATGTGATATGAGAATTATCTAGGAAAAAAAAAGGGAGTAACCTACTTCTTATCTTTTTACTCTTCTGGACCTCCTTTAATAACGAGCCAATTCTCCTTACAATTACAGGTCCAATTATGAAGATTACTCGGATCTGAAACAGAGCTTTTTCTTTACTTCTTCCATAAATGGAAGAATGGAAGGAAATCATTTGATAACACTTCTTCATTATTTGAAGAAGTTATTCTGACTGATATTCCAAAATTGCCTCAATTTACTCTTCAAGGCCAAAAAGACAGGGTTAAGGATGAAAAAAGTATCTTTTTTGACCAGAGGAGAATACGCTACTTATAAATAAACTTTCCAGCTGGCCCCAAACTTATTTTGTTAGCGCTATCTACATGACTTTTCTGCACTGTGTCACACCGCTCTGATTGCATCAGTAGTATATTAACCTAAAATCATTTAGTGCACCGACCTGTTACCTGATCTGATACTTCAGAAGAGGAAGGCATGGTCTTTTTTGTTTTCAGTATAAAGCTAAGTCGACCAGCAATCACTTCGTTTACGTTGATCTTATTAAATCCAAACCGTAGTATGTTTTGTCGTATTGAACAAATTTGTACAACATATTGCACCAAACTTAACTAACAAATTCATGAAAGGGAATCAACTAATGATTTCCTAAAGAAAATATCACCACTACCCAAGAGTTCGATCTAATAGAAAACAACCCAAGAATAGTCTTACTACTCCACTTGCTTACATGGTACAGATCAGGTTGACCATGCCACATGCACTAACACGACAGGCAACGGAGCCAGTAAAGGACGGTGAATGTGGAGAATTAAACCCTAAACCTCTTGGAACAAAGGGGCTTACGACTATAAAGCTCCGTCCTTTCCTATCAAATCAATCTTTTGGGAGATCCGTCAATTCCATGTAATTTTCATATTTACTATACACCTGAGCAAGCATGTTAAGCAAATTTCAAAGTTACTTCCTATCAAATTGTTCAAATAGGAAAAACCATGTTACCCAAAATATCAAATTCGATACTAAACAACGCAAGAGTAGTCATTAACCCCTAAATCTCCAGTAAAACCCTCACAATTTTGAACTAGAGAACTATACCAATCTAAAATATAGCAACAATTTCAATCAAATTTACAAAATCAACCCAAATCACTCCCCCAAAAACCGATCTGGATCCAAAACTCTAGGACCAAATCACAATCTCCTCATCAACTAAACCAAATCGAACGATCTCAATTCGCGCACCGTACCTGTTTCTGGAGCTGGTCGGGGAACATGGCCAGACGAGGAGAGGAGATCCCACTCTCTCTCCCTCCTCTCTCTCTCTCTCCGATCGATTCCAATTGGGGAAAGAAAGGAAAAGGGGTCGGTAGAGAGAGAAAGAGAGGAGTGAGAAAGAGAGGAGAAAAGAGAGAGGAAACTCAGCTATGAATGTGAGAGAGAGAGGGACAGGAGGGAGCCGCTATGGATTCGGTTGTTTAATGCTTCCTGTCAATTTAATTTAATTTAATTTCGAAAGTAAATTATATATATATATATATATATATATATATATATATATATAAATATAAAAGTTCGGTTATTATATTACCGATAATAACAAATTTTTGGTAATCAACCGTCCCTAGTGCAAGTGGCAAAGGGCTTGGTGGTTGATACTCGAGACCCGAGTTCGAAGCCTAGTTGCTTCACATTTCCAGCTAAGTTTATTTCAAAAATAAACGAAGCAGTAGCATGCTACCTTTCTCTCAAAAAAAAAAAACAAGTTTTTGATGCTATTAAATTTTCTACTCTTAAATCAATCTTTTCAAAAATAAACGAAGCAGTAGCATGCTACCTTTCTCTCAAAAAAAAAAAACAAGTTTTGATGCTATTAAATTTTCTACTCTTAAATCAATCTTTTTAATTATTTTCACCCGTTAGATTTTACCATTTTTCCAACCACCCATAAAACCCAAGAGACCCACTATCATCTCAACCACACATTTTTAAATTCAACGGTTAAAAATTTAATAACAGCAACAACTTGTACTATTAATAGTATTATTACAGTCTAGCTATATATATATATATATATATATATATATATATATATAATTAGGCTAGAATACTATCGATAGCACCGAGTTATTGGTGCTATCAAGTTTTTAGTCGTTGGATTAAAAAATATGCGGTTGGGATTATAGTGGTCCCCTAAGATTTTTACTATTCAACCAACCACCTAGTAAATCCTAGAAGACCACTATCATCTTAACTATACATCCTTTAATCCAAAGGCTAAAAACTTGATAGCACTTATGGCTTAATGCTATCGATAGTATTCCAGTAGACTGGAATTTATGGCTTGGTGCTATCGATAGCACCAAGCAATTGGTGCTACGAAGTTTTCAGTCCTTGGGATGTGCGGTTGGTATAGTGGTCCCCTACAATTTTTACTATTCAACCAACCATCCACTAAATCCTAGGGGACCACTATTATCCTAACCACACATTCTTTAATCCAAGGACTGAAAACTTGATAGCACCAATAATTTGGTGCTATCGATAGTATTTCAGCCCAATTCTCTCTCTCTCTATATATACAGAAGGGGGAAGAAAATGAGGAAAAGAGTATGCCCTAAAATTTAAGGAGTGACAATATCATCCCTTTATTTAATGAGTATATGCAGGCTAATCCAGACCCTCCATTAAGGGGTGTAGGATCTACACCCTTTAATGGGGTGTACAAGTATTATTTTCCATATACATACATGAGCAATGCTACATGTACACCCCGAAGGGGGTGTACATCCTACACCCGCCCATCTAAAGGTGGAGAGTTTACTTCACAATTTAATTTAACATTGGATTTGCATTGAGATTTGTGCTATTTATTTTTTCTTTCTCTCTCTTTAATTGACTTTACAAAAATATAAATGTCAATGCAAATCTAATAGTAAAAAATTTATAATTATAATTGAAGTTGTATTTTTAAAAATATATAAGCTCTACTCTCTCTCTCTCTCTCTCTCTCTCTCTCTGCCTCTCAAGATGGGCTATTTAAGGTGGCCTACCTTGGTCATCAGCGCGGTTGCTCCCCTTGACTAATCTCATGGTCTGGAGTGGGCCACGGGTACTGGTCCGTGGGGTGGAGGAAACTGGTCGCGGTCACAGCACAGGCCGAGTGGGTCAGGCGCCCGAAACTAGAATCCGCCGGGGGGTGAAAAAAGTGCTAGTGTGTGCAGGTCAAGCTCATTGAATTGGGTTTATATATATATATATATATATATATAGAGAGAGAGAGAGAGAGAGAGAGAGAGAGAGTAAAGCTTATATATTTTTAAAAATACAAGTTTAATTATAATTGTGAATTTTTTACTATTAGATTTGCATTGAGATTTATATTTTTGTAAAGTCAACTAAAAAGAGAGAGAAAAAAAAAATATAATAGTACGGATCTCAATACAAATTTAATGATAAAAAAAAATCACAAACATATTTGAGTTTGTGCTTTTGAAAGTCAAGCCATTTAAGCTTGCGAATTTTTTATCATTGAATTTGTATTGAGATTTGTGTTTTTATAAAGTCAACTAAAGAGAGAAAAAGATAAAATAAAAAGCACAAATCCTAATACAAATTCAATAGTGAAAAACTCACAAGCATGAATATGCTTGTGCTTTTAAAAATATATAAACTCTACTCTCTCTCTCTCTCTCTCTCTCTCTCTCTATATATATATATATTCTTATTAATGATAAGAATATATTTTAAAATATTTTAAATTCAATTTAGAAAAAAGGTGGGATGAATTTCATTCGTCACTTCTAAGTGACGAGTAAAAAAATTTATATCCTAAAATAAATAAGATGTATATTGTACATTCCAAATAAAATTTACCGATATCATTTCCCATTAGAAAAATTTTATTGCTGTACACCTTTCGTGGAGGTCATCAATTAATACAAATACATGAAAGGGCAACCAAATGAAGCCCTCCCCGTATTTGGGGGCTTTTGGCCGGTCCGGAGAAGTTGGGTGCGCCGGATTTACAGTTTAATAATTTAAATTTATATTTAAAAATCAATACAAATATATGAAAGGGCAACCAAATGAAGCCCTCCTCGCATTTGGGGGCTTTTGGCCGGTCCGGAGAAGTTGGGTGCGCCGGATTTACAGTTTAATAATTTAAATTTATATTTAAAAAAAATTTGTCACGTTTTTTTTTTATATAATTCATTATTTTTAATTCCCTTATTTTATAATTAAATTTTAATTTTTAAATCTAAATTTAAATTGCTATTTAAGTTGCGGTTCGTAAGTTAGAGCGTACACTCGGTGCGCCGAATTTTTCCAGACCACCTAACTTTTATTGTCTTCCATGAAGTTGTGCACCGGGTGTACGGTTTAATTTATGAACCGCCACTTAAATAGCAATTTAAATTTAGATTTAAAATTTAAATTTTGATTGTAAGAGAAGGAAACTAACAATTATGAATTATAAAAAAAATATATATCAAATTTTTTTTTAATATAAATTTAAATTATTAAAGTCTACATCTGGTGCACCGAACTTTCCCGCATCGGAATTTAGATTAAAAAATTAAATTTTGAATTGTACCTTTTAAATTTAAAATTAATATATATATATATATATATATATATATATATATATATATATATATATATATATATATATATATATATAGGCTTCAAATTAGAATTTTTAATTTATTTTTCAATATAGAAATACCTTTTAAATTTAGGTTTCAAAAAAAGAATTTGAAATTTATTTTTTTTATAATTTTTTTTATTACAAATAAAAAAAAAAATGTAGAAGAGTAGGATAATTATAAAACATATCATTTAAGCATTATCATCTTATATTAGATGTAACTTATCGGTATTAATTCATAAAGTTTATAAAGAGATGGCTTTTAATGAATTTAGGTCAACTTTTTCTACTATGATATGCTATTAGTTAATGAACAATTGATATATATATTAATTGTATTTTTGTATTCTTTCTTTTTGATTTTGTATCAAAATAATAAAACTCATATGTTTTGATTTATAAGTTGAAAATTTTATAATATATAAAATATTTTTATTTTTATAAATAATTTATTAATTATTAATTATTAATATTAATTTATTATAAATTTATTCGTCGGCTGTGAAGCGCGGGTCTTTACCTAGTGTTTACATTATTTGTGTTTTGGTCAAACTTTGTTTAATAATTGGCACGTGAGCACGAACACACTATTCCAAATTGCGTACGCTGTGACGAGATCTAAAAAAAGTTTGTTTTTAAAATATCAATATTTATTTGACCCAATTTTAAATAAAATAATAATAATAATAGTCTCAAATTCGTGTAAATAATATTCTAAGAACTGGTCAACTGGTAGTTGGGAAAGATCGATTAAAAAAAATAAAAAATTTCTCAAAGTTTTTAGCACTGTGGAAAAGAGTCATTCCAACTCTTATTTATAGAAATTAGTTTTTTTTTTAAAAAAAAAATTATCACATAATTTAGTACGCGTTTGTTCTCGAATAAAAACATATATAATTTTATATAATTTTTAAACAGGATTAAAATAGAAAGTGAATCTATTTATGAGTTTAGTGTATTGTTTTATCAGGCGATCGAAACCGTTGTAAAATTCGTAACTTCAGTTGAGAAAAGAGACGTCTCAAACTTCTTGATACAATTTAGATGGTTTAATTGTCAAAATTAAAAATTCTATCTTTTTGAACAATTTAGATAATTTTGGGCAATTTTGACTTAGGTTTTTGTGTTTTTTTTGTGAGTTATATCTTTTTGGAGTGGGTGGCTGAGAATGAGGATTGATTTCCATTACTTGACCTAGAATAAAAAAAAAGAAAAGAAGGAAAGATCTTGTCCATATTTTGAATTTTCTTTTAATGGGAGATAAAATTTATCTGAAGTACGAAGCTTTTTGATTTGACTATCTTAATTTTTTAAAATTTTAATTTTATTATTTATTGTTAAAATTTATTTAATTTGAATTTATTAATAATATTTTAATTTTAAAATTTAAGTTAATTACTTATTTTAAAATATTTATAATTACCAAGATTGTATAAAATATATTAACTATATATTTAAAGATAGGCAACTTATTCAAAATTTGAAACTAAAATATTATTGACTGAATCAAATTAAATAAAATAAAAAACTAGATAGTAAAATTAAAATTTTAAAATACGATTAGCCAAATTAAAATAGTTAATAATTCATTAAATTTTGTACATTTCTTTTTTCTTTTTGTAAGATTATTCATGGGTTTCGGAATCTCTTCTTAGATTCTTCCATAGCTTTGGGAGTGTTTCTTCTGCAGAGTTTGAATTCGAATGCAACGAATTTATTCGATGTTAAACAGATATGGCTTTGAATACGGATATAAATAATAAAAATTCGACGAATTTAAATTTGGATATCTATATCCGATTCGGATGTAACGAATTTATTCGATGTTAAATAGATATGATTTCGAATACGAATATAAATAATAAAAATTCGACGAATTTAAATTCGGATATCTATATTGGATCCGAATATGACCTGATTCCGAATTAATTTTATATTATATAATATATGTATATATAAATATTTAATATTATATTTAAATTTATATTTTACAAATTTTGATTTAATGTAATATGTTTCAAAATATTATAAAAAAAATAATCATTTCATATTTGAATTTTCGAGTTCGGGTTTTAAATTTTTAATCAGATTCGAATTTGGATATAGATTTTTAAAATCTGTTGAATTTGAATTCAGATTCGTATTTTAGGTTTGATAGTCAAGTTCGGATTCAGATTTTTAAAAAATCGCTCCAAATTCGATCCGTTAACATCGCTAGTTGAACCGCAAACACGAATGCTTGAAGGAGACCGACAAACTCAGAAATCGTATAGGGAAAGCAGTTGGAAGCGTACAGTCTATAAAAACCAACCCCAACTTCGTGTATGGCGTGAACGCGCGAATTCACTCCCTACTACAATGAACACTCAAGATCAGACATACAGCGGGAGCTCGCAATCTCCGGCCTTTTCCGATCCCCGGTAAAAGAAGCACACCATTTTATTGAGGTGCGGGCAGGGGATTAAACTCCCAACCTAGTTGCTATTGTATGACTCTCTACCATAGTTAGTTAATTCGGATTCGACAAAAATTCGGTTTGGATATAATACGGATAAAATTAGTATCATGATTTTTAAATTCGTTGAAAAATTCGGTTAAAAAACGGATTCGACAATTATTCAGATACGTGATTTATATGGAAATTATACGTTTTCCAATTAAAAATTTGGGATAAAAAATTCGGCTATTAAATTAAAATTTTTTTCTAGATTTATACTATGAGCATTATAATTTTTAAAAATATAAAAATAAATAGATATAAAATAAAATAGATAGGCTAACAAGATTTCAGGTTTAAAGTTTGAAGGTTGAAAAAGTCAAATTTTTTATTATAAATAGACATGTGCTGTGAAATGTGAAGTGTGAACAGTGAAAAAATTTATTTTTATTTTTTTTTCTTGAAAAGGAAGTGTTATATGCTGTAAAGCATTATTGGACTTGGACCGATTAATGCAGTGTGCACCATGAATGAGTATTGGACTCTTGGTTAAAGAGGATTGGATAGTGTGCACCATCAATAATTCTTGGACTCTTGGTTAAAGAGGATTGGGTAGTGTGCACCATCAATGATTCTTGGACTCTTGGTTAAAGAGGATTGGGTAGTGTTTGGGTTTAATTTTTAAAATTCAAAAAAAAAAAACGAATTTTTGGGGAAAAAATTCGCAGTTTGCGAATTATTCGCGAATAATAATTTTTGGAATCTTTTTTCCGAATTAATCCGAATTTTTGAAAAAATTCGGAAACGGTCCATTTAATTCGGATTCTCAATAATTCGCGAATAATTCGCGAATAATACGCGAATTAACTAACTATGCTCTCTACTTATAAAAGTGAAATACAACAAAACAGTGCTCAAACGGTTACATGTTCTTTACTTTTGAGTCCTTGCACTTTAATTTCTTACACTTTACTTATTAAAGGAAAGAAAAACATTTTGTATTTCAATCAAGAGATTTTTGTATAACTGGAATTAGAAATAATAATAGACATGATGTCTAGTGCTTATGGTAAGAGAAATCATAGGAATCCTAGTTGTAATATACCTAGTATGGTTGTTCTTTGCTGTGTATAAAGCAAAGGACTTTGTAATGGTCAGATACATATACAAGACAAAAAGAAATTTCTTCACATTAATTTGTTTTCTCTTCTACATTTTCTAACATGGTATCAGAGTATTGATGCTGGCGACTTGAGATCAAACCACCTTCCGCCACAAATACTTCATCATGAGTGAAAACAAGACCACAGAAACATCAATTGATGATTCAGATCCTCTTGTCTTGCACCATTCTGATCATCCAGGAATGATGCTTATCTCCAACCCACTTGAAGGATACAACTATGGGAAATGGAGCCGTGCCATGCGAATCAGTCTCAGTGCAAAGAATAAGATTGGATTTGTAAATGGATCCATCAAGGCACCCACACCTTCAGATATGAAATTTCATATATGGCAGCGTTGCAATGACATGGTTTGTCATGGATTTTAGCAGGAAGTGTCATCTATGTCGAAACTGCCGCTGAAGTTTGTGAAGATCTTAATGAGAGGTTTTCACAAGGAGATGATTCCAGAATTTTTCAGATTCGACAAGAAATTGTTGAACACCGATAGGGACATCAATCCATCTCTGTTTACTACACAAAGTTGAAGGCTCTTTGGGATGAATTGGCCTCATACCACCAGCCTCCTTGCTGCACATGTGGAGGATTGAAAACACTTGTTGAACGAGAAGAGAAAGAAAGGGTTATGCAATTCCTTATAGGGTTGAATGAATCCTATGCGACCATCCGCGGATCAATTTTGATGATGAGACCTTTTCTAAATACTCGCAAGGCCTACGCCCTTGCGCTCCAGCAAGAACGGCAGGCTGATGTAGCTGCCAAGCGAGAAACTAGTGCTGGCCACCATGCGATGCGATTTTCTAGTCTGCCCCAAGCGAATCGACCTTCCAGATCGTCGGAAAGCGGAACTCAGAAAATACCATTCAAGTGCAGGTATTATGATCGTGAAGGCCATCTTATTGATCATTGTTTCTATTTTCATGGATTTCTAGTAGGCCACAAATTACATGGGAAGAACGTGAAGCCAAAAGGAAAAAGACCTGTTGCTCATAATGCGCAAACCAATGATGTTGAACCACCTAAAGCACCAACTGCAGCAACAACGGCGTTTACCACAGAGGAGTACAATCAACTCATGGCTCTCATTCGCAAAGGAAACGGTAATGAGCAATCCTTCGCGAACATAATCCATTGTCACAGGTACATTTGCACCCACTTGCAATTCTACTCAACATAATCCATTGTCAACATCGTATTGGATTGTGGACAGCGGTGCGACAGATCATATATCCAAGTTTCCACCTACAAATAATGCATCAGACAATCATTATGAATTTGCCCATTTGCCAAACGGTGGTAAAGCTGATCGAAATTAAATCTGTAGGGTCTATTAAACTGTTCTCTAATTTGGTTCTTGATAGAGTGTTGCATGTGCCAAAGTTTCGAATTAATTTGCTATCTGTTAGCAAACTTACTCAAGCATTGAGATGCAATGTAATTTTTTATCCTGATTATTGTGTGGTGCAGGACGGGATTACGAAGAAAAAGATGGGCCTGGGCAAGCAATATCACTTTACTATCTTAAACCAAGCCAAAATCCACACCTCGCACACACTATCAATAGTACCTCGACCTTTTGGCATCAACGTTTGGGACATCCTTCATCTGCTCCTCTGCAGGAATTATCTAAGAATGTTCCTGCAATATTATTTGAATCTTTACATGCATGTGATGTTTGTCCATTAGCCAAATAAACACGTTTACCTTTTCCTCGCAGTTTTATTTCATCAGTTTCACCTTTTGATTTAATTCATTATGATATCTGGGGACCTCATAGAATTAATTCTCATACTGGAGCAAGATATTTTTTTTTCAATTGTGGATGATTTTTCCCGTTTTACATGGGTTTATCTTATGAGTTTTAAATCTGAGACACAATCTTTATTAAAATCCTTCTTTGCTTGGGTGAAAACTGTTGGATTTTATTTAGAATTTTTTGGTGATTTAAAACTTATTTAAAAATTATTTAAAAATTATTGGGCCGGGCGGCGGCGCGCGTGATCCGTTACCCGGTTCATTTTATTTTTCTTTTATTTAATTTTTATTTTCAAAAATTGGTTGTTTTATCCGTAAGTCTCGGACGCTTACGGGCTTATCTTGCGGAGCCTTGATATCCTACCGTTAGAGCATGATCGTGGATATCCTGCCGTTAGAGCACGATCATGGATATCGTTAGAATACGATCGCTTGCTTCGGGTTTTTAAGAGGATTAACCCGAACGGACGTCCTGGACAGCGGATTATTCTTTTTCCTTACTGCGTCTTCCCCTGTTTTTCTAATCCCATATTCCAGATATTATTCTCGTCGTTTTGTTTTCTTTTTATTTGCTGGATTCCTGAAAGTTTGCTGGGTTAATCTTGCGCCACCTTGAAATCGTGCTGACGGGGTGGAACGTGGACGTTGTATCGATAGAAGTGATTGCCGGGAAGCCTCGCACGTAGAGGGGCAATCTCGTTTCTAGGACAGTGCTCTGCACGCCTCGATCCACAGGCCTCCTCTAAACCTTTTCTTTTACAGTATTTATTATTTACTGCCTGATCGGATTTTTTACAAATTAAATTTGTTGGTTTTTAATTTATTTGAAAGATAAATCTTACTAAAAGTCTTGAAAGATTTTTCAATAATCTAGAAACAAGATTAAATATCTTTTCAAATAATTAGTGAAATACTGTGATTGTACTGTGTATAAGATAAATATTTAATTAATATATTTAATTAAATAGTTGATTTACTGTTACGCTAATAGTGTGTTAGATTAATTAGATTGTGTTAATTCTGTTAGTACTACGAATTATTTTATTAACTAATTTGGTTGCTCTGTTAATATTTATATATATAGTTGTTGGTACACATTATTGTTATATAACATTGATAGCATAATTGGCAAATGCGTGAGTTCAAGTCTCTCTCACCCTGGTCATGAGTTCGAGTCTTTCTTTCTCACCCCATTCATTTAATGTATTCGAGCTTTGTTGGACTATTAATTAAAACATAGTATTTGATTATTTCACTACTATTAATTAAAATCTTAATATAATTATTTTAATTAAAATTTAATCCGTCAATTTAGATTAAATTGTTTTTAAATTTTTAACAATATTGTGACATTGCGGTAGGATTGTTTGTAAACAGATTTTTCTTTATGGAACATTGCGGTAGGATTGTTTGTAAACAGATTTTTCTTTATGGACAATTCGGCGAAACCTTTCACGTTTGATGGTCGTAATTTTAGAAGGTGGCAGAACCAAATGAGGTTCTGGCTCACTACACTTGGGCTGGTTTCTGCTATTTCGGATTCTACCGAAAATAGTAATGACTCTGCACCTGAAGGTGCAATTCAGGCTGAGGTCACTAGACCGTTTACTCGGAGTCAAGCCCAAGCTGGTTCCACTCCTCCCTCTGCTGATGCTGATACTACTACTACTTCTGCACCTAGACCTGTACTTTCTACTAACCCTGATATGATTAATTATCACTGCTTGAACCGGATTCTTAGCACCCTATCAGATAAACTTTATGACATCTACTGTAGTATGAAAACTGCTAAGGAGCTTTGGACATCTTTAGAAAATAAGTATGGTCAGGTTGATCCTACCCAGAAGAGATACCAGGCGTCTGATTTGATTAAGTTTAAACTGGTAGATAATAAGTCAATGTCTGACCAGCTTCATGATTTTGAGCACATAGTTGAGCAACTTAGATCTAGTGGTGTAGATCTTGATGAGAATTTCTTAGTTGCTGCCCTTATAGATAAGTTGCCACCCTCTTGGACGAGCCATGCAAACGATCTTAACCACAATCAAAGAGAGCTATCCATGAATTTTGTCCTAAGATCCATTAGGATAGAAGAGTCGAACCGAGCTAGGGATAAGAAGCTTAATGAGCCTACTACCCAAGCCAACCTAGTAGAGCACCCTAAAAATAAGGGTAGAAACTTTCAGCCTTATAGAAACTTTAAGAAGAAACTGTTCCATCATAGGAAATTTAACCCAAACTTTAAGAAGCCTAAATCTGAGGGAAGTGGAGGCAACTCTGGTTGCTTTGTGTGTGGAAAGACGAACCACTTAGCGAAGGATTGCTACTTTCGCGAGACTCGGCCTTCTGCGCCAATGAAGAAGAAGGGAGCTCCACCTGAGCGTCAGACGAATATGCTGACTGCCGGTTCTGACCCTTCTGACTCCACTATCAGGTTAGAATCTAGTTTACCTGAGCTTAACCTTGCCCTTTGTTCTTCTGATTGGTGGATAGATACTGGAGCTAATGCCCATGCTTGTTCTGATCGTTCGTGGTTTTTCACTTATCAGGACGCATGTGGAGGATCGGTGAACATGGGGAATGCAGCATCTTCTTGTGTGCTTGGGACAGGTCGAGTGGATTTGAGGTTGACCTCTGGGAAGACCTTAACCTTGCATGGAGTCCACTATGTTCCCGATATTAGGAAGAATTTGATCAGTGGTTCTCTTTTAGTTCAGCAGGGTTTTAAGTTAGTTTTTGAATGTAATAGGGTAGTAATAACAAAAGGTGTGAATTTTGTAGGGAAGGGTTTTTTGAGTGATGGTTTGTTTAAACTTTCTGTATCTTCATTTCCAATGAATAAAAGTGCTGTTGTTTTGAATGTTGTTTCTACTAATATTTGGCATGGAAGATTAGGACATGTGAATTTCAATACTATCAAAAGATTGATGCATCTTGATTTGATTCCCAAATCTGATTTACCTGATCATAGATGTGAAATATGTGTACAAGCTAAGGAACCTAGAAAACCTTTTAAATCTGTGGATAGAGATAGTGATCTTCTAGAACTTGTGCACAGTGATGTTTGTGATGGAAGTAGATCTAGTAGAGGTGGAAACAAGTATTTTGTGACTTTTATAGATGATCATTCGAAATTTTGTTATGTCTACTTGATTAAATCAAAAGATAAGGTCCTTAGCAGATTCAAAATTTATAAAGCTGAAGTAGAAAATCAGTTGGATAAGAAAATTAAAATTTTGAGATCTAATCGAGGTGGTGAATACACTTCAAATGAGATGACTAGTTTTTGTCGAGAATTTGGAATTATACATCAAGTGACTGCTCCCTATTCACCTCAATCTAATGGAGTTGCTGAACGTAAGAATAGGACTTTGATGGATATGATAAATTCGATGATTATTAGTTCAAGCGCACCTGAGAACTTGTGGGGGGGAGCTTTGATTTCTGCATGTATGATTTTAAATAGGATTCCTAACAAGAATTCTGATGTATCTCTCTATGAGCTTTGGAAAGGTAGGAAGCCTAATTTAAATTATTTTAAAGTGTGGGGGTGTCTAGCTAAAGTGAAGATATCTGAGAATAAGAAAATGAAGATTGGACCTAAGACTGTCGATACAATTTTTGTGGGTTATGCACAGGATAGTAATGCCAGCAGATTTCTAGTGGTGAATTCTGAAATTAGTGAGAATTCTAATAATACAATCATTGAGGCTAGAGATGCTGTGTACTTTGAGGATGTTTTTCCGTTTAAGACTAGAATAGATAGATCTATTCCTGCTGAACTAGTTGGTAGCTCTAGCAGACCTAGAGTCAGTGAACCGATAGGAGAGATTGAGCCTAGAAGAAGTAAGCGTCCTAGAGTAGAGAAGACTTTTGGAGATGATTTTTGTGTCCTATTTGTAGAAGACACCCCATCTACCTATGACCAAGCTATGACGTCTGTAGATGCATCGTTTTGGAAAGAGGCTAGAGTGTTGCATGTGCCAAAGTTTCAAATTAAATCTGTAGGGTCTATTAAACTGTTCTCTAATTTGGTTCTTGATAGAGTGTTGCATGTGCCAAAGTTTCAAATTAATTTGCTATCTGTTAGCAAACTTACTCAAGCATTGAGATGCAATGTAATTTTTTATCTCGATTATTGTGTGGTGCAGGACGTGATTACGAAGAAAAAGATGGGCCTGGGCAAGCAATATCACTTTACTATCTTAAACCAAGCCAAAATCCACACCTCGCGTACAATATCAATAGTACCTCGACCCTTTGGCATCAATGTTTGGGGCATCCTTCATCTGCTCCTCTGCAGGAATTATCTAAGAATGTTCCTGCAATATTACTTGAATCTCTACATGCATGTGATGTTTGTCCATTAGCCAAATAAACACGTTTACCGTTTCCTCGCAGTTTTATTTCATCAGTTTCACCTTTTGATTTAATTCATTATGATATCTGCGGACCTCATAGAATTAATTCTCATACTAGGGCAAGATTTTTTTTTTTCAATTGTGGATGATTTTTCCCGTTTTACATGGGTTTATCTTATGAGTTTTAAATCTGAGACACAATCTTTATTAAAATCCTTCTTTGCTTGGGTGAAAACACAATTCAATTATGAAATCAAAGCTCTCCAATATGGCAATGGACGTGAATTCACATCCATGACCTCTTTCTTTAATGAACATGGAACCATTTTTCAACATTCTTGCACTAACACACCTGAACAAAATGGGGTGGTAGAGCGAAAGCATCGTCATCTATTGAATGTGGGTCGTGCACTTTGATTTCAAGCAAACATACCTTTAAAATTTTGGGGGGAAAGTATACAAACAACTTGTTATCTCATAAACCGACTACCAACACCCTTATTGTCTCGCAAGTCACCTTTTGAAGTTTTACATAGGAAGCCACCCATATATTCACATCTTCGAGTGTTTGGTTGTTTATGCTATGCGACTAACCTCTCACCTACACATAAATTTGATGTGCGAGCCCGTCGATGCGTGTTTTTTGGCTATTCTCTTGGTCAAAAGGGATATCGGGTTTATGACTTGGAAACAAGATTTTTTTTCACCTCTTGGGATGTCATCTTCCACGAACATGTTTTTCCTTTTTCTACCTCTTCACCAGAAAATCAGTCTGCTTATCCTATTCTACCCATACCATTTGATAGCGATGGACCCTTTCTAATTGTCAATCCACAAACAACACCGGCTATGCCACATATACCGAAAACGATCCAACCAAACTCAACACCATCACACACCAACTCGTTTGACACCACAACTCATGATGCCTCACAAAATAACAACACATCGTCCATAGATTCTCCCACACAGACAGAATCCACACGACTCTTGCCACAAAATGAGATTCCGCTTCGTCGATCTAACAAAACCACAAAGGTCCCAGCTCGTCTTCAAGATTACCAGGTGAACCACGCTATATTGCTTACCCTAGGAGCAATCTCTTCTTCCACGTCTAGTACGAAACATCCTCTCAATCGGTATATTTCTTATTCCAACATCTCTTTAGCTCATCAGACATTTGTTCACAATATCTCTCATATGCTTGAACCAAACACTTATGAGCAAGCCAGTCAAGATCCAAAATGGGTTGAAGCAATGTAAGCGCGCAGAACTTCAAGCTCTTGAAGAAAATAACATGTGGACCATGGTTCCTCTTCCTCCTAGTCACAAACCCATCGGATGCAAATGGGTATTCAAAATTAAATATCACTCGAACGACACCGTAGAACGTTAAAAGGCCCGACTCGTTGCTAAGGGATTCATGCAGCGAGAAGGAATTGACTACACTGAAACCTTCACTCCAATTGCCAAACTTACTACACTACTTTGTCTTTTAGCAGTAGCCGCCATGCGTAATTGGAGTCTCCATGATGTCCAAAATGCTTTCCTTCACGGGGATCTTTCAGAGGAAGTTTATATGCAACCTCCATCTGGTTTTCGTCGACAGGGGGAGCAACTCGTGTGTCGACTCAATAAATCATTGTATGACCTCAAACAAGCATCCCGGAGTTGATTCCATAAATTTTCATCCTCAATCCAAGATGCTGGCTTCAAACAATTAAGGACTGATTTGTGGTGTCCCGATTTTTCCGTACGACCTGTCTGGGTGGTCGGCGGTAAGAAAACACCTATTATTGGTGTATCGAGCCCGTTGTGCGTCAAACAGATGCCAAAAACGGACTCAGCGCGTGAAAACGTTGAAAATTGACTATTTTCGGGCTAAACAGGCCAAACGAGCCAATTTCTCGGGTGGGCCGGTCCACGGCCCACTTGGCGTGCACCGGGAGCAGCCAACGGAGGGCGCTGCCCCGTGGCGTGCGCCGATTGGCGGGTCAACGCACGCGCGACAGCCCGCGGACCGCGCCGGGCGCGGCACACGGTGGCCCACGCCGGGCCATGTGTCGCCCGCTTATTGGCGGGCGCAGTGACCCGGGCGGCCCTCCGTGAACCGTGGCCCACGGTCCCCGCCGTGGACCGCGCGGCCACACGACGCGACGTGATTGGCGGGTGCGCCTGCGCCGTGCGCGCGGGGCGTGGAGGGGACACATGGCGGCCCGTGGGAGTTTCGGGTGCGGGGGCTGCCAGAAAATGCGCCCAAAAGCCCAATAAAGGGGATTTTTTCGGGTTTCTTTGGTGGAGGCCTATAAATAGCCCTCTTCCTTGGGCTCTTGGACCTTTTTCCCGAGCCCAAATCCTCTGGAGTCCTCTAGCAACTTTGTTGATCTTCTTGTTCTGCATCTTTTGAAGGAGGCTTGGATTTTTTGGAGGCCGCGGCATCGACGTCTTCGGCGAGTTAGCGCAGTGCGACGTTCTTTCTTCGGTGGCCCGTTTCCGTCGCGTTTCGGTCCACAAGGTCCACAGAGCTACTCCAACAGAATTTTTGGACTATTTTTGTGGCGCCGGATTCACGAGAGGTAAATCTACGATTTTCGTATTTTCCACTCCTCCCAGATTTGAGTTTTTTTAGGGGTTTCTGGTACATCTTTAAGCCCTATTTTGCTGGTGGTTTTCCTGGACAGCAGCGCAGTGTTGGATTTTTATCTCCGTGCTTGTGTATTGGATTTCAACGTGTGAGGACTCGATCGACATCTACGCATCGCGAGGATCGCCGTCATATTTTTATTGGAATTTTTAGAGTTTATCTCGCAGGTGATAATTAAGCTTCTTTGGGACTGAATTTTCAACAGATTGTACACTTGGAAATTTTGTGTTGTAATGTTGGGCTATGTCTTTGTACCCAGGAGGTGTTTTTGGGTGTTTTTGGACCCGTTGGAATTGTGGAAATCCAAGGATTGTCTCCGTACAGTTTCAGCCTTTTTGGACTTTGGATCAATTTGCACTTCCAGATGGGTTGCTTCGTCTTCAAAACCAATGGACAGTTCATTAACTCTATTGAGTAGGGAACATGCATGATTTTGTGATGTACTAGGAAGCATGCTAGAAAGAGAAAGTTGATACTCCTTGTGTTGCTATGATGATCAGGGTTGTTTTATTGCTCCCTAAATATATATGTTAAATTAATGTTATCATTGGAACTTGACCTAGCACCCCGTCATATGCTACATGTTTAACCAGACTAGTAGAAAAACTCCAACTTGGGCTAGGTTATTTATGCTTTAGACATTCCTACACTGTTATCTATTATTTTACCTGGACTTAGAGTTTTCTCGCACGGGTAGTGGGCCGAGTGGTCGGGTTGTTGTGGGATGCATGTTACACTCATGCCTGGGGACCGAGTGGAGTCTGATAGTAGTGTTTAGATCAGTGTTTTATTTTGAGAGCCCTCTAAGTCGACGGTGGGTCCCGGCTATGTGGTTTTCCAGCCTGTGAGTGCGAGTTGGTATTGTAGGTTACTGTCGATCTTGTTGATCGTGGATTTGGACTATAGCTTGCATGAGCCGCATTTGAGCTCGACAGAGATGCGCGGATACATTCCTCGGTGGGGTCGCGTCCCTTGAGTGCCACTCCGGAGTTGGGCTTGTTACTTGCTATCGTGACTTGTCGACGCAGTCCATCTGGCTGGTCCAGTTTTGGCAGTCACGGACGCCCTACGTAAGTCTAGTCATCCTTGGATGTAACGGCAGTAGGTAGGCGCAGGTTTGACTGGACCCTATGTGGCAGTTAGTGTAGATTGGGTGATTATATATTGAGAGATAGTAGATGCATCATATTTCCATCTGTTCAACTCCTTGAGCATTTAGATAGAGACATAGTAGCTATAGAGTTATTTTTCAGCCTTTACTTTCAGTATTGCATTTGTTACTTTATGTCTCTAGTAGACTTAGTGGGCAGACCGTCGGGCTTGTTGGCGGTACCCACTGAGAACTATTGTGGGATGTAGTTCTCACACCCGCCGTGGCGATTTTTTCTCAGGGACCTCTACTCCAGTTCCTGCTGCTCTAGTTGCTGATCCTGCTGATTGAGGTAAGGAAGTCGCGAGCTAGATCCCTACCAATCTTCTTCCAGTGAGAGTAGATGTACCCTTTTTTGTGATGTGTGTCAGTGTTTTTGGGATGTATCTTGTACATTTTACATTTTGAGAGTTTTAGTTTTGGAGTGACTTATGCTTTGTGAGGACCTGGCATGTACTATTTGAGGAGTTGTATATTTTTTATTTCAGCAATTTACTTTTCAGCTCTGATATCTGTATAGTGTAGTTGATCTTTTGCAGGTTAGTCGCTTCGTCTATACGGGGCTTCCCGTATGGGCGACGGATCTGTTGCCGAGCCCGGGTCGCAGTTTCGACGCCGGGGCGTGACATGATTACTCCTTGTTCACCAAGATCCATGGTAACTCCTTTACTGCCATATTATTCTATGTTGAAGACATGATCATCACAGGAAATGATGAAAGAATGATCACAGATCTGAAAACATTTCTCAATAGTCGTTTTCGGATCAAGGATCTGGGAGCTTTGAAGTTCTTCCTTGGAATTGAAGTTGTAAGGTCTAAAGCTGGAATTTCTATTTGTCAATGGAAATATTCCTTAGATATTTTAGAAGAAACTGGTTTGCTTGGAGCAAGACCAGCAAAATTCCTAATGGAACAAAAGATCGATCAAGCTAAACTCAACTAATGGTGAACTCGTTAAGGATCCAACTTATTATCGCAGAATAATTGGAAAATTGATTTATCTCACTATAACAAGACCAGAAATCACATATGCAATATCTACACTTAGTCAATTTATGCAATAACCAAGGAGACCACATCTTGACGCGATGCATCGCCTCGTTCGATATCTGAAAAAAGCACCAGGTCAAGGATTGTTCTCTCATTCACAAGGACAATTAAAACTAAGTAGCTACTACGATGTGGATTGTGTCGGATGTCCAACAACACGACATTCTATGACAGGGTATTGCATATTTCTCGGGAATGCGCTTGTGTCATGGAAAAGTAAAAAGCAAGTGACAGTGTCGAGATCCTCAGCAGAAGCAAAATACAGATCTATGGCAGTAGTCACTTGTGAGCTCACTTCGCTAAGGTACATTTTACGTGATTTGCGCGTTGAACATCCTAAACCTGCCAAGTTGTCTTGTGACAATCAAGCAGCAATGCACATTGCTGCAAATCCAGTATATCACGAATGAATGAAGCACATAGAGTTGGATTATCACACGATACGTGAACGAATTCAAAACGGGGAGATAGAGACAACCTATATCCAGACGAGAAGGAAAATTGCTGATATATTCACAAAGGCACTTGGACAAGTCGTTTTTCGATCACACCTCAGCAAGTTGGGAGTTCATGACATTCACACTCCAACTTGAGGGGGGGTATTAAAGGAAAGAAAATCATTTTGTATTTCAATCAAGAGATTTGAGTATAGCTGGAATTAGGAATAATAATAGGCATAATGTCTGGTGCTTATGGTTAAGAGAAATCATAGGAATCCTAGTTGTAATATACCTAGTATGGTTGTTCTTTGCTGTATATAAAGCAAAGGACTCTATAATGGTCAGATACATATACAAGACAAGAAGAAATTTCTTCACATTAATTTGTTTTCTCTTCTACATTTTCTAACATTACTCCACAAATCGGGGCGTCGCAATCAAATCCCATCTTAACATTTTCGTCGCCCAGGGACTAATTGGAACACTTGTGATGCTTTGAGGACTAAAATGCAACAAATTGAAGTTCAAGAACTAAATGAGAACCATTGATGCAACAAATCTCTATTTTGGAAGCATGAAGAAAGATTAAAAAGCAACACCTCAAAAGTCTTTAAAGATGTCTTTTCTGTCATTGTCTTCTAGCAAAGTGGAAACAAAGAGCCTTTATGCAAAATGAAATTCTCATGAGCTTATCCATAAAAGAGAGAAAAGCACAGCCACATAATCTCACTATACCAATTGCCAAAGAAACCTCAACGATCTCCAGAGGCCAATTAGGCCCCACCTGGCTGGATAAATGGATTTGCGATCTCGTCGGTTCCGTTGGTCGGCGATACGAGCATCACCGTCGTCCCTCTACAAACTTGTAACAAAATCATGCAAATTTATCGTGCGGAAAAGTATGAATTTTCACACATGCCCTTCAAAAACTTCCAACTCCTAAGATGTATATACTAAACAAAGGTTATGGTGTTCAAAAACTTCTTTTGGTACAAGATCTAATTTCCGCTTGTGAATTTGGATGACTGGCCAACTAAAGATAAATGTAATTTTGAAAGAAACTGCACTTTCAAGTTGTAGACATGGAAATTTAGCTTTTATAGATGTGAATTAAACCCAGATATAATTGCTAACAAACAAAATAAAAACGAATATATACATTGTCATTCTTGTTGATGACCCATCGCTTTCAAATTGTATGTTTAGAAGCTTCTGCACCTAATGGCAAACAAAAACAAAGAAAAAACTAAAAAAAAAATAAAGATGAAAAAAAAGAGAGGTGAGGGCAAGGAAGCATACTATAAGACCAAGTTGCCTTGTCTGATCAGTAGTCTTTAGCGGGTCATCAGGATCTGTGGAATTGAAAAAAAATATAAACTAAATCTGATCATAAACTTTGAATACAACATGTAGAGTATTGGCGTATCAAAATAAGAATAAGACTACTTTTTAAATAACTTTTACGTACACCCTCTCTATCTACTCTCTCGCACACTTTACCTCAACACTACACCTGTCACGCCCCGGGGTCGAAACTGCGACCCGGGCTCGCCAACAGATCCGCCACCTATGCCAAAACCCGCATAGGCGAAGCGTCTAACCTGCAAAAGATAGTACTATAGCTACACAAATATCAGAGCTGAAATAAAATGCTGTAAAATAAAATCCAATTACTATACATCATGAAATAGAGTACGATATCCATTCCCTCAAATACAGGTATTCCACATACAATGTCCTCACTACAGCATCTCTCAACTATAAAAGGAGATAAACTAAAACTATAGTACATCAGTCTCAACTCTGTCTCTCCAAATACAAAAGATCTCCCTCCAAGGATAACAGTAAAACCAGCCAACAGCTACAGGAATCTCCAACCAGGGGATACAGCTACACTCCTCGGGTGGTACAGATCTAGCTCGTGACTCCCTCGCCCCGAACAACGACCGAAGATCAGCAACTCCCAAGGAGGACTCTGCAAAACAGGGGGGAAGAAAAGAAAGGAAAAACAACAATGGGGGTGAGAACCACTAGTAAACCAGTAGCCTCCCCCTGTGGGTAAAGCCTCAAGCTCCGGCGTACCCACTAAGTCTACTAGAGGCAAGAAAAGGGCAAGGGGGTAAAGCTGTAACAGAACTACTGAATAAAAGGGGAAACCACCACAAGTATGCCTCTAAATGCAATACCGAAGGAAATGACGGTATGAATGCATCGGAAACAGATCTGACCAAATAGACCCAATCTAGACACCAGTAAAAACTGGTACTGCCTGCTCTGCTGTCGAACTCAAGAACTCAGTAGGGGACCAGTACATAAGGCTCGAAATCCCAAGGTGCCCGGCGCTCGGCACGGTCTAAAGCCTACTCCGGAGTGGCACTCGAGGGGAGCGACCCACACGAGTAAAGTATCACTGTCACACATATCTCACAATAGCAGGACTGGATCATGACTATGATCAAAGTGGGAAACTCCGTCCACTAATGAAACCCCGATCTGATGCAATAATACTCAAAAGTGGGAAATACCATCCACTAGAGAAATCTGATACCCAATCTGATGCAATAGTAAACATCCGGTCAACCGCCCAAAGTCCGCGGTCACCGCAATAACCCACAACCCACAATTGGGTAAAATAATCAAGATCCGGTCAACCGCCTACTGTCCGCGGTTGCCGCAATAACCCCCAATCCAACATCAGGTACACCCTGTCACTGACCCTCAGGTCCCGGCTACACTATCCCAAACCTCTGCTCGAACTCGAGCAACATGACTCAAAAGTCTAAATAAGAAGGAGAAAGAAAGCAATCATGGTTTCTCCTAAGTCAAATCCCAATATGATAGTGTAGCAATAAAATAGTGGCCTATCTAGATGTCCAAATAAGCATGCAAAAGTCCTCATGCAATGTGAAAGGGAGAATATGTCAAATAACAGTTTACATGTGTAATAATTAATAATATCCACATAAATATCACCATCAGGCTAAAATCATCAGTCGACTACACATGTATAAGATCCCTGTTCCATAATAATTCCCAGAGTGAAACCCGCACATTGATATATCATTATGTCCCAACAGTTAATCCATTTAATCCACTTTCATAAAATCTGGGTGCTAATGTAGCATGTTAATTATCACAATTAAGTATTCCCCGCAATCATGTTCCAACAGTGATATTATCCCAAAATATGCTATATCCACATAATTAATCCCAGAAGATAGGCTCACATGTATATCAGTCAATCATGCATGATAATCAATCAATATGCTCAATAGTGGGGTTTTCTAATAAACTTAGTGAGTAAGTCAGATATAGAGGCAAGCAACAACCACCCACCTGAAGCGCTAACTGTCCGGGTCCATACAGCTGAAAATACCAAAAACTCCAATCCTGCGCTCCAACAAGTACAGTACACCCGAAACACTCCTGGCACAACACAAAGTCCACTAAATACATTTAGGTTCCCAAATATTGCTTTAATTAACCCATACAACAACAGTCCCGAAACTGTTAAATTATCACCTGCAGAAAGTGCCCAGAAAAATCCCAGAAAAATATCACAGCGATCCTCGCATCGATAGCTTCGAAACGGTACCTTGCACGCCCAAATCCGAGTTCGGTAAGTCAAGTTATAAATTCGGCAAGGTGGTAATCCAAACATCAAACTGTGAAGAAAAACTGCACACTGTACACTGAGAAAACAGTAATTTTCACCTTCGAAACAATTTCCTAAAATCCCAGAAAAATCACCACTGTGTTCCTCGCGACGAGTAGATCAAAATCGACTCTTGAATCGCCTCGATCCGATGTTCCTAGGCTGAGATAAAAATTCGGCAAGTTGGTGCTGTCCAAAATCCACCACAGAAAAATGGGGGTCAAAGATGCCTCGGGAAACGTGCCAAAAGTGCGAAACGGAGCGAAGCGATCAACACGAAAATCGAAGCCTTACCTCTTAGGAACACGCTGTCGAAGAAATCGTCCAAAAACTCCTCCTGGTTTGCTCACAGCGAAATTCTGACTGAACTGCGACGATAATGGGCCGAAATGGGGGAAAACCGAGGCGAACTGTAAAAATGATATCGCCGTTGCCGAGCTTCCAGATATTCCGGGGATCCACCAAGAGATCAAGAACATCAAGGGGAACATCTTTCATATTGAGCTCTCCCTCCCATTCTCTCTCTAAGCTCGGAAAAAGGTGAGAAAGAGGGAGAGGAGGGGGTATTTATAGGCCCACCAAAAGAATTGCGGAAATTACCCCTGTGTCCCCGGTTTCGGGCGCATGGGGATTTCCGGGCTGCTACAGTGCGGCCCGGCCCAACACTTTCGGGCGCGCACAGTAGCCCGGCCCACACGGCCCACGCCCGCACACCCGATCCGGTCGGACCGCACACCCGTCCGACCCGCTCCACACGCTGACACGTGTCCCCGAACACCGAACAGGCAACCCGGCCGCTCCCCACGCGCCACGTGGCCGCCCGGGTCAACGGGGCCGTTGGCGCCCGCCAATGGCGGGCCGCCACGTGGCGCCCGCGTGCGCCACCCGGCGCCGTGCCCGCCACGCCCGCCGGCAGCCGCCTGCCCCGCCTGCCGGCCGCCTGCCACCGCCGCCTGCCACGCCGTACGCGCACAGTAGCACATCCAATCCTTGCTTGCCACGTGTCCAAGGAATAACTTCGCTGAACCCGGTGCACAAAACCCCAACACCGCGCCAATGAAAAACCGCCACGTGTCCCTATCCGGTCCACCGTACACCGCGCACCGCCGCGCCTGCCGCGCACAGTGGCGCGCCCAATCCCCGCGCGCCACGTGTCCATCCTCTCGCTCACTGCACCCGGTGCACCCGACTTCATGAACCGAACCAATAGAAAGATGCCACGTGTTTTCCCGCCCGGTCCACTGTGCACCGCACAACTCCGTAGACCGGGACCAGTGAACCACCCAATGGGAAACTGCCACGTGGCCCCCGGCTCCGGTGCACGCCTGCCGCGTGGACCGCGCGCCCTGCCCGCGCGCTGCGCGCTGCCCGCGCCTGCCCGCCGCCGCGCTGCCGCCTGCCCGAGGCCGCGCCGCCGCTCTCCGCCGCCGCCCGCCGCCGCCGGCGATCGCCGGAAGTACTGTTCCGGCGTGAACAGTAACCCGAGCTCCGAATTGACAAGTGGGTAGTCCATTTTGACCGTTTTCGCGCGCTGAATCCGAATTTGACGTCCGTTTCGCCAAATTCCAACTCTAAAAATTGCCGAAGGCACCCGGAAATGCGTTCTAGGTCCAAACTTCGTGCGGAGCCCAATTAAATATCCAATTCGCGCGAAACCACTTCTAAACCCTCCACGGGGTCCTCCGATCACTCACATGATCCATTTGGGCCCGAAGTCCAACTCTTGTGCCCAATTATGCCCCAAACACCTCCAACACACCATGTAGGCCTCCAACAGCCACCCCAACGCACTGTAGCAGCTCTGCGGAGATCCGGGTCATCACATCCTCCCCCACTAAAAGAAAGTTTCGTCCTCGAAACTAAAGTCGTTCCTCAACACGGAATCTCAACCAAATAAAGGGGGGTAAACATCCAATCATCCACCACTCAAGCTCCCAAGGCTGACAAGTACCTCCTCCAAAGGCGCGATGCGGTCCTCGGGTCTCCATCTAGAACAAAGTAAAGGCGGGCACTCCAGAAAAACCGCACCAACTCAACCGAGTGCAGCTGGGCTAACCGCTCGAGCTACCAAGTAATCTGCATCGGTACAAGCCTCCGCTCTTCCCAGGGCCTCAGATGATCCAACCACAAGTCCATCGGCACAACAAGCTTGATCCAAGTACCTCTGTACTCCCGGGCATCCAATATAAATCCTCCAACTGATCACGTAAACTCTGATCTCTAATCCAAAAATAATCAGGGTGTAGAAACACCTCCCCCAACTCTTGGGCATCAGCACACAACTATAAGCAGTCGAGAGAACCAGATCACAAATCAATCTTCGAGAAAATCCCGTACCCTTTCAGCTGGTAAATCCAATCCTCCATGCTCGAAAAAAATACCAGCTCCAGACGATCACTTCATCAAATTCCGGGAGTTGTGCCCTCAACTCCCAAACCAGTGACGTGCTAGGCACTCCGAAAGGGAAAGAGCCCTCAGTGACACCATCATACGCCACGTCTGCCTCGACAGTCCACACAGCGCCAGCTGTGGCATCAACAAGCTCGACCTCTGACAGCTTTCCTGCTCCAGGTATCCGCCACCACAGTGGCCCTATCAGGGTGATATTGGATGCTTGCCACAAATCCAACTGTAACTTCATAGCTACAATGGGAGGCATCACAGTATCACAAATCCATCTCCCAACACTGGCGATGCAGAAATCAGGACTGGTATCAATCTCATCACCAAATCGTCGAGCTCTGCTGGCACTATCCGGCTCACAAGCTCCTCACCTCAATAAATAACTGCCGGTCTCGGCCATTCTCGCATAGCATCCCTTTTTGGCCGGACTTCCACCACCGCCTCTCATGGCTAGGCTAAGTAATCCAGGAAGATATGCTCTCGAAGCTAAAACTCGTACCACAACAACTTGGCACACAGCTTCTTCCTCGCAGACCTTGTCACACCATCTATCAGTACTCCACCAGCTCTAAACCATACAGAGATGGGGTAAAATCAAAATATCCCGGAAGAATATCTCAAATAATTCTTCCAAGTGCAGCAAGAATACACAATTCCTCAAATCCTAAGACGACAGGGCCTTAGTCATTCCATCTGTCCCCACTGTACTCATAATGCCCCTACTGGGTCCCGAACACCATCTTGGCTAAACACTCAGCTGTATGATTCCAAAAAGATACCTGCATCCTAAGCAGGCCACTGACGGGGTATAACTCCATCAAAAGGTCCTAAATAATATCCAGACTTGCCTGCGGTCATCCCACACAAGGACCCTCACTGTCGTGTGTCCACGACGTGACATCACCACCGTGTATCAACGGTGTGGCATCACCACCGTACATCGACGGGGTGGCACTAGGTCGAACAGACCCTCGATCCATCAGATCCTGCAACTGCGTCATCAGCTCTGTCAGCTCTACAGGTGGTATCCAATGAGGTGCTATCGGGGTTGGCGTGGTTCCCAGAACCACGTCAACCGCAATCTCAATCTCCCTAATCGACGGCATTATCATCAGCTCCGGTGGAATCACACCCGGGATCTCACGATAACAGGGATATCCTTGCGTCCCGGTGCCGCCGTAAGCACCTCTCGCATTGTCGCAGCAACCTGTGTGCTCTGACTGTCTCAATGAACAAGTCCCTAATGTCTGCTTGCAGAAGATCATAACCTTCTCTCTCCGCAGTCATACACCATGTGGCACTGTGCCAACCAATCCCACGCAAGGGTCAAACACTGACCAGGTACAAATACCAATAAACCTGCCGATACCACTCGAGGTCTCAACTGCACTGGACATGATCCACAACCTCCCCCACATGCACCATCCCAACAGGAACCTGTACCTCAAGTGCATGTGGTAACAAATCTACCTCTAGTCCATGCAGGAATGCAACATGCTCTAACTTCGACTGCTGTGATGAAATCACACCTGCGACGACCCGATCCACTGCCTTGGTGCCCTCCACCCAGGCAGCACAGTCTCAATCGCTCACTGTAGGTGGTCGTCACTTAATCTGCCTAAAAACCAAGGCTATCCGTAAAAAGGAGCACAATTCTCCGCCTTTGCTCACACTGAGGCAAGGAATAAAGCCCTTCGCAGACAACAATCCACGCTACCGCTGCGCCACTCTGATGACGATGCTGATGCTGCCACCGGGGTCCACCTGACCTCTGACATCTCAGAAAATCCATTATCGCAATCGTCATATAACAAAACACAATTAATTCCTGCAATTCCTCATTCAATTATCCTTACTCAGCTCACCCCTCAAACACATCTATTGTACCCCAAGCATGCAGGTTAATAATCACAAAGGGTAACCTTCTTTTGGGTAAGCTTTACATAATCCGTCCACAAGGATGTCCACCATCCAGGAAGGAAAAACGAAAGTGCCACAGCCAACCGATCTGTCCCCCAGCACTTAGCGCCAAGCGCCTCTATCCAGAACTCACCTCTGGCGGCAGATCCTTATCCAAAGGAACTGCAACAGTACACTCCATACACAATGCCTACTCCATCGAGGCATCTAAAATCCAAAATCCAAGACAGGGGGGAATCAGATAACAAAAGGGTATTCTGGCGCAATCCACTGCCAGTCGCACCCATCCTACGTGCTTCGTCCCTCGAAACCTGGAGCGCACAATTCAATCACTACATCAACTCTCTATCACAGGGAGACTCTCAATCGATCACTCCATCACCACCAACCATGATTCTGCCTCCAAGGGCTCCAACTCAAATCCCTGAATCGGGGTGGTTTATCTGCCAAAAGTGGCTCCATCCATCAATGATGTCCCACAACTCATCAGCTGTCAGCTATCCGCCCCCCACCTCGGTGCCTCGGCACTAAACATTGGCACGGAGGGGCCACTCGCTCCATCGGCGTCTCAGAAATCACTGCCGCTGAGAATACTGTAATCAGGTGGTCTCAGGAGAAAAACACTGTCGGGCTGCCCACTGCTCCGACAACTGTGTCACCCCGACCAGCGGCTCACTCTGCCGCTGGTATACCTCTGGCAATCCTGCCATCGGGGCCTGAAGCTCTCTAACCTCAATCTGGGTATCCGGCCCCAAAACAATCCGCTCAAGCTCCACCGCTGCGACGAGTGCACACCAATCCGCACAACGCGTCGGGGAGACACCGCTCACCACGACCAACTGCACCACAGCACAAAACAAAACTCGACCCAATCCGGCGAGAGTCTAGAGCATGTCAACCGTTCCGCCGCATTATGTTGTCTGCAGCCAACATAATTGCTTAGGAGAATAAACATGCCAATCACCCATCCCATCACTCGGGAGAGGTATAAAACTCAATCAGGACTCTCGCAAAACTCACGACTCTCACGAAGTCATCCTAGGGTCCAACCATAAGCCTAGGGTTTCTACAGTCCCAATTGACCTATCCCTAAGCTCTGATACCAACTTAATCTGTCACGCCCCGGGGTCGAAACTGCGACCCGGGCTCGCCAACAGATCCGCCACCTATGCCAAAACCCGCATAGGCGAAGCGTCTAACCTGCAAAAGATAGTACTATAGCTACACAAATATCAGAGCTGAAATAAAATGCTGTAAAATAAAATCCAATTACTATACATCATGAAATAGAGTACAATATCCATTCCCTCAAATACAGATAATCATCATACAATGTCCTCACTACAGCATCTCTCAACTATAAAAGGAAATAAACTAAAACTATAGTACATCAGTCTCAACTCTGTCTCTCCAAATACAAAAGATCTCCCTCCAAGGATAACAGTAAATATCAGCTGACAGCTATCAGGAATCTCCAGCCAGGGGTACAGCTGCACACATCGGGTGGTACAGATCTAGCTCGTGACTCCCTCGCCCCGAACAACGATCAAGATCAGCAACTCCCAAGGAGGACTCTGCAAAACAGGGGGGAAGAAAGGAAAGGAAAAACAACAATGGGGGTGAGAACCACTAGTAAACCAGTAGCCTCCCCCTGTGGGTAAAGCCTCAAGCTCCGGCGTACCCACTAAGTCTACTAGAGGCAAGAAAAGGGCAAGGGGGTAAAGCTGTAACAGAACTACTGAATAAAAGGGGAAACCACCACAAGTATGCCTCTAAATGCAATACCGAAGGAAATGACGGTATGAATGCATCGGAAAACAGATCCTGACCAAATAGACCCAATCTAGACACCAGTAAAAACTGGTACTGCCTGCTCTGCTGTCGAACTCAAGAACTCAGTAGGGGACCAGCACATAAGGCTCGAAATCCCAAGGTGCCCGGCGCTCGGCACGGTGTAAAGCCTACTCCGGAGTGGCACTCGAGGGGAGCGACCCACACGAGTAAAGTAACCCTGTCACACATATCTCAAAATAGCAGGACTGGATCATGACTATGATCAAAGTGGGAAACTCCGTCCACTAATAAACCCCGATCTGATGCAATAATACTCAAAAGTGGGAAATACCATCCACTAGAGAAATCTGATACCCAACCTGATGCAATAGTAAACATCTGGTCAACCGCCCAAAGTCCACGGTCACCGCAATAACCCACAACCCACAATTGGGTAAAATAATCAAGATCCGGTCAACCGCCTACTGTCCGCGGTTGCCGCAATAACCCCCAAATCCAACATCAGGTACATCCTGTCACTGACCCTAAGGTCGTAGCTACACTATCCCAAACCTCTGCTCGAACTCGAGCAACATGACTCGAAAGTCTAAGTAAGAAGGAGAAAGAAAACAATCATGGTTTCTCCTAAGTCAAATCCCAATATAATAGTGTAGCAATAAAATAGTGGCCTATCTAGATGTCCAAATAAGCATGCAAAAGTCCTCATGTAATGTGAAAGGGAGAATATGTCAAATAACAGTTTACATGTGTCATAATTAATAATATCCACATAAATATCACCATCAGGCTAAAATCATCAGTCGACTACACATGCATAAGATCCCTGTTCCATAATAATTCCCAGAGTGAAACCCGCACATTGATATATCATTATGTCCCAACAGTTAATCCATTTAATCCGTTTTTCATAAAATCTGGGTGCTAATGTAGCATGTTAATTATCACAATTAAGTATGTCCCCGCAATCATGTCCCCCCAGTGATATTATCCCAAAATATGCTATATCCACATAATTAATCCCCCAAAGATAGGCTCACATGTATATCAGTCAATTAGGCATGATAATCAAACAATATGCTCAATAGTGGGGTTTTCTAATAAACTTAGTGAGTAAGTCAGATATAGAGGCAAGCAACAACCACCCACCTGAAGCGCTAACTGTCCGGGTCCATACAGCTGAAAATACCAAAAACTCCAATCCTGCGCTCCAACAAGTACAGTATACCCGAAACACTCCTGGCACAACACAAAGTCCACTAAATACATTTAGGTTCCCAAATATTGCTTTAATTAACCCATACAACAACAGTCCCGAAACTGTTAAATTATCACCTGCAGAAAGTGCCCAGAAAAATCCCATAAAAATATCACAGCGATCCTCGCATCGATAGCTTCGAAACGGTACCTTGCACGCCCAAATCCGAGTTCGGTAAGTCAAGTTATAAATTCGGCAAGGTGGTAATCCAAACATCAAACTGTGAAGAAAAACTGCACACTGTACACTGAGAAAACAGTAATTTTCACCTTCGAGGCAATTTCCTAAAATCCCAGAAAAATCACCACTGTGTTCCTCGCGACGAGTAGATCAAAATCGACTCTTGAATCGCCTCGATCCGATGTTCCTAGGCTGAGATAAAAATTCGGCAAGTTGGTGCTGTCCAAAATCCACCACAGAAAAATGGGGGTCAAAGATGCCTCGGGAAACGTGCCAAAAGTGCGAAACGGAGCGGAGCGATCAACACGAAAATCGAAGCCTTACCTCTTAGGAACACGCTGTCGAAGAAATCGTCCAAAAACTCCTCCTGGTTTGCTCACAGCGAAATTCTGACTGAACTGCGACGATAATGGGCCGAAATGGGGGAAAACCGAGACGAACTGTAAAAATGATATCGCCGTTGCCGAGCTTCCAGATATTCCGGGGATCCACCAAGAGCTCAAGAACATCAAGGGGAACATCTTTCATATTGAGCTCTCCCTCCCATTCTCTCTCTAAGCTGCGGAAAAAGGTGAGAAAGAGGGAGAGGAGGGGGTATAAATAGGCCCACCAAAAGAATTGCGGAAATTACCCCTGTGTCCCCGGTTTCGGGCGCATGGGGATTTCCGGGCTGCTACAGTGCGGCCCGGCCCAGCATTTTTCGGGCGCGCACAGTAGCACGGCCCACACGGCCCACGCCCGCACACCCGATCCGATCGGACCGCACACCCGTCCGACCCGCTCCACACGCTGACACGTGTCCCCGAACACCGAACAGGCAACCCGGCCGCTCCCCACGCGCCACCTGGCCGCCCGGGTCAACGGGGCCGTTGGCGCCCGCCAATGGCGGGCCGCCACGTGGCGCCCGCGTGCGCCACCCAGCTGCCGTGCCCGCCACGCCCGCCGGCAGCCGCCTGCCCCGCCTGCCGGCCGCCTGCCACCGCCGCCTGCCACGCCGTACGCGCACAGTAGCACATCCAATCCTTGCTTGCCACGTGTCCAAGGAATAACTTCGCTGAACCTGGTGCACAAAACCCCAACACCGCGCCAATGAAAAACCGCCACGTGTCCCTATCCGGTCCACCGTACACCGCGCACCGCCGCGCCTGCCGCGCACAGTGGCGCGCCCAATCCCCGCGCGCCACGTGTCCATCCTCTCGCTCACTGCACCCGGTGCACCCGACTTCATGAACCGAACCAATAGAAAGATGCCACGTGTTTTCCCGCCCGGTCCACTGTGCACCGCACAACTCCGTAGACCGGGACCAGTGAACCACCCAATGGGAAACTGCCACGTGGCCCCCCGCTCCGGTGCACGCCTGCCGCGTGGACCGCGCGCCCTGCCCGCGCGCTGTGCGCTGCCCGCGCCTGCCCGCCGCCGTGCTGCCGCCTGCCCGAGGCCGCGCCGCCGCTCTCCGCCGCCGCCCGTCGCCGCCGGCGATCGCCGGAAGTACTGTTCCGGCGTGAACAGTAACCCGAGCTCCGAATTGACAAGTGGGTAGTCCATTTTGACCGTTTTCGCGCGCTGACTCCGAATTTGACGTCCGTTTCGCCAAATTCCAACTCTAAAAATTGCCGAAGGCACCCGGAAATGCGTTCTAGGTCCAAACTTCGTGCGGAGCCCAATTAAATATCCAATTCGCGCGAAACCACTTCTAAACCCTCCACGGGGTCCCCCGATCACTCACATGATCCATTTGGGCCCGAATTCCAACTCTTGTGCCCAATTATGCCCCAAACACCACCAACACACCATGTAGGCCTCTAACAGCCACCCCAACGCACTGTAGCAGCTCTGCGGAGATCCGGGTCATCACAACACCACAGCCCTCTTTTTTGTGTTGTTGTATTATTGGGGGGGAGGCTCACCCCTATTTATAGGCCTTCAAAGAAGTTGGTTGGATTTTTCTAGAGCTTCTACAACATTCTACCATGGGCTAACTTTAGTGCATTCTAGAATATTCTATTGTAAAAAGTATCTTGCCCTTATTCTAGTGCCTTCTAGAGCATTCTAATATTCTTTAGCATAGTAAAAAGAGAAATATAGAGAGAGAGGCTGTGTTGACTCTTTCAATACTCCCCCTCAACACTGACTCTCTCTTAGTGCTGTTTTACTGAGCATTCCTAATTGCTTTCTAAACTCTTCAAACTTTGCAGTGCTTAGTCCTTTGGTGAATATATCAGCTATTTGCTCTTCTGTTTTGATTGGCTTCATATTAATTTCTCCTTGCAGCACCTTCTCCCTTATGAAATGGTGATGTACTTCTATATGTTTTGTTCTTGCATGGAAGACTGGATTCTCCGCAAGGCGCACAGCTGATTGGTTGTTGCAATAGAGATCCACTCCATAATCTGTAGCTTGATATAAGTTATTCATCAACTGAATCAACCATGTGCTCTCTTGTGCCGCCATTGCTGCTGACCTGTACTCTGCTTCAGTTGTAGAGAGCGATACAGTCAGTTGTCTTTTGCTGCACCAAGAGACTATTGCCGAACCAAGGCTGAATGCATATCCTGTAGTTGACCGCCTTGTATCGTGGTCTCCAGCATAGTCAGCATCACAATAGCCTCTAAGCTTACATGTCTCTTCTTTTCTATATAAGAGGCCGTAGTCGATAGTCCCCTTTATATATCTTAGAATGCGTCGAACTCCTTCTAGATGAGGCTTCCTTGGCTGCTGCATGTATCGACTAACTACTCCAACTGCATATGCTATGTCTGGTCAGGTCATTGTCAGATATATCAAACTACCGACCAGTTGTCGATACATGGTTGAGTCAGCCAGTTCCTTCCCTTCTTCTGCACACAATCTGATATTTGGGTCTATCGGTGTAGAGATAGGCTTACAGTTTAGCATGCCATACCTTTGAAGAAGATCCTTGGTGTACTTCTGCTGACAAAGGAATAGACCGCTTTGCATTTGCTCCACCTCGAGCCCGAGAAAGTGTTTCAGCTCTCCGAGCTCCTTCATTTGAAAGCGTATGGATAGATTTTCTCTCGTATTATTGATCTCCTCTTTATCATCTCCGGTAATGATTAGGTCATCCACGTAGACTAGTACGATGGATATTTTCTCCTGTAGCTTCTTGACGAATAAGCTTGAATCTGCAGGTGTAACTTGATATCCACTTTGCACTAAAAACTCACCTATTTTGCCGTACCATGCTCTTGGTGCCTGTTTTAGACCGTATAGAGCTTTTCTTAACTTACATACGTATTGAGGATGAGTCTTGCTCTCGAAACCTTTTGGTTGCTCCATATATATGTCTCGATCGACCTTCCCATGTAGGAATGCATTCTTCACGTCCATTTGCCACAGCTTCCATGCTTTACTAGCGGCAAGTGCTATCAACACTCGTACAGTTGTGATCTTAGCTACTGGACTGAACGTCTCATCGTAGTCCAGTCCATATTGCTGTGAGAACCCCCGAGCTACTAGTCGAGCTTTGTACCTTTCTACTGACCCATCTGGACGAGTCTTTACCTTATATACCCATCGACATGAAATGGGTTTCACGTCCTTGGGCTTCGGTACCATCTTCCAAGTTTGGTTTTGTTTTAGCGCCTGGATCTCTTCGTCCATCGCGTCTCTCTACTCTTTGGTTGTAACAGTTTCTTCATAGGAGGCTGGCTCTTTTGGGGTCTCTTTTTCTTCAGCAAGAGCAGCATTTGCATATTTAGGATTAGGTTTTCTTTGTCTAGAAGACCTTCGTAACTGCGTACCTGTATCTTCAAGTTGGCTTGGTCGGTCTTCTTCTAGGATTTGATGATGCACGCCAATCCTTCAAGGTTCTGGAGACTTCTGGAGTTGCTGCTCATCATTGGTTGGCTCCATAGAGGGTTGACTGTCTTCTTCTTGCTCTGGCACGATTTTTTCTCCTTGTTCTTGCTGTCCAAGCTTTTCTTGTAGCTTGATTTCTATCTCTTTAGAGTCTGGTAGTATCACCTCTTGTGAGGACCACCAAGACGATGCCTCATCGAACACAACGTTTCTTGACGTGTGGGAACGACCAGTTGTTGGATCACAACATCTCCACCCTTTTCTTTCGCTATCGTACCCAACGAAGATACATCGAATCGCCTTCTTGTCGAATTTACTTCGAAGATGATCGGGTACGAATACATAACATACGCAACCAAAGACTCGAAAATGACTTACTGTGGGCTTGATCTTCCACAGTACTTGATAAGGAGAGATAAATCCCAACTTTGGTTGAGGTAGCCGGTTGATAACATGTGTTGCTGTCTTCATACATTCTGCCCAAAATCTGCCTGGTGCATTCTTTGCATGTAGCATGTTTCTGCTAAGTGCCTATTCTTTCTCTCAGCTATACCATTTTATTGCGGAGTGCGTGGACACGTGAGTTGTCTTCTTATTTTACACTCTCGCAGGTATGTCGAGAACTCTATTGAGGCATATTCACCTCCATTATCCGTGCGTAGGCATCGTATATTATAACCAGTTTCGCCTTCAACTTTTTCTTTCAACTCTCTAAATTTTTTAAGTACTTCAGCTTTTTCTTTAATAAAATAAACCCAGACGTACCTCGAAAAGTCGTCGATGAACGTAACCATATAGCGCATGCCACTTATTGACGTTTGCTTGACTGGTCTGAAAACATCAGAGTGCACGAGCTCTAGCGGCTCCTTAGCTCTATATTTGGATTCGGTGTATGGAAGTTGATGGGCTTTACCAAACTGGCATCCTGCGCAAATCGTATCTCCACGAACTTCGAGTTGAGGCAAGCCTTTCAACATGCCGCGCTCCATCATAATTTTGAGTTTGTGATAGCCTACGTGTCCCAGTCTTGCATGCCATAAGTCAGCAGTGTCACCTTTTCGAGTCTTTTCTACGTATGCCGATTCTGCGGACATTACGTAGATCGACTCTACTTTCTTTCCTTCCATTAATTGTATACCAGATATCTTGGGACTGCGAAATACTTTGACATCTTGTGGCCCAAATACTACATAGTTGCCTGATGCAGTTAATTGTGATACTGATAAGAGATTATTCTTCATACCTGGGACATGGTAGACGTTTTGTAGTTGTACTTGATGTGGACTGAATCGGGGTGTAATGATCGTCTTTCCTATATGAGTGATTGGCAGTTTTGAGTTATTAGCTGTCACCACTACTCTTTCTCCTTTATATTCTGTTACGCCGAGCAGCTTGCTTCTATCACCGGTCATATGATTGGAACATCCAGAATCGATGATCCAATCTGCACTGTAATCTACCTCTCTAGGATTTGTTATTGTTGTAAGTGCATATATTGGTACCTGCTCCTTGTCGGGATGGCTGTCGCCATCTGTCTCTATAATGGCGAGAGAAGCTTGAGCATCCCACTCTTCTTCACCGTTGTCAGTTGCTTGGCGGTCTCCAGATGTCGCCATGTTGCCTTGTGCTTGTTTCTTTAGGTGCCAACATTCTCGGGCAAAATGTCCTTTCTTGCCGCAGTGATAGCATTCTCCATTTCGTCGTTTGTCGCCTTTCGGCCGCCAGTTATTTTGCTCCTTTTGGTTATGGACTCTCTCTGCAAGGTGGCTCTCTCCAGATCTTTGCATTGACCCACTGAACTCCTTTAGTGGCTTCATATTTTTCGGCCTTCCTGTTGCTCGACTTTTTCTTTTAAACGCTGAAAAGTGCTTCTTCTTCATTTTTCAGTGAGACTCCAGCCATTTGTTTTAGCTAGAGCCTCCTGATTAGCCAGAAGATTTTCTAGCTCTACTAACGTTGGTTGGGTGGGCCAACCTCGAATAGCAGTAATAAACCCGTTATACTCGGGTTTTAGGCCGTGAATAATAATTCTCTTCATCCGCTGATCACTAATTTTTGATTCTGAATCTAATTGGGAGATTTCACGGCGAGGGACTTTACCTTCATGAAATACTGGCTGATCGTCATGTTGCCTTGCGATATTGCCATCAGCTCAGTCTCCAGCAGTTGAAGTCGAGCATCGTTCTTCTTCGAGAATAGCGAGGCGAGGGTGTCCCATGCAGCCTTGGGTGTATCTGCTTCTTTAATATGCTCCAGCAGCTCTTCTTCAATCGTCGTTTTCAAGACGAACATCGCCTTTCCTGCCTTGATACGCCACTTCCTGAGCACCTTTGCATTTTCCTTCGGCGGTGGAATAACCTTGGTACCGCCGATCACCTCCCACAGATCCTGCCCTTGCAGGTAGGACTCAATGCAGGTTTGCCAATAACCATAATTATGGTTATTTAGCTTCTTAATTCCGCTAGTTGTACCAGCAAGATCTGCCATAGTGACTTGGTGATCGCCCAGTAGTCAACCAAGTAAGTCTGGTCCCAGACCAACCAACTTCACAGTCCCAGATTGTGCACCAGCAGGAGCTCCGATACCAAATTGTAGAGTATTGGCGTATCAAAATAAGAATAAGACTACTTTTCAAATAACTTTTATATACACCCTCTCTATCTACTCTCTCACATACTTTACCTCAACACTACACCACAGCCCTCTTTTTTGTGTGTTGTATTATTGGGGGGGGGGGGGGGGGGGGGGGGGGGCTCACCCCTATTTATAGGCCTTCAAAGAAGTTGGTTGGATTTTTCTAGAGCTTCTACAGCATTCTATCATGGGCTAACTTTAGGGCATTCTAGAATATTCTATTGTAAAAAGTATCTTGCCCTTATTCTAGTGCCTTCTAGAGCATTCTAATATTCTTTAGCATAGTACAACAATATGATGTTTACTATGGAACAAATAAAGGAATTGCTAAAGGTGGACCTAATCAATCTAGCTTCTGGAACAACTCTCTAATCCAAAGAGCACGAGTCGTGCATTTCACAAATAGAAAAGCCAAAGGCTTTTGTTGTGGCGGAAAGTTGAAACAAAGTTTCTAGACCCCAAAGCAGAAGCTCAAGCTCCAACTAGAAGCTTCTACTTTTGTTGAAGCAAAGGAAATGGGGGTTGCGCTTCTTCAAGAAGTACTTTTGCAGAAGCTTAGGACAAACAGGCCTCAACAACCTGGACCCCAACAGATATAGATCTCAACCGCTTGATGTCCCATGCGAGCCACATATGCAAGGCACAATATTAATGGAGAAAAGTCCTTCGAGTTAAAACAAACTGCTAATAAATGGAGAAAATTATGCATTCCTGCAGGTAAATAACGACTAAGAGCTGGAAAGTTGAAGAGGCACTGAGAAAATGGTGCATTAGGAAGTAACATGCCATTAGTGAATATCCAGTGGTTGAGTAGTTTTCAAAATGTACGCTACAACAAGAGAAGACTATTATTATTACTGTTACAGTTTGAGTTATATATTTGCGTTTTCAAGCCCACATTGCTTCACTCATCTCTTGAACATCACTTAATAATTGAAGCTAAATAATTTTTATTTTAACACCATACAAGAAAATGCCTCAAATGGTAGCCAAAAGAAAAAAAGGGTACCGACCATATAGGTTATATTGTGCACTGCATAGGGACAATAGAATAAGAAGTATTATCTAGTATAGTAGCAGTTAAAATGAAGTACAAATTAGGTATACTTTACAACTAAATGCTATGATAAAATGCTTTTAACAACCTCTCAGAAATTCTATTGCTTCATCAAGCACCAAGTTTACTAGTTGATCATAACCTTTCAAAGTTCCTGTGACTGCAAGATAAACAAATGGTCAGAATACCTATATTAGTCAAATTTATACACAGCAATACATAATTGAAAGGCTTTGCAAGATGTGAGCAGTATTAATAAGCTTCAAATCAGCAAGGTTTATTAATTATTTTTACACAGTGATCACAATTATTAGACTGATCTCCAGCAACATTGGTATTCTTCTTCGAAAATGTAGTATAACTCGGGCTATCCGAAATATCAAAAATAACTTAAATATACCTCCCAATTGACTGAAATTCGGCAGTAGCTTTAACTTTCTCCTTTTTTTTTCTCCCTTAATTAGTTTCAGTGATCTCTTTATTTCGTAAAATTTTTTGATCAAAATTGCTGAACCTAATCTGAAACAACTAGAACTGCCAAAGTTGATATTTCAGCCACAGCTGAAGCCAAAACCTCAAACCATAGTAATACTTATATTTCATGTCATATTTGAGCAGAATGGGAAAGGCAAGCTTCAGAAAGGACCAAATATTTAATCTATCCTAAAATAGTTTGAGGACCAAATATTTAATCTATCCTAAAATTAAGAATGTAATGCAAGAATATCTAAATATATTAGCTAGGTATAAAAATTATTTTTAAGAAGATAAATGAAACTATTTGAAAAATAAGATAATAAAATTAAGATTTCTGGAAATTTGGCAACTGCTTGATTTCCAGAAAAAGCATGCAAAAAAATTCTTAAAAAAAAAAAAAAAGTTTTTCGCATGTTTGCCTTTAAGAAATATTATTTTTTTTTTGAACATTCTTTTTAAAATCTTATATAAAAACTAGTATCTTCGGTTTTCAAAAAAAAAAAAAACAGGAAATAATGTTTTCCACATAATCTACTTTTTTTTTCTTTTTAAAATAGAAAAATAAAAAAAAAGCATAATTTTTTTCGACAAATTTATATAAAAAATTTATTAATTTTGCGTTTCGGCAAAAGTGGACCGCCTCTTTCATTTTTGCATATCCACTCCAAATTTTTTAGAAATTGATCAAAATATTTTTTTTTTTTTTTCTTTTTCTTTTTTTTTCTTATTTTTTTTGTTCACTCGAAATTCATCTTTCTCATCTTCTTCTTCTTGAGCTCGTCGCCTCACTCCTATGCCCCACCACCCTCGCTCCATGCAACGTCCAAGCTACCACCACCCCCTCCACCGCTATGGACATGCCGCTCTCACTCCAACCACACCCGCGCCTACACCAACGCTCATGCCCACGCCCACGCCCACGCCCACGCCCACACCAACTAGTTTCTGATGGACACAACGTCATGAGCACGGGAGCGGGCGCAAGCATGGCGGGAGCGGGTGCGGCGCTCCGAATTCGGCGTGGCCTATGGGGTGGTGGCTATAGTAGAGAGTGCGAGAGAGGCCGCAATAGCAAAAAAAAAGAATAATAAACAAAAAAAAAAAGAATAGAAATAAAAAAAAAATCTATAAAAAAAAGTTAAGAACGACAGAAAAATAAAAAAGAAGATTAAATTGCACTGTTAAGATAAAATTACACTGTTTCAGAAAAATTTTACACTATTTTAAATGAAAATTATACTATTTGGAACGAGAGTTACACTATTTAGACAAAAATTACACTTTTTGAACGAAAGTTATACTATTTTTTCTCCTTCTCCTCATTCTCTCCCTCCGCATCCTCGTGCTTGTTTTACGTCCATCCGGGGTCGGCGACTTGCGCTGGAGGTAGAGGAGAGCACGACGATATCGCAAAAGAGGGTGGCGGAGGCATAGGCGGCCTCCCTTGCCTCCAGCGGGAGGGTGCGCGGGCACAAGTGAGGACCCCCTGCCTCGCCTCCACCACGCTCGCGGGCATTGATAGGGGCGAAGGCGAGGTGGGGGGTGCGCGAGCTACCATATTCTTCAGCGTCGCCGCGCTCTCTTCCACCTCCACCATGTTAGATGTATGCCCTAGAAGCCAACTTGGCCGACACATATATTCTTTCTAGGATATAAATTTATATTTGACATTTTACATTATGAATGTTATTGGGTTTTTATTTCCATTCGTGTTGTGTATGTGTTCATGAATTGTCCAAGGAATTAATAAGATGATGATACGTATTCTCAAGAGTTGAGAATTTGAGACATGTATCATTAGTGATTAATTCCTAAATGCTCCCGATCGATGGATCATCACGGGGACAGTGATTGATCCGGTGAGATTGGTGCACAGTCGCTTCCCTTTTAGGGTAGACGAGTCTCGAGTCAACAGTGTAGGGACACTGGAGCGAATGTGCAGGTGGTTGTTGGAGAACAAGAGTACCGAGCGTGATCATCACGAGAAGTCACTTGGATGTCTACTCACTCGTCAGTGACTTACTCGATGTTGCAGTAGTGTGACTGGTCCTTTGACCTGCGGTGTCTCGGCTATTCACAATGGGGTTACTGTAGTTTGACTGTACATACACTTGGTCCCTAGCCATTTGGGTCCTTGCAGTCGGTGCATGTTGGCTACAGTAGGTTCGTTGTAGGAATAGGGTGTACACCTATATGGAATCTATCGCCCTTAGTAGAGAAGGGAGTTAGTCCTATGTGATTTATGAGACCGAGTTTAGAAGACCTTGGCCAAGGCGTAGTAAATAACGGAAAGGGTTTCCGATATTAGAAACTCGAGTCGAATAAATTTGACATATGACAGACGGTAAGGTTTGACGAGCAATTCCATGACCTTCGTCTAGTTGGGACTCCGGATAGAAGGATTGTATCACACGTTAACTGCACCTAGAGGTTCAGTATTCCATTCTACTGGAATGCCACTACATGCTGCTAGGCGTCACTGGTGGATTGTGGGACTCACGAGAATTATCTGGATGATGATCGATAATTCTTATTGGGCTGAGTTTGAATAGTTCTAACCCACTGAAAAGAGTTTCAGTGATATTGTTGATGGTAATCACAATATATCTCACTACCAGATAGAATAGAACCTATGGGGTCACACACATAAGAGGTTATGACTGATCGGATAGTTGGATCGCGATTTTTGAATCGCCTGAGACTTAATTGTCAATATGTTGATAATTGGACTAATTTGTAATTGTTACAAATTAAGGATATTAAAGTGCAAATGTTGCAAGAGAGGGCTTACTAATAGTTAGTAAGTTGTGAGATGACTTAAGTGCAAATGTTGCATTAATGATTTGATTTGATCAAATTAGAATTGTTCAAGTCGAATTAAATTAGGATTTAATCGATTGAACAGATTAGGGATAAGATAAACTTAAATCTAATTTTAATGTTTATCTTAATAATTATAAAAAGGGATTATATCCCACTTTATACTTACGAGTTTTCTTTAAGAGAAAAAAAGAAAAAGAAAACCCTAGCCGTCATCTTTCCTCGTCTTCCTCTTTTCTAAATATCCACATTAAAAGAAAGACGTTCTCTGCAAGGGAGCTAGCACCCCGGTGAGAATTTCGATCAAGTCGACAACCTCGTGTGGATACCCGTAGAGGCCGGACGCGTGTGCGGCTTCAAGAGAACCAAATTCCACGATCATCAAATTGCGGTGTAGATCTCCCCGCGCAAAGGTGAAGATTAGATCTTCCTCTTCCTTTTAATCTTAGATACATGAGGGATCCTGTTTTGCGTGGTTTTTGAGATCAGATCTCAAGTTTTTCATATTTGCCTATTTGATTTCTTTTTCCGCTGCGTTTATTTTGCGCAAAAACCTAACAGTGGTATCGGAGCCATCCTCATGTTATTTAAGATTAAAATTATAGTTTTGGATATTTTAAATCATTCTTTATTGATTGAATGATTGTTAAATCGTTTTACCAATTCAAATTTTAATTTTGATCAATTCGAAATTATTTTGATCCGCAGAATTAAAATAAAATAAAATAAATAAAATAAAATTTTATTTTTGTAAAATTTGATGAGATCAAATTTTGTTTTTAATATTTATATAATTTTGATAAGATCAAAATTTATTTTAAAATTTTATTATATTGATTAGATCAATTTATTTTATCGTAAAAATTGATGAGATCAAATTTTATATAGTTTTTGTTTTCACATAAGATGTGAATTATTGATGAGATCAATAGATATTTTTGCGGATTAAAATATTGATCAAAATTGTATGAATTAACTGTTTAGTTAAATCAAACGATTGATGAGATCGTATCGTTATGGTGATTTGATCACCTATTTTTCTGGATAATTGGTAAACGGTTAATTAAAATATCCAAAATTAATTATTATGATTGTGATGTATGAGATACATATGGGTGATGATCATGGATAGCAACCGATTTATTTTGTATGGACATGTGATGTATGATATGTATGCGGAATCCTGTAATTTTAAATTTGTTTAAATTAAGGACTCTGTGTTAGGGCTGTTTGGGTGCCTGCGAGCACGAGCCAATTTTATTTAGAGACCTGCGTGTCTCAATATATTAGAGATAAAAGTTATTTTATTCTTTAATTGGGTTGTATTATGTTTGATTGTACGTCATTGGTTGATTGGTGGGAAGCCGTTAGCACACAACAAGCCCAGATCGAGACGAGCACTTGATGGCGGTCGAATCAAGGGGTTGATGGTGATCGAATCAAGTTGTAGCTCCGGATTGGATCAAGAAGTTGAAGACGATCAAACCAATGACGTGCGTGTGCTTGTATTTATGACCCCTAGACCCCGATTCCAGCTCAGTGGCTCGAGCACGAATCTTCTTTTTAGATCCATGATCATCACCGGTTGCATTATTTTTTTTTTTTATGTGCAGTTTATCTTTATTTGCATGAGATGTAAATAAATAAAATTAAATATGAGACCTAAATACAAATCTCCTCATAAATATTAAGTCGAGCGGTCTTCCACCGTTGTAGAAGTGCGGGCGTCTTTTCTGGTGTTGATTGGCACGGCTGGTTACAGTGGTCAGTTGCATTGGAAAGGCGCAACCACTCTATTAGCATAAGATGCTGCGAAGTAAAGATGGGGTTGGGCCCAATATCTGTCAGGTGAGGGACCCAATGACGGCTTTGCTTACGCGTTTGAACGGTGGGTCCGACTTAACTAAAGAATGAGGCCAATATCTGTCAGGTGAGGCCTACAGGACTTAGAGATCGAATATCGCTGCAATTTGCTTAAGAAGCATTGGACAAGAGTTGTCCACTCATTGGTTTTCGTGTCACCAATATCTGTCAGGTGAGGTGGTGCGGTAAACTGGTGGGACCGTAGTACCCACTTGAAACTCTTATCGCGTTGGGTTTCCGTTTCTCTACCCGAGGAGTGTAAGAGACTCGAGGAAATAGTGGGAGGTTAACGTTTGTTTTTAAAAATATCCCTAAAACAAAATTTTGAAACAAATACAAATATCTAATTTGAATCTTTACTCTCTGCAGAACAAAATGTCCGCTTCCAATCCTCTTTCTCGCATTCTCGAAACTAACCGCTTAACCGGAACGAATTATAAAGATTGGCTTAGGAACTTAAAAATAGTTTTGAGTTCTGAAAAGCTTAGTTATGTTCTCGACCAGAACCCTCCCATGTCACCAAACCATCAAGAAAAATGGATGGATGACGATAATAAAGTAAGGTGCTACGTCCTAGCGTCGATGTCAAATGAACTTCAACGCCAGCATGAGGATATGAAGACTGCTAATGAAATGCTAACTCACCTCAAGGAGTTGTATGGTGAGCAAAGCCGATCAGCACGTTTTGAAGTGTCCAAAAGACTCTTCAAAGCCAAGATGCATGAAGGGCAGTCTGTTCATGATCATTGTTTGACAATGATCAAAGACCTCGAGGAGCTTGAGAAGCTCGGCATGAAAATGGATAAGGAATTGCAAGTTGATATGATTCTGCAATCTCTTCCAGATTCATATGGACAATTTATTGTAAACTACCATATGAATAAAATGGACTGCACCAATGCTGAGTTATTGAACATGTTGGTAACGACTGAGGGAACCTTGAAGAGTTCAAGGGGCTCGGTTTTAGCTGTGGAGCGGGCTTCCTCTTCCAAAAGAAAGTCTAATTGGAAGAAGAAACCCGCGAAGAAACAAAAGACTGAAAACAAGCCCAAAAGGGAAGCTCCTAAGAAGAAGGCCGCTGACAAAGGAAAATGTTTCCAATGCAATGTTGATGGCCACTGGAAGAGGAATTGTCCCGTCTATCTGGAGAGCCTAAAGAACAAAAAGAAAGACACACCTTCGGAAGGTATGTTAGACCTGCTCGTAATAGAAACTAACCTTACGGTTACCTCTACTTCCAGTTGGGTTATAGACTCTGGTTCAAGTTCTCATTTGTGTACTTCAATGCAGGGTCTAAGAGAAATTAGAGGGCTGAGAGAAGGTGAAGTTACCCTACGGGTTGGCAACGGAGCAAGAGTTGCTGCTGTGGCTACTGGCACCTATCCTCTGCGATTACCGTTAGGACATATTTTATTACTTAAAGACTGTTATTATGTGCCTGCTGCTAGCAGGAATTTGATTTCTGTTTCTTCTTTAGCACAGGACGATTATATTTTTAATTTTGATAAAGACTACTGCACAATTTATTTTAGAAATAAAATTGTTGGTCGTGGTTTTATGATAGACAGTCTTTACCATTTACATATGGATGTATCTGTAAATATTTCCGAGCAGGAAGTGAGTGCCGTTGGGTCTAAGAGACCTAGAGAAGAGATAAACCTAAAGTATATGTGGCACCTAAGGCTTGGTCATATTGGAGAGGAAAGGATTAACAGATTGGAGAAAGATGGGCTTCTGGGCCCATTGACTTCTGAGTCTTATCCAGTCTGTGAATCCTGTCTTCATGGAAAAATGACCAAATTACCTTTTGTAGGACAAGGGGAAAGGGCCACTGAGATACTTGCCTTGGTACACACTGATGTGTGTGGCCCATTTGATGTGCAAGCCAGGGGTGGTTATCTCTACTTCATAACTTTTACCGATGATTATTCACGGTATGGATATGTCTATCTTATGAGACACAAATCTGAAGCTTTTGAAAAGTTCAAAGAATTCAGATGTGAAGTAGAGAAGCAAACTGGAAAACCCATCAAGGCTCTTCGATCAGATCGAGGGGGAGAATACCTTAGTGGGGAGTTCCTAAACTATCTCAAAGAAAACGGCATAGTCTCACAATGGACTCCTCCTGGAACACCTCAACTCAACGGAGTGTCAGAACGGAGAAATCGAACTTTATTAGATATGGTTCGATCCATGATGAGTTTCACTGATCTTCCTTTGTTTCTTTGGGGACATACTTTGCTTACCGCAGCCTACCTACTGAATAGGATTCCCTCTAAATCCGTTCTTACCACGCCTTATGAGATGTGGCATGGTAAGAAACCAAGTCTTAGTCATATTAAGATTTGGGGATGTTCGGCCCATGTCAAGCGACTACAGGCGGACAAGTTAGAGGCTAGGTCAGAAAGGGCTCATTTTATAGGGTATCCTAAAGAATCTTTAGGTTACTATTTTTACATCCCAAAGGATCACAATATAGTTGTGAGTCGACACGCTACTTTCTTGGAAAAACAGTTTATTCAAGAAGTAGTAAGTGGGAGAAAAATTGAGCTCGAAGAGAGAGTCTCTGAAGAGCAACGAGTCCCAAAACCTACGGAACCTATTCATGCTGAGCCAGTACATGTAGTACCTAATCCACCTCGAAGATCGAGTAGGATCTCCCTTCCTACTAAAAGATACTTAGGTATTCTTACAGAGGAAGTAGAGGAAATGTTCCTCATAGGAGATAAGGAACATGGAGATGATCCTAAAACCTACAACGAGGCGATGTCTGACATCGACTCCGAGAAGTGGTTGGAAGCCATGAAGTCAGAAATTGACTCAATGTATTCCAACCAAGTCTGGACCTTGGTAGATCCACCAAAAGGTATAGTACCTATCGGGTGTAAGTGGATTTACAAAAGAAAGATAGGTTCGGATGGAAAGGTAGAGACCTATAAAGCAAGGCTGGTGGCGAAAGGCTATAGTCAACGCGAAGGCATTGACTATCAAGAGACCTTTTCGCCTGTGGCCATGCTTAAGTCCATTCGAACACTACTTGCCATTGCAGCATACCATGATTATGAGATCTGGCAGATGGATGTGAAAACTGCTTTCCTAAATGGATTTCTTGAGGAAGATATTTATATGGAGCAGCCTTTGGGTTTCACTTCCAGTGACGAAAGTCACAAAGTATGTAAGCTGCAAAGGTCCATATATGGGCTTAAGCAAGCATCTCGGACTTGGAATACTCGTTTTAATGACGTAATCAAATCGTTTGATTTCGTTAAGAATGAGGAGGAACCATGTGTTTATAAGAAAGTTAGTGGGAGTGCTATTACATTCCTCGTATTGTACGTGGACGACATTCTCCTAATTGGAAATGATATTCCAATGCTGACTTCGGTTAAGATATGGTTATCTAAGAAATTCTCTATGAAAGACCTAGGGGAAGCATCCTATATTTTGGGGATTAAAGTCTATAGAGATAGACCTAAGAGGATGCTAGGCCTCTCACAGAAAATGTACATAGAGCAGGTGCTGAAGAAGTTCAGCATGGAAAACTCTAAGAGGGGACTTCTACCCCTTAGGCATGGAATTTATCTCTCCAAGAAAATGTGTCCCAATACATCTGAAGAGATTCAACGAATGAGCCAGATCCCTTATGCTTCAGCTATAGGGAGCCTCATGTATGCCATGCTATGTACACGACCTGATATTGCACTTGCTGTGAGTGTCACAAGCAGATATCAGTCCAATCCAGGTGAGGAGCACTGGACTGCTGTGAAAAACATACTCAAGTACTTAAGAAGGACTAAAGATATGTTTTTGGTCTTTGGAGGAGGAGAACTGAAAGTACAAGTATATACTGATTCAGACTTCATGTCTGATGTTGACGATAGAAAGTCTACGTCAGGATACGTGTTCTTGTGCAATGGTGGTTCGGTGTGTTGGAAGAGTTCCAAACAACCAATCATCGCTGACTCTACTATGGAAGCAGAGTATATCGCCGCATCTGAGGCTTCAAAGGAAGCCTTTTGGTTCAAGAAATTTGTTACGGAACTAGGTGTGATGCCATCAGATGCCATTCCACTTTACTGTGACAACAATGGCGCCATAGCCCTAGCTAAGGAGCCAAGGTCTCATCAAAGGTCCAAGCATATAGAGCGACGGTTTCATATTATACGCGAATATCTCGAAAAGAAATTTATCGAGGTGCAGAGAGTAGACTCCACGGATAACGTGGCAGACCCACTGACTAAGCAGCTGAGCCAGCAGAAGACTGAAGCCCACCTTGAGAAGATGTGTCACGCCCCGAGACCGTCAATTTGAACAGTTCGGGCGCGCCAACAGACCCGCCAATCGGGCATGACCTTTCAAGATCCGAAAGGAACGGTTTAATCCAACAATATCATTTCAATATAGTGGAAGAGTAAGCAATCAGAGTAAAGAACTATAATTTAAACTTTCAATCATTCAACAAGTAGTTAGAAGAAGGAAAGTAAAACACTTGAGCGAAGACATACACTTTTGTTTAACATTACAACTCTTTTTAGCATGAAACTACAATTACCAAAATACATCCATATTTTTTTTTCTTTCTTTTCCAACTTGAAACTTAACATTTAAAATTTACATTGTTCCTCACATACAAAAGTTCGCTCAGATAATAAAACTCCAAAATGGTATGCTGCGACTCTAGACTGCTAGGTCGCTACTCTCTGGGCCCTTGCCCCTGTCGCGTGCTCCCTCGATGTGCCAGGACCTGTGGGGATGTCACCCAAAGGGTGTGAGAACTACAACGAAGTTCCCAGTGGGTTCAACCACCGAGAGAAAATGCCCTGCACCGCTTAGTCTAATGGAAGCAATATAATAGAGAATGAAATACAGTAAATAAAAGCTGTAAATCTTAGCTAGCATGCTTAATACTTTTACCTTTGCCATGACATTGCTCTATGTCGCTATAGGATGCCAAACTAACCAACCTGTCCCTTGCCAAATTACTTTCATTAACTTTCTTGTGTTTCAATTCAAGTTGCTAAACCCTCGGAGAAACTTGCCCAACGGGCCCTAGCCCGGCAGACATGCTGCCATAAGACAAGTCCTCTAAGGTTGCCGATAACACCCGCAAGTGTTACCCCGCCCTACGGGGAAACGTCCCGAACGGGTCTCTACCCGGGAGAGGGACACTGCCTGCTACTCCAACATGGGCCACGTTTCACCCCGTAGGTACGCTCGTTATTATTTCTTTTATTGCTTTGCATTTAGCCTCTTGCTCTTTTAGGCCTTTGCCTTTCTTTTGCTCTTTAGCACTTAGCTTCCATCTCAATCGAGCTTATAGCTCACATTGCCTCTTAGCCCTTTTCCTTTCTTTGCAATTAAGCTTTTAGCTTGTCTTTTTAATATACTCATGCATTTACCCTAGGTCCATGCCTTAAGGTACATAAGTCCCTTAGACTCAATTCTCAACTTTCATTATACTCAAGTTGAAGTTAAAGTGTAGGTATATTAACCCGACTCCCTATGACCACTCTAGGGATTTCCAATACTTTGATTTTAACCTCAACTAAACTATGCTTTCCTTAGAGACATAACTCTAATTTAGGCCCTAATTCCATCACACACTCATTTGACTCAAACAACCATGTCACTCGTGAAATCCTATAGTGAATGCCACACATTAGAGCCTAATCTAAGTTTTCTCCTAAGTTAAAATTTCCATAAACCACAACCACATCTACATAAGCATGAAATTATTGTCCTAGCCACCCTATTAACATGCTTCTAATAACAAGCAAAAGATAAGGGGAGAGGTCACCCTCGCTCGATAGAATCCCCCACCTCGATGTGTTCTATTGGTCCTTGAAGGAGACAAGTTCCACTCTTCCGGTCTCAAACTTTTCCCTAAATTGTAAGGAGAGAAAATCATGAACAATTGATTCTCATGAATCTCTAAATCCATAAACATTTCAAACTAGAATACCCTCTTTTTGATAACTTAAAGAAAAAATTCCCCTTTAGTCATTTTCCCCATCAAAAGGCTACTTTTTGATTGGTTTACAAAAATGGGAGAAGAATGATCATCCCATGGCCTATTGCCAAAAAGAAACTTGCTCAACTCAATCCGGGGTCAAAAAGCCCCCCAAATTTGGAGAAAAGCTCAATTTGAGCTATTCCCTCCCAATTCGTCAATTTTGCTTCTTGGAAGGTCAAGAATCGAAATTTTATATTGTAAAGACGCATAAGGTCTCAAATTTTTTTGAGGGAAACTCATTTTGAGCAAATTCCCCACTTAAATTCTTCGATTTTGCAATTTTTTGCAAGCATTGCGAGATTCGGAAATTTCGCATTCGGAGAAAAGAAAAGAAAAGAAGAATTCCTTTTCTTCTTCTCTTTTCTTTTCTTTTCTTTTCTTCTTCTCTTTCTTTCTCTCTTTTTTTCTTGTAAACCTCCCCTGCTGCTGGGCAGCAGCATGTTTAGCTGCTGCCCAAGCAGCAGCTCCTGCTGCAGCTGCTGCTGCTGGTTGTAGCAGCAGCAGCTGCAGGCAGCCCTGCAGCTGCACAAGGCAGCTGCCAAGGCAGCTGCCTAGGCAGCTGCATGAGCAGCTGCTCCCCCCCCCAATTCCTCTCAACATATATATATATAGATATATATATAGAGATATATATATCTAATTATATATGTATATTATATATAATTGCTTCCCTTTTTTTTTTTTTTTTTTGTTTGATCCCTAAACCTGCTGCTGGGCAGCAGCCAATGCAGCTGCTGCCCAGGCAGCATGCTAGCAACAGGCTGCGCAAGGCAGCATTGCAGCTGCCTTGCGCAGCAACTATGGCTGCCCAGCTGCTGTTGCTTAGCAGCAGCAGCAGCTGAGCAGCACAAGCTGCTCCTCGCTTCTTTTTTTTTTTTTTTCTTTTTTTTTTTTTTTTTTTGTATCCCACAGCAGCTGCTGCTGCAGCTGGGCCAGCAGCTGCTGCTGCTTTGAGCAGCAGCAGCATGGCCAGCAGCTGCTGCTGCTGCTTTGAGCAGCAGCAGCCGCAGGCAGGAAGCAAAAAGAGAGGGAGAGATTGAGCGAGAGAGAGATAGAGAGAGATAGAGAGAGGGAGAGGGAGAGAGAGACTCACCTATTCCTTCTCCTTCTTCTTCTTCTTCTTCTTCTTCCTCTCTTCTTCTTCTTCTTTTTCTTCCCCTTTCTTCTTCCTTCTCCTTTCGTTTCTTGCTAGCTGAGAGAGAGAGAAGAGTGAGTGCGTGTGAGGGGGAGGGGAATAGAGAGAGAGGTCATTTATTCCTCTGCAGTGGGTGGTTGGGAAAAGAAAGGGGATTTACTAAAATGCCCCTAAATTTTGAAATTATCCCAAACTGCCCATTTCCTGCAGAATTTCCTGCAGTGAGCCTTATCGGATAGCCCTCTTTCGCCTCGTTTTCCCGTCAACTGAGAAATCAAATTTGTAATTTCTCTTCACCCCTTTAATCTACAAATTTTTCTTAAACTTCCCACGATTTTATTTAAAATTTTGGACTACTCTAAGCCCTCGAAAGAGAGCCCCGAAAATGCTTCGCGATTGACTTGGGCTGTCAAAACTGCAGTTTCAGCAATCACGAAGCATTTTTCTTCGCTTCGTTCTTCGATTTTTCCTTAACAACATACCTAGGTTTTTCGCCCCTTTTAATAAGAAAACTTTTGTGAGACACCCCACGATTTCTTTTAAAATTTTGGGGCACTCGAAGCCCTCGAAACAGGGCTCCGAAAACGCTTCGCGGTTAAGAATTTCAGAAAATCCAGATTTGGCTAAGTCCTCGGGTTCAAGTCACTTTTCGACCCGATGCCCTTCGCGTCAGCCCGAAACGCACCGAACTCGACTGTAATCATGTTTAAAACATGTTACAAGTCTTCTCGCCGAATTTTGCCATTTTGCGAACTCGGCGAACACGAGTCCCAATTTTGCAATTTGAGGCTTCGTTTCTCAATCACAACTCACTTTTCGACTCAACGGCTTTTGCGTTGATTCAAAACGCTTCAAACCCACTTGTAATCATATTTGAAACGCGTTACAAGTATTTTTACCGAGTTTTGCTATTTCGCAGAAATCGGTGCACTACATTCTCCCCTCCTTTAGGAGTTCGTCCGCGAAACTAAAACTCACGTACCTTGGGATTTATTCCTCGAACAAGCGAGGATAGTGCTCCCGCATCACAGCCTCAGGCTCCACGTGGCCTCCTCCTCGCTATGCCTCGTCCAAAGCACTTTCACATAAGGAATGGAGCGGTTCCTGAGCTTCCTATCACGCCGGTCAATAATCTTATACGGGAACTCATCATAGCTCATATCCTCCCGTAGATCGAGTGGTGGGTAGTTGATTATGTGCTCGGGTCGTGGACATACTGGCGGAGTTGTGACACATGGAACACATCATGAATTCCTGCCAAATCTGGGGGCAAAGTATTATTTTATAGGCCACTGGGCCAACCCGCTCCGAAACCTCATAGGGTCCAAGAAAACGAGGGTTCAACTTTCCTCGCATCCCAAATCGCACTACTCCCTTTGTGGGCGACGCCTTCAAAAATACATGATCCCCGACCTTAAACTCTAGGTCGCGCCGCCTTTTGTCCGCATAGCTCTTTTGCCGACTTTGCGCTGTCACCAGACGTTGACGCGCAATTTGCACCTTTTCCTCGGCTTCTTGCAATACATCAGGACCCAGTGATGATCTCTCGCCAACCTCACTCCAATGCAGTGGAGACCTGCACTTTCTGCCATAGAGTGCCTCAAAAGGTGCCATTCCGATGCTGGCTTGATAGCTGTTATTGTAGGCGAACTCTGCCATCGGCAAATATCGCTGCCACCCTGGTCCATAGTGTGACACCCCCGGAATTTGGATTAGTCCTCTATATAAATGATATAATAGGACTAAATCTCTAACCCGGCTATAGCATTTTGGATGGTAGCAAGATCCAAGAGGAACATGAGAGTTAAGCGTGCTAGAGCTAGAGTAGTTCTAGGATGGGTGACCCCCTGGGAAGTGGGGCGTCACAGTTGGTATCAGAGCCATTCACCAGCCGGAAATGTGAGATGAGTCTGTTGAGCCAGGATTATATAGCGGGTAGAGCGAGGCTCCCCGGCTAATGACCGTTGTGAGTGGAGTGCAGCTCCTCACAAGGTCGCTAAGGCTAGCGAGACGAGTCTCACATCGCCTGGTGCTTGTGAGTGTGCTTGAGCCTGACGTGGACGTCAGGGCTTAAAGGGGGGGAGAATGTGACACCCCCGGAATTTGGATTAGTCTCTATATAAATGATATAATAGGACTAAATCTCTAACCCGGCTATAGCATTTTTGGATGGTAGCAAGATCCAAGAGGAACATGAGAGTTAAGCGTGCTAGAGCTAGAGTAGTTCTAGGATGGGTGACCCCCTGGGAAGTGGGGCGTCACACATAGTCCAAGACACACGCCCTGAGCATATCTTCGAGGATTTGATTGGTCCTCTCAGATTGACCATCGCTCTGAGGGTGATAAGCCGTAGAGAAATCCAGGCGTGTTCCCAAAGTCTCGTGGAAGCTCTTCCAAAATTGTGACACGAATCGGGGATCCCGATCCGACACTATAGAAACAGGAACTCCATGAAGGCGCATAATCTCATCAATATACAACTGCGCCAATTTATCCCTAGACCAGGTGGTGTGGACAGGCAGGAAATGAGCCGCCTTGGTTAACCTATCCACAACCATCCAAATCGCGTCGTGGCCTGCTTGAGACCGAGGCAAGCCCACGATAAAATCCATAGCGATGTTCTCCCATTTCCACACGGGAATCGGCAGATTTTGAAGCTTGCCCGCAGGGAGTCTATGTTCAGCCTTGACTTGTTGGCACACTAAGCATCTAGCCACGAAGTGTCCAACATCCTTCTTCATGCCTGGCCACCAAAACTGTGCCCTCAGGTCCTTATACATTTTTGTGCCGCCGGGGTGGATAGTATACGGCGATCGGTGTGCTTCTTGAAGGATCATTTCACGAAATCCTCGTCATTAGGTACACACACGCGACCCCGAAACCTTAGGATTCCCTCAGAATCCACAGTAAAATCCCTTGCCTCCCCGCTTTCTAGATCAGACCTCACCTTTTGGAGCTTTTCATCCGCCATTTGCTTTTCTTTAATTCTCTCCAGCAAGGTAGGTTGCACAACGAGCGTCATAAGCTTCGCGGGGGCACCGGAAGCCACAACCTCCAAGCCCATCCGTCTCATTTCGGATTGCAACGGGTATTGGTCGGTGATGATCATGGCAAGATTTTCCACGGACTTCCTGCTTAGCGCGTCGGCCACCACATTTGCTTTCCCCGGGTGGTACAAGATGCTAACATCATAATCTTTTAGGAGTTCCGGCCATCGACGCTGTCTCAGGTTTAATTCCTTCTGAGTGAATAAATATTTGAGACTTTTGTGATCCGTGTAAATCTCGCAATGTTCCCCATAGAGGTAATGCCGCCATATCTTCAGTGCAAAAATCACCGCGGCTAGCTCGAGGTCGTGAGTGGGGTAGTTCTTTTCATAACTCTTCAACTGCCGGGAGGCATAGGCTATAACCCTCTCGTCTTGCATGAGTACACACCCCAACCCAGTCCCTGAAGCATCACTATAAACCACGAACCCTTTTCCCGCAACAGGTAAAGCAAGAATTGGAGCCGTCGTCAACTTGTCCTTGAGCAATTGGAAGCTTCTCTCACAGGCATCGCTCCAAATGAACTTAGCTCCTTTTCTTGTAAGGCTGGTGAGTGGAATGGTAATTTTTGAGAACCCTTCCTGAACCGCCTATAATAGCCCGCGAGTCCGATAAAGCTTCGAATCTCGGTGACATTTGTTGGTCGCGGCCAATCTTTCACTGCTTCAATTTTCTTGGGGTCTACAGACACCCCGTCTCAGAAATCACATGTCCTAAGAATGCCACTTCCCGGAGCCAGAATTCTCATTTCTTCAACTTCGCGAATAGGCTCCGCTCTCGAAGCACTTGTAGAACCTATCGTAGGTGATCCTCGTGCTCGTCGTCACTTCGAGAGTAGACTAAAATGTCGTCAATGAAGACAACGACAAATCGGTCTAGGAAAGGCTGAAAAACGCGGTTCATTAAATCCATGAATGCCGCCGGGGCATTCGTCAACCCGAAAGGCATTACAGTGAATTCATAATATCCATACCGCGTTCTAAAAGCGTTTTGTGCACATCCTCCGGCTTAATCTTTAATTGTGGTATCCCGATTGAAGGTCGATTTTCGAAAATACTCGGGAACCTTGCAACTGGTTGATCAAATCGTCGATCCGCGACAATGGATATCGGTCCGTGATCGTCAATTTGTTGAGCTCCCGATAGTCCACACTAGCCGAAGTGACCCGTCCTTCTTCTCACAAACAGGACTGGAGCTCCCCAAGGAGATACGCTGGGTCTGATGAAACCCTTGTCCAGCAGGTCTTGCAATTTAGCCTTAAGCTCCTTCAACTCCGCCGCCCTATTTGCTTGACTTAGAGGGCGAAAACCAATCCTTACTCCCAACTATTCCACACGCCACTCGCGCTCTCAACCACGAGTTCTCGGCCAACCCGTTTATTTCAGACTATTGACAGGTCCACAGACCATGGTCCAATGCAGGCCTATAGCCCAACCTTCCACTCGATATCATATATCGTCTGTAACTAGCATGCAGACCCAATCATCATGCGGTCAGATCCTCGTTTAGGACTACCGCACTAACACTCCCACTAGGAGTAACAGTATCTCAATCATCACCAGCCCTATGGCCTGGTCGCGTCTACACTCTCAGTGTACTAATAGCCTCGAGGCTCACACGTGGCACTCTACGTTCCCGAGTCATCACTCGACTACCGCCCCGACCAAAAATCTATTATGCCCCGCCCTCAGGTCTCGGGCCATTGTCTCTCACAGCCGACTGCGCCTGCCCACATGGCTACAGGCTCCACAGTCTTCATATATGGTCCAGGCACGGATCGTCCCTCAACGAACCCACTAAGCGTCGCCACGTGACTACTATTCTTCACCGAGCAAAACCCACTCGCTAGTCGTCAATCTACGACACAAACTCTCTATCGACTCCTATCACACTTAGCAAACGCTAAGGTGCCACTTAACCAGTTCTTTCTGGCTAAAGGGTACCTGTGCTCCATGAGCACCCACAAGATTGTGCGTCTTACGCCTCTATGTCAACTCGTAGAATCCACGGTGTTAAGCGATTTGCTTAAGCACACCCATGGTACCTGTGCACTTCCCCTAACTAGGTGGAGGCACCACAATAATAGTTCTCCAATTTGGCAACTAACACGCGAACCCTTCGGTGGCAACCCTTGCCGTTATACCGATCCATCGGACCAGCACCACAAGACTCCCGCTCTAACGAGAGGTTCTCACATCTTGAAGCCTACCCTGGGCCTCACCAACGCACTATGCGACAGTTCAGTCACATCGACACGTCACATGGTCGCTACTATCACCAAGAGCGAACTTTCACCACCAAGTCCATAAAACTTTCTTGCCCTAAACCTTAGGACATTTCAACATGGCTCTCGCAATCTAACGATCGCCAACGTCTCGTGAGTCGGTCTTTCACCGAGTCACCATCGGACCTAATCGGTCACACTTTGCCCAATTTGGCCAAAGTACAAACTAAAGCACCAAATTTCACCTCGCTTCACTCGAGCCTGAGCGCTCCAAGGGCTCAATTTGCGTCGACGCGGATCCTATTCTTCATCGATCACTCGATGCCATTGCTATTCCCTAAGCAACAACACCACAACGAAACGATTAGCCCAAATTTGATAATTTGGACAATGCGCAGGCTAGATACCAAACAAAAGGGCTCGTCGACCCAATCATGCGAAAGTACATAAGGAATACTTCTTCCCACCCCTAACGTTACGTTGTCGGCCGCCCAACATAACGTTAGCTAGTGGAAGTCCATTTTCCCTCGATCCATTCCCAATGTCCTTCTTGGGAATCGTAAAACCCAATCATATACTTTCGCCAAAAGATCCACACACTCTCTCGTGCCTAAACCCTAGAGTCTTCCTAAGGTTTGCTAACCACCTAGGACTATTCCTAGGCTCTGATACCACTCTAATCTGTCACGCCCCGAGACCGTCAATTTGAACAGTTCGGGCGCGCCAACAGACCCGCCAATCGGGCATGACCTTTCAAGACCCGAAAGGAACGGTTTAATCCAACAATATCATTTCAATATAGTGGAAGAGTAAGCAATCAGAGTAAAGAACTATAATTTAAACTTTCAATCATTCAACAAGTAGTTAGAAGAAGGAAAGTAAAACACTTGAGCGAAGACATACACTTTTGTTTAACATTACAACTCTCTTTTAGCATGAAACTACAATACCAAAATACATCCATATTTTTTTTTTCTTTCTTTTCCAACTTGAAACTTAAACATTTAAAATTTACATTGTTCCTCACATACAAAAGTTCGCTCAAGAAAAAAAACTCCAAAATGGTACTGCGACTCTAGACTGCTAGGTCGCTACTCTGCTGGGCCCTTGCCCCTGTCGCGTGCCTCCCTCGATGTGCCAGGACCTGTGGGGATGTCACCCAAAGGGTGTGAGAACTACAACGAAGTTCCCAGTGGGTTCAACCACCGAGAGAAAATGCCCTGCACCGCTTAGTCTAATGGAAGCAATATAATAGAGAATGAAATACAGTAAATAAAAGCTGTAAATCTTAGCTAGCATGCTTAATACCTTTACCTTTGCCATGACATTGCTCTATGTCGCTATAGGATGCCAAACTAACCAACCTGTCCCTTGCCAAATTACTTTCATTAACTTTCTTGTGTTTCAATTCAAGTTGCTAAACCCTCGGAGAAACTTGCCCAACGGGCCCTAGCCCGGCAGACATGCTGCCATAAGACAAGTCCTCTAAGGTTGCCGATAACACCCGCAAGTGTTACCCCGCCCTACGGGAAACGTCCCGAACGGGTCTCTACCGGGAGAGGGACACTGCCTGCTACTCCAACATGGGCCACGTTTCACCCCGTAGGTACGCTCGTTTTATTATTTCTTTTATTGCTTTGCATTTAGCCTCTTGCTCTTTTAGGCCTTTGCCTTTCTTTTGCTCTTTAGCACTTAGCTTCCATCTCAATCGAGCTTATAGCTCACATTGCCTCTTAGCCCTTTTCCTTTCTTTGCAATTAAGCTTTTAGCTTGTCTTTTTAATATACTCATGCATTTACCCTAGGTCCATGCCTTAAGGTACATAAGTCCCTTAGACTCAATTCTCAACTTTCATTATACTCAAGTTGAAGTTAAAGTGTAGGTATATTAACCCGACTCCCTATGACCACTCTAGGGATTTCCAATACTTTGGATTTTACCCAACTAAACTATGCTTTCCTTAGAGACATAACTCTAATTTAGGCCCTAATTCCATCACACACTCATTGACTCAAAACAACCATGTCACTCGTGAAATCCTATAGTGAATGCCACACATTAGAGCCTAATCTAAGTTTTCTCCTAAGTTAAAATTTCCATAAACCACAACCACATCTACATAAGCATGAAATTATTGTCCTAGCCACCCTATTAACATGCTTCTAATAACAAGCAAAAGATAAGGGGAGAGGCCACCCTCGCTCGATAGAATCCCCCACCTCGATGTGTTCTATTGGTCCTTGAAGGAGACAAGTTCCACTCTTCCGGTCTCAAACTTTCCCTAAATTGTAAGGAGAGAAAATCATGAACAATTGATTTCATGAATCTCTAAATCCATAAACATTTCAAACTAGAATACCCTCTTTTTGATAACTTAAAGGAAAAATTCCCCTTTAGTCATTTTCCCCATCAAAAGGCTACTTTTTGATTGGTTTACAAAAATGGGAGAAGAATGATCATCCCATGGCCTATTGCCAAAAAGAAACTTGCTCAACTCAATCCGGGGTCAAAAAGCCCCCCAAATTTGGAGAAAAGCTCAATTTGAGCTATTCCCTCCCAATTCGTCAATTTTGCTTTTGGAAGGTCAAGAATCGAAATTTATATTGTAAAGACGCATAAGGTCTCAAATTTTTTTGAGGGAAACTCATTTTGAGCAAATTCCCCACTAAATTCTTCGATTTTGCAATTTTTGCAAGCATTGCGAGATTCGGAAATTCGCATTCGGAGAAAAGAAAAGAAAAGAAGAATTCCTTTTCTTCTTCTCTTTTCTTTCTTTTCTTTTCTTCTCTCTTTCTTTCTCTCTTTTTTTTCTTGTAAACCTCCCCTGCTGCTGGGCAGCAGCATTTAGCTGCTGCCCAAGCAGCAGCTCCTGCTGCAGCTGCTGCTGCGGTTGTAGCAGCAGCAGCTGCAGCAGCCCTGCAGCTGCACAAGGCAGCTGCCAAGGCAGCTGCCTAGGCAGCTGCATGAGCAGCTGCTCCCCCCCCCAATTCCTCTCACAATATATATATATATTATAGATAGAGATATATATCTAATTATATTGTATATATATATAATTGCTTCCCTTTTTTTTTTTTTTTTTTGTTTGATCCTAAACCTGCTGCTGGGCAGCAGCCAATGCAGCTGCTGCCCAGGCAGCATGCTAGCAACACGGCTGCGCAAGGCAGCATTGCAGCTGCCTTGCGCAGCAACTATGGCTGCCAGCTGCTGTTGCTTAGCAGCAGCAGCAGCTGAGCAGCACAAGCTGCTCCTCGCTTTTTTTTTTTTTTTTTTTTTTGTTTTTTTTTTTTTTTTGTATCCCACAGCAGCTGCTGCTGCAGCTGGGCCAGCAGCTGCTGCTGCTTTGAGCCAGCAGCAGCATGGCCAGCAGCTGCTGCTGCTGCTTTGAGCAGCAGCAGCCGCAGGCAGGAAGCAAAAAGAGAGGGAGAGATTGAGCGAGAGAGAGATAGAGAGAGATAGAGAGAGGGAGAGGGAGAGAGAGACTCACCTATTCCTTCTCCTTCTTCTTCTTCTCTTCTTCTTCTCTTTTCTTCTCGATTCTTCTTCTTCTTCTCTTTTCTTCCCCTTTCTCGTCTTCTCCTTTCGTTTCTTGCTAGCTGAGAGAGAGAGAAGAGTGAGTGCGTGTGAGGGGGAGGGGAATAGAGAGAGAGGTCATTTATTCCTCTGCAGTGGGTGGTTGGGAAAAGAAAGGGGATTACTAAAATGCCCCTAAATTTTGAAATTATCCCAAACTGCCCATTTCCTGCAGAATTTCCTGCAGTGCGCCTTATCGGATAGCCCTCTTTCGCCTCGTTTTCCCGTCAACTGAGAATTCAAATTTGTAATTTCTCTTCACCCCTTTAATCTACAAATTTTTCTTAAACTTCCCACGATTTTATTTAAAATTTTGGACTACTCTAAGCCCTCTAAAGAGAGCCCGAAAATGCTTCGCGATTGACTTGGGCTGTCAAAACTGCAGTTTCAGCAATCACGAAGCATTTTTCTTCGCTTCGTTCTTCGATTTTTCCTTAACAACATACCTAGTTTTCGCCCCTTTGAATAAGAAAACTTTTGTGAGACACCCCACGATTTCTTTTAAAATTTTGGGGCACTCGAAGCCCTCGAAACAGGGCTCCGAAAACGCTTCGCGGTTAAGAATTCAGAAAATCCAGATTTGGCTAAGTCCTCGGGTTCAAGTCACTTTTCGACCCGATGCCCTTCGCGTCAGCCCGAAACGCACCGAACTCGACTGTAATCATGTTTAAAAACATGTTACCAAGTCTTCTCGCCGAATTTGCCATTTGCGAACTCGGCGAACACGAGTCCCAATTTTGCAATTTGAGGCTTCGTTTCTCAATCACAACTCACTTTTCGACTCAACGGCTTTTGCGTTGATTCAAAACGCTTCAAACCCACTTGTAATCATATTTGAAACGCGTTACAAGTATTTTTACCGAGTTTTGCTATTTCGCAGAAATCGGTGCACTACAAGATGGGGCTTAGGTATATGGCTAATTGGCTTTAGTGCAAGTGGGAGATTGTTAGATGTATGCCCTAGAATCCAACTTGGCCGACACATATATTCTTTCTAGGATATAAATTTGTATTTTACATTTTACATTATGAATGTTATTGGGTTTTTATTTCCATTCGTGTTGTGTATGTGTTCATGAATTGTCCAAGGAATTAATAAGATGATGATACGTATTCTCAAGAGTTGAGAATTTGAGACATGTATCATTAGTGATTAATTCCTAAATGCTCCCGATCGATGGATCATCACGGGGACAGTGATTGATCCGGTGAGATTGGTGCACAGTCGCTTCCCTTTTAGGGTAGACGAGTCTCGAGTCAACAGTGTAGGGACACTGGAGCGAATGTGCAGGTGGTTGTTGGAGAACAAGAGTACCGAGCGTGATCATCACGAGAAGTCACTTGGATGTCTACTCACTCGTCAGTGACTTACTCGATGTTGCAGTAGTGTGACTGGTCCTTTGACCTGCGGTGTCTCGGCTATTCACAATGGGGTTACTGCAGTTTGACTGTACATACACTTGGTCCCTAGCCATTTGGGTCCTTGCAGTGGGTGCATGTTGGCTACAGTAGGTTCGTTGTAGGAATAGGGTGTACACCTATATGGAATCTATCGCCCTTAGTAGATAAGGGAGTTAGTCCTATGTGATTTATGAGACCGAGTTTAGAAGACCTTGGCCAAGGCATAGTAAATAACGGAAAGGGTTTCGATATTAGAAACTTGAGTCGAATAAATTTGACATATGACAGACGGTAAGGTTTGACGAGCAATTCCATGACCTTCGTCTAGTTGGGACTCCGGATAGAAGGATTGTATCACACGTTAACTGCACCTAGAGGTTCAGTATTCCATTCTACTGGAATGCCACTACATGCTGCTAGGCGTCACTGGTGGATTGTGGGACTCACGAGAATTATCTGGATGATGATCGATAATTCTTATTGGGTTGAGTTTGAATAGTTCTAACCCACTGAAAAGAGTTTCAGTGATATTGTTGATGGTAATAACAATATATATCTCACTACCAGATAGAATAGAACCTATGGGGTCACACACATAAGAGGTTATGACTGATCGGATAGTTGGATCACGATTTTTGAATCGCCTGTAGACTTAATTGTCAATATGTTGATAATTGGACTAATTTGTAATTGTTACAAATTAAGGATATTAAAGTGCAAATGTTGCAAGAGAGGGCTTACTAATAGTTAGTAAGTTGTGAGAGGACTTAAGTGCAAATGTTGCATTAATAATTTGATTTGATCAAATTAGAATTGTTCAAGTCGAATTAAATTAGGATTTAATCGATTGAACAGATTAGGGATAAGATAAACTTAAATAATCTAATTTAATGTTTATCTTAATAATTATAAAAAGGGTTATATCCCTCTTTGTACGTACGAGTTTTCTTTAAGAGAAAAAAAGAAAAGAAAACCCTAGCCGTCATCTTTCCTCGTCTTCCTCTTTCTAAATATCCACATTAAAAGAAAGACGTTCTCTGCAAGGGAGCTAGCACCCCGGTGAGAATTTCGATCAAGTCGACAACCTCGTGTGGATACCCGTAGAGGCCGGACGCGTGTGCGGCTTCAAGAGAACCAAATTCCACGATCATCAAATTGCGGTGTAGATCTCCCCGCGCAAAGGTGAAGATTAGATCTTTCTCTTCCTTTTAATCTTAGATACATGAGGGATCCTGTTTTGCGTGGTTTTTGAGATCAGATCTCAAGTTTTTCATATTTGCCTATTTGATTTCTTTTTCCGCTGCGTTTATTTTGCGCAAAAACCTAACACACCATGCATCACCGGTCCCGAATGAGCGTAAAAAAAATACGAGAAAGTTGAGAGAAAGAAGGAAGAGAAAGAGAAGAAATAGTGTAATTTTCATCTTATTCATCCTTCTTCTCTAAATTCTTATCCTTTCCTTTAAGAAAAAAATTATATATTTTTAAATTTTTATTTTTTATTTTTCTTAATTTTTTCTATTTTATATATATATTTTTTTTCTATCACAATCTCTTCTTCTTCTCTACCACAGCCACCGCCCTCACTACTGCCATGAATCTTGCCGGAGCGTTGCCTCTCGAAACCGCGCTTGCTCCCACCGTGCCCACAAATGTTGTGCCGATCAGATACGGGTAGGTGTGGGCGTGGGCAACGGGAATGCAGGGCGGTATGAGGGGTTGCGCTCCGGCGGAGTTCATAGCAGTAGCAGGGGTGGCGGCGGTTTAGACGTCGCATGGAGTGAGGGTGGCAGAGCGTGTGAGCAAGGCATTGAGCTCGACGAGAAGAAGAAGAAGAGAAAGAAGAACCTTAAACTGAAAAAAAAACAAAAAAAAAAAAAAAAAAAAAAAAAAAGAAAAGAAAAGAAAAGAAAGAAAAAGAACGAAAGAAAAAAAAGAGAGAGAACAAGAAATAAAAATACTTTGATTAATTTTTTAAAAATTCGAAATGAATCTGTAAAAGTAAACAATATGGTCTATTTTTGTCAAAGTGTAAAATCAATAAATTTTTTATACAAATGGATCAATTTAATTTTTGAGATTATATATATATAATATATATATATATATATATATAATATATATATATATATATAGATATATATATATATATATATATATATATATATATATATTATATATATAAATATGAGAGAGAGAGAGAGAGGAGAGGAGAGAGAGATTAGATCCAAGCTACTATACTATTAATATATTAATATATTAAAGATTATTGATGCTATTAAATTTACTTCTTAAATCAACTTCTTTAATCATTTTCACCCGTTAGATTTCTCTAATTTCTCCATACCATCTTATTAAAGGCCAAGGGGCCACTATCATCTCAACAACACAATCTTTCTACCTTTGAAGTTAAGAATTAAAAACTTAATAGCATCAATGATTTTGCCCGTTCAAATATTTCAGCCCTATAAATATATATTATAAATATATATATATATAATAATATATATATATATTATATAATATATATATAAATATATGGTCCGCTAGAATACTCGATACCACAAAGCATTAGTGCTAAACCCTAGTTTTCTGCTGTTAAATGACCTGAAAAGATATGCGGTTGGAATTAAGTGGCCTCCCCTAAGATTTTGACTAGTCAACCAACCACCTAACTCTAGTAAACCCTAGGGGACCACTATCATGCTAACCACACATTTTTTAATCCAATAGCTAAAAACTTGATAGCACCAATGACTTGGTGCTATCGATAGTATTCTAGCCTAATTATATATATTTATTATTATTATTATTATTATTATTATTTTTTGTAGGAACTAAATTTATAATGCTCCCTAAATCAGACCCTAACTGGGTTGACGGGCTTTTTGTCCGACCCGAAAAGTCATTAAAAAGTCAACTGAATCTGGACAAGAAACCACATTCCAGAATTCGGTCTGATTAACTTTTTTTTAACTTTTTCTTGTCCATATCGTATTCTGGGTCCAAATCCCAACACACAACACAGCAATGCCAAGTAAATCTAAAATTATTGTTATAATAATTAAACGCTAACTTTGAACTTATAAATCTAAAATTCAAATTCTATATAATTTTTTAAAAAAACTTCTGTCCAAAAATAATTTAAAATCAGCCTAAACTAAGTCCAAATCCCAAAATTTCTTCTAAACCAGGTCCAATTTTTAGATAGATCATTATTATCTAAATTCAAATTCGGATCAAATTTAAATATTATTAATGATTAAATACTTACTGATTCTGATTTAAACTCTTACTATAGACAACGGGTGAACTTTAACATATTTTTTTAATTTGATTTATATTTTTTATTTATTATTATCTAATTTAGCTCAATTTGTTAGTAATTTTGTTGATTTTAACTAGAAAAAGTGTAAATTAAATAAATAAAAGTTTAAGGCGTTAATTTTAAATTGTATTAAAGTTTAGGGGGGTGTGGAATACATTTAAACCTTATGTATTAACTTACTTTTCCATTTAGAAGCTCTCTCTCTCTCTCTCTCTCTCTCTCTCTCTCTCTCTCAAGCAAAAGTCGTCGCCTTCCCCCTTATTTTACATCTTCTTCTTCTGCTTCTCCACCGCCTCCGCCTCCGCCTCCACCTCCTCCCTCTCTCCGATTCCACCTCTCTCTCTCTCTCTATCTCTCTCTCTCTCTCTCTCTCTCTCTCAGGTACTATCTCTCTCCCTCTCTCTCTCTCTCTGTCTCTCTCTCTCATCGATCGATCGATCGATTGGATGTATTGGTCGATATCTCCGACATTATAGTTGATAATCGTCATGAGAGGTTTGGATTGCGCCTTTTGATTCGATTGGGCCGCGTCGCGTTTTTTTTTTTTTTTTTTCTGAATCTAAGGAGGTTTATTTCACGCAGGAGCATCGGGGTTAGGTTTTTAGTGTTGATTTTGGCGAAATGTTGGTGGATTTTGGTTATTTGCGTTGAATCTGCTTCCGATTGTCTGGATTTCGCAGAAATCGAAAGGCGTCGCATTTTCGGGTTCTGATTCGGGTTGGTTGTTGGATTTGGTGGATTAGTGCCTTGTTTTGTGAGGAGAGGAGGGAAACTCTTGTGAGAGGTTGAAGATGAATGGGAGGAAGAATGCGGGCCGGGCTTCTTCGTTCTTTCTGGTGCTCATTGCGCTCGGATCGTTCTTTGCGACCTACAACTTCCTCACAATGGTGATGCGCAACAAGAGGGGAGAGTCGGGGCGGGACGCCGCGGACGGCGCAGTTGGTGGGATGGGAGATCCGATAATTCAGATGCCTGAGGAGTTGAAGAGGTCGGCAGGGCCCAAGCGGCCGTTCCATGTGGCCCTCACGGCGACCGATGCACCGTACAGCAAGTGGCAGTGTCGGATCATGTATTATTGGTATAAGCAGATGAAGGATAGGGAGGGGTCGGAGATGGGCGGGTTCACGAGGGTGCTGCATTCGGGAAGCCCCGACAGCCTCATGGATGAGATCCCTACATTCGTGGTGGATCCCCTCCCGAAGGGAATGGATCGGGTAACGAATTCTAAAATGTCGAAATTTGTTCCTTTGTGTGTTCCCAATTTCCACTTGGTTTTGTTGCTGATTGCTTCTGGTTTGCATTCAAACGGTTGAGAACAAGTCCTATGGAATATTGATTTGTTAATAGAACCTGTAATAAATGCCAATTTAGTGGACATTCTTAAGGAACCACCAATCGTTTGGCAAGTAAGTGGCTTTTCTTAAAATACATCCTTGCTTGGTTAGTTTGAGCCAGCATATTTTCGTTTAAATATGCCTGAAAGGTTAAGAAGATTGGAACGGTGAACGTGTCCATTGCTAAGTTGTTTATTGAGGATGTCCATTCATTTGTTGCTGATTTGCATTTAAATACTTGCTTTACAAGATATATGACAACGCAGTGGTCAATCTTTTGGACTCGCCAACGAAGTAGCTAGTAAGTGATATTTTAATTATCTGAGGTATCTTTGCCTTGTTTGCCATTTCTTATCCTTCCTAAAGATTTATTTGATTGAAAGTGTCTACAGATAGTGGATCGTCTACAAACTCTTTGTCTATTGGTTTGATTGGGACACAAAAAAAAAAAGCTGTTCTTTTGCATATTTTTATTATTTTCCAAAGGATGACTATGCAAACTGAAAAGGAATTATAACATGGATAAAGAATTCCTTCTGCAAGTGCTTCCATTCTTGCAAAGCCTGAGCAAAAGGAAAAGCAAAAGAATTTAGAAATGCCAAATGAGTCATCAGTATTATATCTCTTAAGTGAATGGATTTGAAGAAGAATACACCGGAAAGGTCATAGAAGATATAATTGACGGATGCCATAGTAAATTTATCTAGAGTCTGTCCTCCATGGATAGTAAGCCTTGTGCTTCTTTTCTGACTGAATAAAGTTTTGTCACTTTTTGTTGTCAGTTACGAGAAGACCATCATTCCTGCATTAATTTACCAAGTTCAGATAGAAAATTGCTCTGTTCACTTAAGTGCTTTTTGGCATATTAAATTTGCATTAGGTGTAGTCATAGTCAATTTTAATATTTAATTGGTATGGGGATTCACTGATTTATTATTGCTCAAATGTTTCACATCTTCTTTGTCATGTTCGTTGCAGGGTTACATTGTTTTAAATAGGCCTTTTGCCTTTGTGCAATGGCTTGAAAAGGCAAAGATTGAGGAGGAGTAAGAATATTGCTTTCTCTTGCTTTTACCTTTTTAAAAAAAAATTCTTTTTGGGTACAAGTCTAAAATGCATGCATTTTCCATGAAAACAATCGCAGCTACATTCTAATGGCGGAACCGGATCATGTATTTGTGAGACCTTTACCAAATTTGGCTCGTGAAAAGGACCCAACAGCGTTTCCGTTCTTCTATATTAAACCGTCTGAAAATGAAAAGATTGTTCGGAAGTTCTATCCAGAAGAGAAGGGCCCTGTCACAAATGTCGATCCTATTGGAAATTCTCCTGTAATTATTAAGAAGGTAGTTTCCAATTGCAGATGTGTTCCCCATCTAATATTTTCACACGATCATGTGTTGTTTGTTGACTTCTGTCAATGCTAAATGGTTTTTACTCCCTTGAACCTTTTGTGCTTTACTTTTGAGTAGTTCTTACTTTCAGATGAATTCTTGCTACTCTTTTCTAACAATTAGTGTGTTTTGATGCAACTGCACACCATAATTGATGTTGTATCAGTCTCTGCTGGAGAAGATTGCTCCTACTTGGATGAATGTCTCACTGAGAATGAAAGAGGACCCAGAGACCGACAAAGCTTTTGGTTGGGTGCTAGAGATGTGAGAATTATCTTTCATATATTTGATGAGTTAATCTATATGTTAAGTTCTCCTTTAGCTTGGCTTAGGGAATAGCGTCTATACTCCGAAAAGCACCGGCTAGGCATTTAGCAAACAAAAAATCTAGAAATTTTGCTTTGGCAGGAAGCTGAAATACGCTTTTGACTCCAAAAGTAGAAGCTACAAATTTGAGGTTTCTGCTTTTGTTGCATCAGGAAGCCCTTGGGAGGATATCAAGGAAAAATTATTAGTGCTTTCTCAAACAACTGCTGTCAAGAGCATTTATGCAGAAGCTCCGGCTAGGCCAACGGGCCTTCTGTAATATTATTTTCCAGAAACCTGCATGATTCTGATTGATGGAATGTCTTTTCTTTCCTACTTGGTATGTCAGGTATGCTTATGCTATTGCCAGTGCATTGCATGGTGTGCAACATATTCTTCGGAAAGATTTTATGATACAGGTATCAAATACTATGCTCTGACTTTTAGTTATTACAATACTGTTGGATGTTAAGCACATCTGTTATTTGCAGCCCCCTTGGGATTTAAAACTAGGGAAGACGTTTATCATCCACTATACTTACGGGTGTGACTACTCAATGAAGGTATCTGTGTTCTGATCATATGAATAAATGTCTTGTAACCATATAAAAATTTCCCTTTAGGTCTCTAATAATTGTTGTTACTTTAAAAGGCCGCTTTTCTTGTTTTGTAAATTGTATCAACTCTTTATGCTCGTTAACAAACTTATTGTCATCTTAGTCTTAACTCGGTATTTGGTCATGTATTTTTTGCAAACGCAGGGTGACCTAACTTACGGAAAAATTGGAGAGTGGCGATTTGACAAAAGATCATTCCTTCGTGGACCACCACCAAGAAATCTATCATTACCTCCTCCAGGAGTCCCTGAAAGTGTGGTATGTTTACAGCTGTAGACTCGTTTTAAACTCATTAGAACTAATTATGCTTTATAAACTTAGGTTTAGTTTTGGGCTCTTTTCATTTCTAGCTCTTGAAACATCTCTTCAATATTGAACTCCCCTGTACTTGTTGAATAACTAGGCTCTCTTGTTTTGTTCAACTTGGATTTCTCTTAACCTTGTCTTGCAACTCTGTTCTTAGTACAATGCCATTTTTATTCTGATCTCTACTGCTTTGAGTGATTTTTAAAATTCTAACTTGTGCAAGTAATTTTTCAGTGGTTTCTTGCCTGTCCTTTTAATGGCTCTGCAGGAAACGTGAGAAAAGCTACTGTAGGCCTTAGGTTTTGGTATTCATAGACCCAAATTTGGAAAGCTTTCTCAACTACGTAACAATTTATTGTTTTCTTTTTTATTTTTGAGCAAATCAAGTACAAGCTTCACATTTAGGACCTGTGTTATACACAGATGAAAATCAAAAGGGCAACTCAGCTTATAAAAGGCAATTTTAACACCTTTTTGAGTAGTTAATGAGCCAGACAAAGCTGATCTTGAGAATACGACAGGATTTGAAGCTGAAGCTTGACTTGGTTTTGGTCGTGTACTGAATCTGCAATCCTAGTGCAGTTCTACTTTGTGATAAAGAAGGTTGGACTTATTACAGAACTATGTGCACGAAAAAGTCATCAACAGACTGTAGTTAACCATATAATATTGGAGGATCGCCTTTTGCATTGAACTTCATTACCTCAGTTGAACCTGCTTGGAAGTTGTATCAGATGTATGATGGCAACTTACAGTAATGCTTCTAATATTCTTCTTTATAACAGCAGGGACAAGAACTGACTTCTAAAGAGTCGTGACTTTGTCGACGCCGTAGAGTTCTCTCTGTTATTCATCTGTTAAAGGTGTTTCTAGGAGTGTCTTGTTACATAATCCAGAAGAATTCCAAAACTAGTTACTTCAGGAGAAAAAAGAAAAAACAATAAACAGTGCAAAATGTTAACTCTAGCTTTTTGACTTACAACAGATTGCCTATGCCAAAACTTCACCGTCTCTATGGAGTTGCCATTATTTACCTCCCGTGGAGTCACACCCATGTAGAAAACCTCTTTATTATTATTATTTTTTTCATTTTTTTTTTGCCCTTTGTGTGTGTGTCTTTCACAGTGTGCGTGTCTTTCACAGATTTACCAATCTCATCTAGTTGAATTCTTTAACATTAATTATTGCAGGTTACTCTAGTGAAAATGGTGAACGAGGCTACTGCTAACATTCCTGGATGGGATGACGGAAGATAGTCGCGCTAAACCATCTCTTGTTTCTCCTTACCCGGATACATAATCGACAAAAGCGTAAAGATACACACAAAAAAAAGAAGAAGAAGAATTTGTTGCTCTTTTTGGCTATAGAAGACGAAGGATATTTGCTCCCCGAGAAAAAAAAAGAAAAAAAAAAAGGGAACGAAACTTTTGAGGATGTAGAAGTAGCATTGCATTTTGAGGTGTATTTAAGGAACTGGCCTTTTCCAATGAGGCTTCTGAATTAGGTTTATTCCACTTTTTAGGCATTTAGTTCTTAATTGAGTTATAATGGAGTAGCTTTCTTGATGCAGTTATAAATGTACCTGGACTACTATTATTGGAAACTAAGAATTTTGTGCTGTGTACCATGGACTCTTTCATTCATTTTATTTGGATAAATTTGAGTTTCCAACATAAATTCCTCTGCTTTGTTGATTTAAAATCCTTATTATAACGGACGCGTTGAATTCCACCATTTTTTTTTGAGTATTCTCTCAATAAATGTGGTGTATTTGTTATAAAAATTTAAGTGTCCATCGGTACAGATTATATTTATCATGCTGTATTTTGCCAACAAAATATCGATAAGACACTGTCTCTGTATTTATAGCAAAACTCAAAACTCTCTCTTTTTTTTAAGTAGTAATTAATTTTTTTGAATAAAATTTAAAAAATTTGATAAAGATACATAATAAGTAATTAAAATATTTTGTTGCTAAAGAAAATATATGTTTCATGTTATTATGTGTCAGCTTGACAATTAAATTCTAGATTTATTAGTTGAAGCACCATTCTTTCTAATGATTCGGTGTTTTTTTTTAAAAACTGTAAAATTTTCATGTAGCTTTTGAAATGAAGGATATGTCAACAAACATTTTCATCAACATGTTCAATCACTCAAAATAAAATTTGCATTTGAAATAACACAAGATAACATAAAAAATAGTTAGTTTCTACTACTTTAAACATGTTGTTCATGGTACCATTTCAGTTGGGGGCTCTACACAACAAGCGAACAACCAAAATTTTGGCCTTCTTTCCCTTGTCCACTTTTGCTGCACAGCTTTCTCCAGAAGTCATCATCCAAAATGGTCCTCTTCATAAATTGGCCCCGCACTGAGAAAAAAATCGCACCTTTTTCCTGCTTTTGGCTGTTTTGAGAAGCTATTCATTGATACAATGAGTGCATATCATCTCAAAATAGTAAAGCAGAGACTTAGACTTGGCCTTAGTTAAAAGCTATGTAAACTGCAGCAGTACTGTTTTTTCATCCGTAACAAAGTCCCAGAAACTCTCTTATTGAGCTTCTGAGAACAACAAAATTGGTTACAACAAGAATGGTATGTTTATACATGTTACTTTCGACCGAATCATTTACAAATTTCTATCTGTACCTCGAAAAAAGGAAAATAAAAAAAAAAATGTAATTTACTACCTACATAGAAACAAAAATTTTGGTAAGGAATTGTAAGTATAACTGAATATATGTATACATATTTGAGGAATGGGAGAGGGGCGAGAAAAACGATTCCGCGGTGTTATGAGAAGAACTCGAGCAGCTTCAGAACCTTGATAGCTGAAGGTGTAATTTAGAACTTTTAACTGAAGCTTTTCTTAAATTCAAATCAACTTACGAGTTTCTTCAGGACTTGCAATTTACGGTACTCTTCAAGTGTCTTCCGCGAAAGCTCTGTTTATGAAATCGCGGAAGCGCTTGGCATACTGCTTCGGATCAACAGCTGATATTGATGTCGGGTCGTACTGAATGGACTTGTATGCATGCTCGAGTTTTTTAGTAATGTCGTAATCTTGAAGTATGTCTATTATCCCAAAATATAACACAACATCGTAGAATTCCCCTGTCGGTTCTCCGATTTGCTGAAAATCGCAGTCACTCCTCCTAACAGTAAGTTCAGCCCGAGCTGGCATGTTCGTGCCTAGTCTGATAGGAGCCCACCTAAAGCACCGCATGATTGCAATGTTAAAGTTGGATCTTTCATGTGCTTGCTTCGAAGAGATAAAGATAAAAGATAATGGAAGATTATAAGCAATAAACAAAAAGGCAGTTTCTGCGTCTTACAGAAGAAGCAGATATCAATTATTTGAAGTAAACCTATTGATTTGTTATATTAAAGCCCAGGATATGTTAAGGCCATACTCGAGTAGTCTCCTTCTCGATCAATCTATGGTATCAAAGCTGGTCTCCTAAGCGCCCTTAGTTCTTCGAGCTCGTGGTTTGATCTCTTACGATTTGATATTTAATGGGTTAAATTTGGTCTGTTATCTCTTCTGTCGGAGCTCATGCAAAATAACTAACTATATGGAGGAGATAGTATCAAAACGAGGGAAAGTTGATCGACGCAAAGATACCTATTTGGATCATAGAGAAACTTATTGATGTCTTCTCTTGAAAGGTGTGGTGCTGCATATCTCGTGTTATCAGCGTCGCAAGCACCTTCGGACGAAGAGAAACATTTTTATCAGCTCCGCATAGTGAAGAAAGAGCAAGATGGAAAGTGGTAACGGCAGATAATTAGATTTCAAATATACCTTCGGTGGTAAAATGCTTACCTCTCGTATCTCTAAAATGTACGCCGACCAAGAGGCTGTAATCCATGATTCTCTCCTGCTCCAGAAACTCGCAATCACGGTCTACTTGCCTGTGTGAATAGCATCTATATGAACATTAGATAACTCGGTTATGAAAAAAAAAAAATCAAGATCGGGAATAATCTCATGAGGATAGAAGGGCATGGAGAAGTTCGATTACTTCTGAAAATCTTCGAACCAAGATTTTTGCAATCGAAATATTAAGTTAAGATCGAGGTCTTTTAAAGTTGTGTACTCATCGATCTCTGCCTCTGGTTTGCCAATCATACGACCATGCGAGGATCCTTTTAGATCGAAGCGTCGGTGAATCGGATACTTGGAGCTGAATAGATTCCCCATTATAACAAATCGAACCTGGTTGATTATAAACATAATTATGCAGGTATTGCTCAAACTCCGAAAGACACTGTTTCATTTATTTACCTATTTATTTTTCCGACAGCCAGAGTGAAAAGAACAATTTCTAACCTTCTTTTGATTCGCTCCTGTTAATTTGACGCAGTGCAAACCAAAAAACTTGGTCACCATCGTATCCTCACAGGCGCGAACGTGGTTATAATAGGCTTGAAGCATCCTGAGAAGCACCTATGTGCAGTGATGAATATTAGTGGTTCACAGAAGCAGCGTGCCGCTTCTTTTTCTTTTTCTTTTTTTCCATCTTAAGTTAGACAAGAAGCTGCTTTGAAGGAAAACATAGAGCTTACCTTTACTTCGGACTTTTTCATCGTCTTAATCATATACCGGTCATCATTTGTGAGGTAAAAGAAGCTTCCACTCTTCCCAGGAGAAGAGAATTCCCTCAGTGCATCATTTCCACATAGGGACATCATATAATCCGCTGCGTCAACCTTGAACAGCTTGCGAAGTGTCCTGTAAATTCAGTTCAGTATATGATTCTATTAAGATTTAGAGGCCTTTTTGTGCGCGCGTGAACGCGCACACACACACATACAACAAAAAAAGCATAGTTTTGAGTGATCAGTGCAGAGTTTCAGAAGCATGCAATCATAATTCATTGTTCAAAACATAAATATACTGCAGTCCTGCTGCGGAGCGGAAGTTTGGTTCCGAAATGGTGAGAAGTGTGTTGAAGTTGCAAAAACGAAACAAGAATGTGCGCAACTAACAAAATAAGTACAAAATTACATCACCTAAACACGACTGGGCAGTAGTCCTTCCACCGAAAATCGCAAGATTGGTGAGGCGGCGTATATTTTGAGCCTTCGGGAGGAAACCTGGTCCATACCTTCTCCTTGGGGTTGAAAGCCGATGCCTTCAGATCAAGCGTAATCGGACGCTGTTTTCCGACAGAATGCCTGTCTCACCACACCAAGCTACAAAGTTTGTTACTGTTTGACATATGTTTCCGGATAACAAGAGTATGACATGAAGTCCTAAAATGGCAATCGGAATGCGCAGCATATTTGGCGATATCAATTGAACGAACTTGGCAGGAATATACAACAAATTTATGCCGAAAGAAGGCGACAAAAATGCTTCCAAGTTTGCAGCAATGCAATTGCTTTCAGATAAAAGAGGCATCATTTTCTCATCTTCTTCCAAGGAGCAAAGATGCAAAGGAAATTCAGCATGGCATGTGAAAATAAAAATGGTTAAAATTGAATGGATTTTACCTGAAACAATGCTGAATTTTATGTAATTTTCATTTTTTTTTATACTAAACTTAGATTCAATGATATTTTCAAATTTTCCAATAAAATATTTTAGATTCCAATCTAATATTTTTTTGACATCATTAAATTTCTGACAGGATTTGACAGAAATTCTCTGACGCGTTTCAGAAATCACAAAGTACATAAAATTAGATCGAAAAAATCCAAAATTTTAAAGTTTGGATGGTTCGGACAAATTTTATACACTTTTTTCCTAATTTTTTTTTCCAAATTTCATTAAAAATTACTCACAAATTCATATTAAATGAGATTTTTTTTTTTTTTTAAAAAAAAAAAAAAAAAAAAAAAAAAACTCTCCCTTTTTATAAATTATATTATATATGCGCGCACGCACACAGGACACATTTATCTCCTTCTTTTATGAAGTACGAATTGATGAAAAAGGAATGGGGTGATTGGGATTGGGATTGGACCTAATTCCGAGCTGGAGATTGAGCATGAGATCGTAGTTCTTGTGCCCCTTGGCGATGGACTCCCCCTGCTTCCTCCGATTCCTCGCCGCCGAATGCGGCGGCTCCTCGCCGGAGGAGGAGGTGGAGGTGGAGGCGGCGTCATCGGCGGCGGGCGCGACGGACATGGGCGCGAAGATGTGGAGGCAGCTCCGGGCGGCAGCGGTCACCGGAGGCGGCGGCGGCGGCGGCGGCGGCGGCGTAGTCGATTGGTGTTGGAGGTGGGCCTTGGCAAGGCGAAGGCCCTTGTACATTCTATGTAAGTATGTACGTTTGTATATGCTTCCTCCTCCTTCTCTTCTTCTTCTTCTTCTTCTTCTTCTTCTTCTTCTTCTTCTGTTGATGATGATGGTGAGGATGCTATTACGTGGATCAACGAGTTTGATGATGATGATGATGATGATGATGATGAAAATGGCGAGGGAGATGAGGTGAGGGATTCGCCATTAATGGTTTTGTTGGAGCTTGGAAAGAAAAATGTAAAATGCAATCACATTGATTCATGGAGGAGAGAGAGAGAGAGAGAAAGAGAGAGAGAGAGAGAGAGGGAATGAGGGGGCCGAGAAAAGGGAGGAGAAATGGAAGGTGGTGGTGATGGTGGTTGTTTTTTTTTTTTTTTTTTTTTTTTTTTTTTTTTGCTAAATTACTATTTTGGCCCTCAAACTAAATTTTAATTCATTATATTTTTTACCTTCAACTTTGTAAATTTTTATAATTAAATATAATTTACTATATACTGATGTGTTATTAAAGTATAAGCGTGTGATTAATAATAAAAAAATTAAGATGTGAAAATTACACTTTTGGCCTTCAAACTATGAGATCTCAAATTTTAATTTCATATAATTTTTTAATTTAAATTTTGTAAATCATTATAATTAAGTAATACAATCTATTTATCAACCTATATGAATTCTCAAAAAAATTTGTCACGTGGTAAGTTTTTTTTTTCACTCTCACTTTTTTTTACTTTTTATTATATTTTTTTCACCCTCTGCAGTGGTCGAAGGATTATCGTCATAGTTACTATCGCTGTCGTCGGACCCATTTCCGCCGTCAATAATAAATTTTTTTTTAATAAATATAACAAGTAAAATACACAAAAACAAAAAATATTTAATATTTTTTTACTATTAATTATTTATATAATTTTTATCCGCTGAGAATTGCAATCTCTTTAGCTAAATACTCATATATCGCTAATATAAAAATAATACAACACTATTAATAATTAATAATAAAAATTAATTAAAATATTATATAACTTACGTGTCAGTTATTTTAAAAATATTATATGATCAACTGAATTAGATCATTCAAATAATTTATAAAATTTGTGCAAAAATTTAAAATAAGACCAAAAGTGTAATTTATATTTCTGGGGTTTAATTCCAAAGGGGTGGTGCTGCTTTTGGGAATCAGGATATGTTTAGGGCCTTTTTGCATTAAAAACTTTATTAATTTTTAACTTTTGTAAATCTACTCTACTTTTTATTTTAACTAATTATTTAAATTTTGAAAATTTTATATTTTAACTCATTAGATTAATTTGGAGTGACTAATATTGATTAAATGATCAATAAATAATAAATAAAGCATGCCTGTAATTTAAATATATTTTTGTAATGCTAAAAATTATTTTCTAGATAAAATTAATCACAATCATTATATTTACTTTTTAATCATTAAATATTTAAAATTAATTCCTTTACTCTCAAGCTAAATTTTAATGTCAAAATGGTTTCATATTGTTGCAGTGCGCCTTTTATTATATCTTGACAATTTAATTAATATTAGTTCACTTTAAATTAATAAAATATATATTTAATCGGTGGATTATAAAAAAATTTAAATTTTTAGATGTTAAATATGAAAATTTTAAAATTTTAGTGGACTATTGTGTAAACATGTGAAAGATCCAAGGTTTCTAATGCATTGAACCTTACTTTGCCTTTTTTTTTTTTTTTTTTTTTTTTTTTAATAATATAAAAGGAGCAAAAAAAATAAATTTTTTTTTATGCAACTAACCCTACTGAATTTTTTAATTATATTTATAAAACTATATTTAAACGATAAATAATTTATCATATTTAAAAATCGAAGAATCATTCAACGTATAATATTAATTTTATAAATAATATTTTTAAAAAAAGTTATTTTTTAAACTTATTAATAAAATAATTCGAAAAAATAGGGAATATTTAATCCTTTTTTTTTTCTTTTTTTTTCTTTTTTCTGTACTTCTCCTTCACTTTTTCCTTACGTACTTCAAATTAGGCGAACCTAAATAATCTAAGTTCCAAAAAAAAACACAACATGGTTATTGTTCCTCATGAAGCACATTTTTTTTGGATTTAAATAAATTGTCAATATGTCAATAAATTTATTGGGCACGTTAGGTTTCACTTGTTGACCCATCAGAACACCACATTACAGGGGTGCCAGTTTTCTGTATCTCTATGCGCAAAAATTTTTACGCGGCAGCAGTTCGTCCAAATATATATATATATAATGAAAAAAAACTAAATATACATTTCAAAATGGTGTATATCTTACACCCCACCTATTTAAAAATGAAATGAATTCTATCCATCACTTGATATGATGAATGAAAAAGCCCCCACCCTTGAATGGGTGGAGATGTAAGATGTACACCCATGATCGGATGTACAAGTAGCATTCCTCATATATAATAAGCTAAATTACAAAAATTTTCTTATAATATTTTGCTTTTTTATTTTGTCCTTCCTATTTTTTAAAAGCCTACATTTTGCCCTTCGTAATTATTGAATTGTCTTTAGGGGACAATTGCGTTAACGGAGGGGAGGAAAGAGAAAAGGGTTTAGACTTATTTCCCTCTATTTTTGAAGGGTATTTTAGATATATTCAATAATATTTTTTAAAAAATTGGCGACTCACTCACGGAATAGTGACGACGGGGGATGATTGCATATTTCGATAATTACGAGCGAACAAAATATAAATTTTTAAAAGACAAACGAGAAAGTAAAAAAAAAAAATTATTACAAATTTTTTTTTTGTACTTTAACCTATATAATATATATAGAACATAATGTATCATCTGCGTATTGAAAGTGGGCAGAATGCATTTAAATAGTCCGAATTGAACCAACAAGTTGGCAGCAAATCTGAAGAACTCGTTGACGTACTCATTTCGAATATTAATGTTGTTTGAGGTCACCACCTATGAATCATTTTCTGAAAATTACATTGCTCATGTATTAATTGGCCTACGCACGTTGCTGCAGCGCCCATCGGTCGCATGCATTTATCTTATATATAATCGTTCGTGTATGCAAATATATTATTGACAGTAACTTTAAAAATCTTTTAAAAGAGAAAGACTTGTACGCGTATATATATAGTCTGGCAATTATACTATCGATAGTACTAAATATTTGGTGCTATCAAATTTTCTATCATTCGATTAATTTTTTTTATTATTTTTATTCGTTAAATTTTACTCTCTTTCTAACCATCTATTAAACCCAAGCAACTCATTATCATCTCAACCACACATCTTTTAATTCAACGGTTAAAAACTTAATAATACCAATGACTTAGATACTATTAATAGTATTCCAGCCTAACACACACACACACACTCTCTCTCTCTCTCTCTCTCTCTCTCTCTCTCTCTATATATATATATATATATATATATAGTCCGGCTACTATACTATTAATAGTACCAAATTATTGGTGCTATCAAGTTTTCTATCCTTATATCAACTCCTTTTATCATTTTCATCCGTTAGATTTTACTATTTTCCAACCACCTATTAAACCCAAGGGGCCTAATATCATCTCAACCACATATTTTTTAATCCAATGGTTAAAAACTTAATAGCACTAATGACTTGGTACTATTAATAATATTCCAACCTAACTATATAATATATATATATATATATATATAATATATATATATATATATATATATATATATATATATAGAGGTTAATTACATACGGTTCTCCGTAAATATATAAAATAGCAGATATATTCCAATAAAGTTTAACTTTTTATATTTATTACTTCAAAAGTATCAAATTATTCATATATATTCCTCCGATTTATTACCGTTAGTTCATTATTTATTTTTTAACAGACTAAATATAAAATAACAGTTTTGTCTTTTCAAAAATATTCTTCCAAAAATTTAACTGTCAAAATAATACAAAAATAACGGAAAGGATAAAAAAATTAATATACCTCACTGACTAAGATGAAGTATTTAATTAATGATTAACTAAATTTTTCTAATAAAGATAGACGATAGAAATATATATGAATAATATTAAATTTTTAAATAAATAAATATAAAAAATTAAACTTTATAAAAATATATCTGTTATTCGATATATTTACATCAAACAATATATACAATTAACCCTATATATATATACATATATATATATATATATATATATTATATATATATATATATAATATATATATATTATATATATGGCTAAATTACAGAAAAATCCCCTCTAATATCCCGCTTTTCCACTTTACCCCCTGTCTTTTAAAAGTCGACAACCTGCCCCATCGTAATTACCGAAATGCATTTACCCCCCTGCCAGATATGAAAGTCATCCATGAGCCTCCAGCATATGAAAGTCCATCCATGAGCCTCTCTAATGAGCAATTGCTTGTAACAAATTAGTAAGAAACCAATTCATATCTGGCAGGGGGGGAAGGGTTTAATGCATCCATTAGAGGCTCATGGATGGACTTTCATATCTGGCACGGGGTAAATGCATATTTCGGTAATACGAGGGGGCAGGTTGTCGACTTTTAAAAGATATAGGGGGTAAAAGTGGAAAAGCGGGATATTAGAGGGGGTTTTCTATATAATTAGCCTATATATATATATATATATATATATATAGATATATATATATATATATAGAGAGAGAGAGAGAGGAGGAGAGAGAGAGAAGAGAGAGAGAGAGAGAGAGAGAGAGATGGGTGGTCCTTTTCATTTAATGCACATGCGATTTTGAGATTCTCATCACCGTCAACTTGATGAAGAGCAGATGAGGTGGTTCACATATTGAGAATTACTTTCATCAAATTTTTGTACACATTAAAAGAGACAAATTTTTTTTTTTAAAAAAAGGTCTAAGTATCGAAATTTGCTAAATTATAACACAACATTTTGTTATGAAATAAATATATATAGAACATAAAGAATAAAGAATTAATTATAAAATATTTTCAGTTGAAAAAAATTTAAAAGTCGCTTTGATACCGTTTACAAAAGCTAATACCGAAACAGTTAATTAGTAATAATCTTAAATCTTTATGATAAGTAGTCACTCACAAGTTAAAAAACATGTCACGTGAGATATTTAGGGTTTGGACAACAAAAATGTACCTCGCCACGTAGGACATAGCTAGAGAAAAAAAGGGCATAGGATTCTTTCCTTTCCTCTCTTTAATTAATATCCCTCATGAGAAAAATGTGGATCTCTCTCCACCCCTCAACCCCTTCTTAATTATCAAGCATCAACATTCAACACACACATACACACTTATACATGCGATGATAGGTTTATATTGCTGAAATATTAAAAATATTATTTTTTAATAGCTTAAATTTTTAGAGTACAATGATTGTTTTATATAATTTAACATGATATTAAAGTAGGAGGTTCTGAATTCGAGTCCAGTCATTCTTCTAGCATAATTAATTTTCTCCTATGTAATTCAAATTTATGTCTTAAATCTATAAAAAGTTTTGGGATCAAACGCGAGGAAGAGTAAAAATAATAAAACTAATATATATATATATTCAAGATTATAAATAGAATAAAATAATTTACAGAATATCATAGAACTGCAGAAGCGAGAAGTTCGATTGCGATATCAATGTCACCAAACAAACTTGGTTAACCAAATTTCATATTTTTTCAAGATCATTTACCAAGTGATCAAAGAGTTTTAAAATTGACAGTTTTAATTGCCCGTTTGTAAGTTCAACGGTGTAAAATAAAATAAATTACATAAAATTTTAATAGAAAATTTTATTTATCATAAAGAATAAGCTCAAAACTTTCGAGTTAAAATTTAAATATTTTATCATTTTTTTAATAAAATTTTTATTTTCAGACGTTCATTTTTAGACTACTAATTTGATATATAAATGATGTCAAAAATTTATAAAATTTGATTTATAGATATTTCTAATAGTGCAGATCAAATCTAACGAAACTTATCGCCGATTTTGAAGCCATATCAATAAAAATAAATTTGGTAACACGAATGTCTTCGTGCTATCGATAGTATAGTAGCTTAGAGCGTGTGTGTGTGTGTGTCTTCGTGCTACCGATAGTATAGTAGCTTAGAGAGAGAGAGAGAGAGAGTGTGCATGTGTGTGTGTGTGTGTGTATATATATATATATATACAGAGGGGGTAGAGTTTATATACTTTCAAAAGCATAAGCACTGCCATGCTTTTAAATTTTTTACCATTAAATTTGCATTGAGATTTATGCTATTGTAAAGTTAATTAAAAAGAGAAAAAGAGAAAGCAAATAGTATAAATCTGCATATAAATTTAATGATAAAAAATTTACAAATATGATTGAATTTATACTTTTGAAAGTATAACGTATAAGCTCTACTATATATATATATATATATATATAGAGTTGGGCTGGAATGCTATTGATAGCACCAGCCCAACTTTGCCACCCATTTTATAACCATTGGATCGCATGGAAATTCGTGGAGGCTCTTTAAAGAAAAAAAAAATAAAATAAAAAGCTTTTCTTTTTAATTAAAGGGCTTGCACGAATCTCAATGCAATCCACTGGCTACAAAATAGGTGGCAAAGTTGGGCTGGTGCTATCAATAGCATTCCAGCACAACTATATATATATATATATATATATATATATATATATATATATATATATATATATATATATATATATATAAAAGCTTCTGCATTTAATAATAGTGGAGTTAATTAGGCTTTGATAATACTTTATATTTAATATTATATTTCTATGTCTAGATTTAGGACTAAAAATTTTAATTTGAATAAAATGAGAGAAACTCAAATACAAATTGAGAATTTGAAAAAAAGGTAGGATGTGTTTAGTTTGCTATAAAATATATAAAAATTATTTTTTAATTTAAAATTTTATTTTCTGTCCGTTTGTTTAGTTATAATTTTTTTTAAAATAAAAAATTATTTTTACCGATTTGAAAAAAAAAAGATATTTTAGGCTTTCTACAATTTTCTACGGAAAGTGAAAACTCAAGCTACATAAAAGTTTTTTCAAATTTTTTTTTTTTCAACCAAACAAATATTAATAATATAATCTTAATCCATTCTGGAACTATTCGAGCTTTAACACACTTAATCATCTTAATTTTTTGAACCTCACAGTCACTTAAAATCGTTTAATCTTCTTAATCTCTTAAATCTAAACATAATTCAAAATATTATAATTCAATTAGAAAATTTATTTCTATTATCATTTTTATATATAACTATTCCAAACTATCGAGTACCACATAAAAATTAAATAAAATTAATTTTTTTTAAAATTAAACAGTGGGTAAAATTATCTATAATTTAAATAAATTTTATTTATTTATTTATTTATACCTACAACGGCACTTCGAACGGCAAAATTTAGGGCGGTTTTCTTCTATTATTATTTTCAGGCAAAGTTTACGTGGTGGGGCCCACGGAACGGTGCGATGTGATTGGACGGCGAGTTAGTTGGAGCGTGACGTATTGGGTGTCCACAGTGTTCTATTGTGTGCGGAGAAAATGTCATTTTTTTTTTTAATAAAAAATTTATCTCTTTTTTTTTTTTTTTTTTTTTTTTTTTTTTTTTTTTTTTCTTGGAATGAAATAGGTTTAAGATAAATTTACTATTCAATATAGTGTTGAAATTCAACGGACAATTTTTAGATCGAAACAAATTGTTAAGATTAATTTAGGCCGAAATAAATTAGTTAATTAGCTTGCGTATACAACCCCTCTAGAACAAATACAATAATTAATCCACCGCTTTTTCCAAAAGCCCCTTGATAACAACCAAAAATGCTAATTAAATAGATTTTATTTAAGGAGCTGCATGCTATTGTTAAATTGCTTGCTTCTAAATACTATTGCACAATTATTAAGGTTCTGTAAAGTACAAAATTATTGTTCTTAATAATTATATTAAAATATTATGTATGTTTCACTGAAGAGCAATGTTATATGTACATTCCAAAAGGATGTATATCCTATATTTCATTCATTTAAGAATAAGATATTTTTTAGGAATCACTCCAAGGAATCACTCCAAAATTGAGAAAAAAATTGCACGTCATCCACTTTCTTTAATAAATAAGTGAACTAAGCAATAAAAATAAGACATTACGATCTCTAAAAAAAACGTCACAAAGACTGTAAAAGAATTGCGCTCTTCGAAAAACGATCACACCCACCCAATTGAGGTTGCGCTCCCCGAACAACGATCACACCCACCCAATTGACTCCCGAATTTGTTAATCTTTTGATCCATATAATCGCAATGAGGACATCAGTATTTGTACATCAGAAAATCACTTTATTTCTAATAGACCAAACTACCTATCAAATAGCTGTCTGGCTGGCATGAAATTTGTTAGCTATCTTGGGCTCACCCTGAATCATGCACTTCTCCCAGGCATGTTTGACGTCATCGCTCATGTCGTGTCTGAGGCTATCACGTGACATATCTAAGTGTATACATACTTCGTAAACAGATGATCAATTATTTTAGGCTCAGTACCACACAATACATGCAGTAATATGTTTCTGTACACCCTTTTTTGATAAGATTGTCAGTCTTTAAAAACTGTTTCTTAATAAATAGCCACATGAGAATTTGAACTTTTGTTGGTAGACAGAGACTCCAGATTTTAAAAGTGCAGTTGTCCCTTAACCCCCGTCGCTAAGCACCTTATAGATATACTTGATGGTAAATATTCTATTTGCATTTCAATACCAAACCACTCCATCTTCCCTGAGCTCACTAACGCATCCCTTTCTGGAGCTCCCTAGCTCTCAGTCCGTACCTTCTTAGAATAGTCCACTAAATCCACCGTTGTGATCTATACAATCACGGATTTTAATTATTTTTTCTTCCACTCCGTCAAACACGTCAGGAAATAGAAACTGCAGCGTCACCCCTTCGTACCATTTGTTCGTCCACAGGCGGAAGTGTAAAAAGATTTTATTATTGGTTTCGAGGTTCCAATTCGAAGCATCATTGTTTCAAATTTCTAGCTAAAAGTTCATCTCTATATATCAAAAGCGAGAAATAATATGAAACAACTATATATTTGTTTTTTCAAAACCTTAAGTTATTAGAAAACGGTATATTTAATATGTACATTTGATACTCTCCTTCACATGTGCTTTGATATCATACTAAATTATATAAAACAACGGTTTATTTTCTAAAATTTTAAACTATTAGAAAATAATATTTTTTATATTTATATTCAATAGTAATAGTAACAAACTGCTAAAATTTGGGGATCATATCTAAATATTTAATATTTACACAGTTTAATTGAGGTCGTTAGAATTTAAAAATTTTAATAGAAATTAGAATGACTTAGTCAACCTGGCATTAATTAATGAATTGATCCGAATCTCAACAAGCTAGTTAGGATGTCACTATTGTGGAGGGGAAAAGAGAAAAAGGAATCTAGGCCAAGTATAGTGCCCATTGTACGTAGTTGGGAGAGTGAGCATTCGTAGGAAGTTCCCATTGCCATTGTCTCCTTGCTGTTTCACTTTTGGACTACCCTAGGGCAACTCAATATCTCTCTCTCTCTCTCCTCTCTCTCTCTCTCTCTCTCTCTCTCCCTCCATATTCTTTTTCTCCCAAGCTAGCTACAACTTGTAGTAATGTATATGTAGATATATCACTTGTTTTAGTGGGTCATGAATGTGTGCATAGTATGAGAGAGAGAGAGAGAGAGAGAGAGAGAGAGAGAGAGAGAGAGGTTGCATGAGAGGCAAATGAGACATTACTTTTTTTGAGATCAAAATGAGACATCACTTTAAGTTAAAAATGTGTGTGTGTGCGCGCGTGTCTGAGAGAGAGAGAGAGAGAGAGTGTGCGCATTGTATTATTTAAGTACATTTCAAATGGGGTGTACATTTTGCATCCCAACCATCTTAGGATGGGATGAATTTTACTCATAACTTCGATGTGACGAGTGGATGAATATATCCATCTCAGGATGGAATAGATGTAGAATATACATCCTATTTGGAGTGTACACCTACTAAATGGGTATAGACATTTATATTAACACATTGAAGGGCCAAATGAAACATCAATTTAACTTAAGAATGATTGCTTAATGTTTGGGAAATGAAAAAGAAACTGGGAGTGATAATATGCACATGTACAACTAGATTTTAATTGCAAATTAAAACATCATAAATCACGTGCTTGATTGGCTGGATTTATCTTTTAATTTTTCTAATTTTTTCTCGAGCGCTGCTAGATCTATTCGCAAATGAATCTTACAACAATTTGCAAGAAAACATACGCGACAAAATTTTATATAATTCATGCGACTTATTAAGAATGTAATCAAATCAGTAATTTAAGTGGTAAACTACTGCAGGATTTATTCGTGCTTGTAGATATTTGTAAACATTTGTAGAATGTGATTGTAATTTGTAAGCACATCATTACTCATGAAGCATATTTTTTCTAGATCCAATGTACGAAAAATCTCAGTAGACCATTAAATTATGTAATAGCAATCGAATAGTTTCGCTTGGAAAGTGGAGTTCATCTCCTCTTAGTTTTTTCAAAGAAAGTTTATTATCGCATCAAGCAAACTGTTGTATTACTGCCATGTCAAAGTTGTTCAGATACTTCTCGCGCATCTGTGCTCAGTTTCACTTTAACATATTTTCTCATAGATCTAAATTTTAGATGCCAGTATCTTTCTATTCTCCTTCTTTGCAAGTGGGCCGGGATGCGAAGGCCGGAGCCTGTAGAGTTGGGTTTGGACCCTTCAAATAACTGGCCCAATTATAAAATGGGTTGGGCCAAACCCGTTTAATTAGCTACCCGTTTTGCATCTTAACCTGAACACTATTCGAGAAGCAAAAGCAATTGTTAGGCAAAAAATTAGTGTCCATATTTGTTAGGTAAAATTATATAAAACTATTTTGATTTGACTATTCAATTTTTCAAAATTTTTTGTTTTAATATGTAACTTTCTAATTTATTTAATTTGCATAATTTGATTGCTATTCCAATGCAAAATTTAAGCTAATTGCTTATAGTTACGAAATTGCACAAATTATATAAACTAAATTCGTAAAGATAAATAATATATTTAAATTTTGAAATTAAAAAGTCACTAATCAGTTCAAATCAAATAAATTAAAAGATTAGATAAATTATTTTATTTAACCATCTAGTTCTAAAGTTTATTAATATTTTTATCTTGAATCAACATAATATTTTAATTCTTAGATAGATACCTTCCGAAAGTGGTTTAGCTATTTTGCTTTCTATATAATTAAAAAATATTTAAAAAATTAATAAATTCTATGAGCAATACTACATGTACACTCTATTTGGGGTATACGATATACATCATATCCATCTAAGGATGGAAATTTCTCCATACGTCATGTCGAAGTAGCGGGTGAAATTCATCCCATCCTAGTATGGACGGAGTGTAAGATGTACATTCCGTTTAGAATGTATAAAAGACATGCTCTTTTCCTTTTATAAGAGCGGAAAAAAATAATACTACATGTACATCCCAAAAGATGTGTACATCCTACACCTCATCTATCTAAGAGTAAGGTGATTTTCAAGGAATCACTTAACAACTTGTGAAGTGATCCCTCACCACTTCCCCACCCATTGGATGGGTGGCGTGTGGGATTCTACACTCCAAATTGAGTATACAAGTAGCATTTTCAAGCGAAAAAAGCAAGTTAATTACACTTTGGTAACCATCCTTCCTCTCTTCTTTTTCTTGGTCCTTAATTTTTATTATTTTTTCTCCCAAAGGTTTCTAACTATTATATTTTAGGGCAATACTGCCGACACATTTCAAAAAAATATATATATTATACATCCCAAATAAAATATATGGATAGGTTTTTAAAAATTTTATTACATCTAAGTTTCAATAATATTTATTTTAATATTTTGACGAAATTTGGTATATCAATCTAATAAAATTTTGCCTGATTATATAGACTGCAGTCATAATATGTTAGTTTTCGATTAATCTCAACATCAACTTTTTATAATTCTTAGAAAAAATTGGTAGCGCACAGTAGGAGTGTCAACGAGCTGAACACGAGCGAGCTAGGGTCGGCTCGTGTTCGGCTCGTTTAATAAACGAGCCGAACACGAGCTGGCTCGTTTAAATATTATGCTGAAAAATTCGGCTCGTTTATTGACGAGTCCGAACACGAGCCGACTCGCGAACAACAAGTTATATTTTCATTCTCATTGTTAGGTGTAAAGTTGAAAAAAATTTACAAAATTAAAGTCTTAATTTAATAATTAAAATTCACAAAAAAATAATTTTTTTATATTATATTAGCCTAAAATCTAAATAGTAAAGTTTAATTACCAGAGCATTTTATATATATATATTCAAGCTGTTATCAAACCAAACACAAACGAGCTAATTCCAGCTCGTGTTCGGCTCGTTTATTAAATGAGCTAAAAAATTTGATTCGTGTTCGGCTCGAAACTCTTGTTCTTACTGTTCAAAATTTCAAGATTTTGAAATAAGCTCTTCTCTCTCTTGAGATAAAAATAAGGGCAAAAATAAGCAATATCATTCTACTTAACCTTTTTATGAACCATACGAAGGGATCGATCAAATCAATACTTTTTTATATTTATATCGTGATGCAGAATCATTTTATAATATTTGCCCCCTCTCAGTCAATCATGGAACGATATTTCCCCCCGCATTTCGTTAAGATTTCGCTTCAACATTTATATCAAAAGGCGTAAACACGGGAAAAACAAAGAGCGGGAGAAACTCGAGTTGTTGGTTCAGCTGAGATGCTCACTAAACGACTGCTTCTCTCGAGATACTTTTAATAGCATCAATAAAGATTCTCTTGGTCCTTTCATCTTTCGAGCACAGGTTTAGGTTCGGCCTCAATGGGAAAATGGAGCACCTAACAACGCATCTTCATAGACCAAGAACTACGACATCGCCCTTTTTTCGCCATGTTATCCTCGTTGGCAAAGGGGTGGGTTAGAGCGAGCGCTGGCAGAGCGCAATGCTGATCAAACAGCCTGGGATACTCGCCGCTTCGGTCTTGATAATGCTTTGAAACTTTCTTGCCGGCTTTTGAGAGAGGCTGTCTTGCCTTTGCCCGTGAACCTCTTAGACTTGAGGAAAGACTCGATTGGACTAGAAAAATGACCCACAGGAGACTCCTACTATTCAAGCGATTCGATCTCGAGCTTATTTCGAGCCGAATACGAGCTGAATTGTCACCCATATATATATATATATATATATATATATATATATATATATATATATGCTAGAATACTATCTATAGTACCAAGTCATTGGTGCTATCAAGTTTTTAGCCTTTTGATTAAAGGATGTGTGGTTAGGATGATAGTGGTCTCCTAGGATTTATTAGGTGGCTGGTTGAATAGTAAAATTTTTAGAGGACTACTATGTTTGAAGAAAAAAAAAACAAAATATATATATATAATAAAAAACAAATAAATAAATAATAATAATAATAATAAATATATATCCTAAAATCAAATTCCGCCACCTATACCTGAATCCGACTCCAATTAAAACTCCTCACCCGTCAATTATCTCAAACACACTTATCCAAATCTTCAATCATATTTTAAAATATCTCTCAACCAACTTATCCCAAACTCACCTATATCTTGTTTTGAACTTTTAAATCCAAACAAATTCCCTCGTTCGTTAACCGTTTAATTTTTAAATTTAAATACAAACATATTTCCTCAAATTTAAATGTAACATATTTAACTTTGAAATTTAAAATTTAAAATTTAAATACAAACATATTTCCTCAAATTTAAATGTAACATATTTAATTTTGAAATTTAAAATTTGAAATTTAAATACAAACATACCTCCTCAAATTTAAATGTAACATATTTAATTTTGAAATTTAAAATTTGAAATTTAAATACAAACATACTTCCTCAAATTTAAATGTAATATATTCAAGTTTGAAATTTAAAATTTAAAATATAAATGAGAACATACTTCCCCATAACATACTCAATTTTGAAATTTGAAATTTAAAATTTAAATACGACCATACTTTCTCAACATATTGAAATTTAAACATTTGAACATATTCAATTTGAATTTTAAACATATCTTTTCAATTTTAAAATTTAAATTTGAAATTAAAAATTTAAAATTTGAAATTTGAAAGTGGAATATAATAACTTCCTCAACGGAAAGATATTCCAACGCACGTCCTCTCCTCAACGAACCCACATTTTCTCGCCAACCCCTCAACGAATCTTAACAAACCCCATGCGATATTTCTCTGCCACTTCCCACTATAAATAGAGAGGAGCTTAGCTCATCCCACCGATATTCCATCAAAAAAAAAAAAAAAACCGTCCCATATTCCACCTTATCCACAGCTCCGGTCAACTTCCTCAATCCTCCGGCCAACTTCCTCCGGCCAACTTCCTCAACTCCTCCGGCCAACTTCCCCAACTCCTCCGGCCAACTTCCCCAACTCCTCCGGCCAACTTCCCCAACCCCTCCGGTCAACTTCCTCAACTCCTCCGGTCAACTTCCTCAACTCCTCCGGCCAATTTCCTCAACTCCTCCGGCCAATTTCCTCAACTCCTCCGGTCAACTTCCCTAACTCCCCCGGCCAACTTCCTCGGCAGCTCCGATCAACTTCCCCCCTCCGGTCAACTTCCCTAACTCCCCCGGCCAACTTCCTCGGCAGCTCCGATCAACTTCCTCGGCACCCCCAATCGACCTCCTCGGCTTCTTTTTTCAGACGTATTTCTTAGGTAAAAATAAGTAAGAAAAAAAAAAAAAAAAAAAAAACGTATTTCTCAGGTAAAAATAAGTAAAAAAAAAAAAAAAAAAAAGTCAATAAAGCCGGTTAGGACCTCTCCGGACGCCCTAACTTTAGGCTCAAAAAAATAAAGAAGAAAAAAAAAGAAAAGGAAAAAAAAGAAAGTCGGTAAAGCGGTTAGGAAAAGAAAAGGAAAAAAAAGAAAGTCGTAAAGCCGGTTAGGACCTCTCCGGACGCCCTAACTTTAGGCTCAAAAAAATAAAGAAGAAATAAAAAAAAAAAAAAAAAAAAAAGAAAGAAAAGTCGGTAAAGCCGGTTAGGACCTCTCCGGACGCCCTAACTTTAGGCTCAAAAAAATAAAGAAGAAAAGAAAAGAAAAGGAAAAAAAAAGAAAGTCGGTAAAGCCGGTTAGGACCTCTCCGGACGCCCTGCCCTAACTTTAGGCTCAAAAAAATAAAGAAGAAAAAAAAGAAAAGGAAAAAAAAGAAAGTCGATAAAGCCGGTTAGGACCTCTCCGGACGCCCTAACTTTAGGCTCAAAAAAATAAAGAAGAAATAAAAAAAAAAGAAAAGGAAAAAAAAGAAAGTCGGGTAAAGCCGGTTAGGACCTCTCCGGACGCCCTAACTTTAGGCTCAAAAAAATAAAGAAAAAAAAAAAGAAAAGGAAAAAAAAGAAAGTCGGTAAAGCCGGTTAGGACCTCTCCGGACGCCCTAACTTTAGGCTCAAAAAAATAAAGAAGAAAAAAAAAAAAAAAAAAATCTAAAGCCGGTTAGGACCTCTCCGGACGCCCTAACTTTAGGTTCAAAAAAATAAAGAAGAAAAGAAAAGAAAAGGAAAAAAAAAGAAAGAAAGTCGGTAAAGCCGGTTAGGACCTCTCCGGACGCCCTAACTTTAGGCTCAAAAAAATAAAGAAGAAAAGAAAAGAAAAGGAAAAAAGAAAGTCAACAAAAATCCAAAACCGATTCGGATGATTTTTTTCGGACATCCGAGCTTAGGTTAAATCAAAGTGGATTCCCTTCGGAGCCCAAATCAATTACAAAACAAAAGGGATTGAACCCCAAGATAAGTCAAAGTGGATTCGGAAAGTGGATTCGGATACCAAATATAAATCAGCGGATTTCCTTCAGATCCCAAGTCAAATAAAATAAAATAAAATAAAAAGAGGACTTCTTCGGATCCCAAATAATTTCTTTTTCGGATCTCAAATAATTTCGTCTTCGGATCCCCGATAATTTCAAAAATAGAAACTTTCTCGGATCCCAAATAATTTCAAAAGGGGCCCCACATTAAAATAAAATAACGGTATTTTCTCCTGACCCCAAATTAAAGATTAGTATTCCAAGTCAAATTATAAAATAAAAGGGATAGAATTCCGAGATAAGATTAGTGAATTTCCTTCGGATCCCAAATAATTTCAAAAAAAAAAAAAAAGGAATTTATTCGGACCCAAATAAAAAAAAAAGGGAGATATTGAAATAAATGGGAATTTACTTGAATCCAGGCAAAATTCAAATAAGTCCTAATCAACTTGGAACCTAAGTTCGATTCAAAAAGGGCTATAAATGAATTCTAAATATTTATTAAATCAACCCATATGCGGGCCTCAAATTTACCCATATGAAAATAAGGCTCAGTCCACATACGGATCCCAACCACATACGGGTCCCAAAGCCGAGTCCACAAATAAAAAACCCAAAACACATTCAGTCCACAAATAAAAAAACCCAAAACACATTCAGTCCACAAATAAAAACCCAAAGCCCAGTCCACAAATAAAAACCCAAAGCCGGATCCACAAATAAAAAACCCAAAACCTATTCAGTCCACAAATAAAAAAAGCCCAAAACCCATTCGAGTCCACAAATAAAAAACCCAAAACACATTCGATCCACAAATAAAAAAAAAAAATTTTCAAAACCCATTCAATCTCATCGCCTTAACGTATATAATTAAGGCAAAATTATATCCAAACCGACTAGATTCTAAATCATATCCTTAGAATTTAGCCGAATCAAATTTGATCGGGCTCTAACACATATACTTAGAGTTCATCCAAATCAATCAAACTAACCCTAATACATATACTTAGGGTGTAGTTAACCTTTTACTCTAGCCCATATATCTAGGGTAGAATCCAAATCAACTCAACTAATCCTAATACATATACTTAGGGTTAGTCAATCTCTCATTCTAGCACACATAACTAGAGTGAAAAACATATCAAACTCGGCCAATCCTAATACATATGGGACTTAGCCACCTCCTACTTTCGAGTAGCATCAAATCCGACCCACCTCAATACATATCCTTGGGGTTTGGTCTCTCCACTTTGGAATATACGTCAAATATGGAATCAAACATAATTGGACTCTAATACATATACTTAGAGCCAATTTAACCCAATTAAACTCTGACACATATAATTAGAGTTTAATATCGACTAGTTCTCAACACACATAATTGGGATCAAGTCAATTTCAAACCCAGCTAAGTCCTAACACATATACTTAGGATTTAGTCAATTATTAGGATACAATCTATTCTATCCTCCTCACAAAGGTCTCTTAATCGAAGGTGCCCCAATCACATGGGGGTAATTAACAATAGATGCTTGCGTCTATTGGAAGCCATGGATCCGCAATACCTGATACCCACATACACCCATCAACATACAAATACTCATCTGAATCGTGAATACCATCCCACGGGAAACTCCAAAGAGAGGTGAAGATGAGTCATTCGAGATCGCAGACACACTATAATCCCAACCGCACATCTTTTCATCTAAGGGCTAAAAATTTGATAGCACCAATTACTTGGTGCTATCGATAGTATTCTAGCCGGACTCTCTCTCTCTCTCTCTCTCTCTCTCTCTCTCTCTCTCTCTATATATATATATATATATATATATATATATATATATATTATATATATATAATATATATATATATATATATATATAATTATTAGATTTTTAATTATTAAATTAAAGATTTGCGAGTTTAGTAGTTGATTAATGGGATAGTATGATCTAAAAAATAAAAATGATCAAAGAAATAAATTTAACAGTGAAAAACTTGATAGCACCAGTATTTGATATTATCGATAGTATAGTAATCGACCTCTATATTATATATATATATATATATATATATATATATATATATATATATATATATATATATATATATATATATATATATATATAGAGAGAGAGAGAAGAGAGAGAGAGAGGAGAGAGAGAGAGTAGAGCTTTTAAAAGTACAAGTCCATTCATACTTGTAAATTTTTTATCATTGGATTTGTATTCAAATTTGTACTTTTTAATTTATCTTTCTCTCTCTTTAGTTGACTTTAAAAAAATACAAATCCCAATACAAATTCAATGATAAAAAGTTCACAAGCATGGATGTACTTATGCTTTTAAAAGCATATAAACTCTACTATATATATATATATATATATATATATATATATATATATATATATATATATATATATATAATTGAGCTTCTATTTTTTTAAAAGTACAAATCATTGGTACTTATAAATTTTTAACTCTTGGATGAAAAGATGTGCGGTTAGGATGATAATGGGCCACTTAAGTTTAGTGGGTGGTTGGTAAAATATCATGATCTAATGAATGAAATTAGTCAAATGATTAGATTTAAAGATAAAAAACTTACAAGCAAAGTGCTTGATACTTACGAGCATAGTAGCATAACTCTCTCTCTCTCTATATATATAGAGAGTAGAGTTTATATATTTTTAAAAGTATAAATTCATTCATATTTATAAATTTTTTATCATTTAATTTGTATTGAGATTTGTGTTTTTTATTTTATTTTTCTCTTTCTTTAGTTGATTTTATAAAAATACAAAATTTAATACAAATCCAATGGTAAAAAATTCACAAGTATGATGAACTTATATTTTTAAAAGAATATAAGGCCTATATATATATATATATATATATATATATAATATATATATATATATATATATATATATATATATATATATATATATATATATATATATATATATATATATATATATATATATATATATATAGTCCGGCTAGAATACTATCGATAGCACCAAATAATTGGTGCTATCAAGTTTTCAGCCATCGGATGAAAATATATGCGATTAGAATTATAGTGGTCCCCTAAGACTTTTACTATTCAACCAACCACCTAGTAAACCCAGGAGCCCACTATAATCCCAACCGCATCCAACGACTAAAAACTTGATAGCACCAATGACTTGATGTTATCGATAGTATTTTAGCCTAATTATATATATATATATATATATATATATATATATATATATATATATATATATATATATATATATATTAGAAGGGTAGTTTTATCGTATTATTGATGTAAATATTATTATTGTATTATCAATTATCAATTATTATAATAATTTGATACTTTCGTACCACTTTTAGATAATTGTCATAATTTTAAAAATTTGAATAAATAATAATAATAAATTAAAATTTTAAAAATATATAATTTATTCTCGAAATTAAATTAAATTAAATTAAATTAAATTAAATTAAATTAAATTAACGGAAATCATTAAATAACCAAATCCACAGCGGCTCCCTCCCCCTCCTCTCTCTCACATTCATAGCTGAGCTCCTTTCTCTCTTTTCTCCTCTCTTTCTCACCCCTCTCTTTCTCTCTCTACCGACCCTTTTTCCTTTCCCTGATTCGGGAATCGATCGGAGAGAGAGTGGGATCTCCTCGTCTCGCCATGTTCCCTGACCAGCTCGAGAAACAGGTACGGTGTGCGAATTGAGATCGTTGAGATCGTTCGATTTGGTTTAGTTGATAAGGAGATTGTGATTTGGTCCTAGGGTTTTGGATCCAGATCGGTTTTTGGGGGAGTGATTTGGGTTCATTTTACAAATTTGATTGAAATTGTCGCTAGATTTTAGATTGGTATAGTTCTCTAGTTCAAAATTGTGAGGGTTTTACCGGAGATTTTTAGGGCTGAGGACATAGAGGTTAATGACTACTGGAAAATCTATATAGAATTTGATTATGAGCAATATCCAACTAATCTAGTTATAAAATAAAATTTGACTTACTGATAACCACAAATAATCCAAAATTATTAATTGATTCAAAAGCGTGCGTAACATTAACCGAGAATACCATTCCAAGGTACGACTGGAATTTTTCTTCCTGCGAGCACGATCGTGAGGTTGACGGAGATTCTTTCAACACCCAATTGAGAAAGAGATGAAAATATAAAAATAATATAATTTTTCTGGAAAACGAATGTCGGGAACCCCTAACGTTTCGTTAGGCGCAAGAAACGGAAGCCACGTTCCGTTAGGTTTCTTTCGCGCCAAAAAAGAATAAATAATTAAAAAAATAAATAAAATTAATAAATAATAATAAAAGAATAAATTAAATAATAATAATAAATAAATAAATAATGAAAATTTTGAATTTTACTCCAATAATTTCCCACAAAATTCAAAATTCACAATTTTGAAAAATTTTAAAAATAAGATCAAAATTAAAATAAAAAAAAATTGAGTGTTTATACTATGCAATATGCGAGGTGTCTTTAAAAGATTTAACCCCACTTAATGTAAGCAGCTTCCATCAGAAAAAATCGGAGTGAACTAGGTTTTGAACTACGTTCCTTTGATCCTGATTTCAGCTACCACACACACAGTACAGAATTTTTCGTCGCGAGTCTGTGCATTTATGACCATAGACAGTGTCTTGATTTTTCAAAAGAGTTTCTATGGATAGCCCAACATCTCATAGCCGCGGCCATATACGGATACTCTCATATACGGATCCCATTAAGAGTTATAAACTCAACCTCAACCACTATACAGAGCACTGCTCATCATAGGCAAATCTGGATCAGAAATGAGATAATTCATCCAGTAGACAGATAGCTTGATAAGTATGTAAGTTTGAACCATTTTAGATAATCTAATTGAGGGAATAAAAAAAAATTTAAAACTAGCAAGTATGAGCTGCAAAAAAAATTCAATAAATCCTTTATTATTATTTTTTATTTTATTTTATATATATATATATATATATATATATATATATATATATATATATATATATATATATATATATAACAAATACATATTGTTTAAGATTTTAATGTTAATCTTTTATCTCAATTAGTTCAGCAGCAACCAGATGACACAAATAATTTAATGTTTAATTTGAATTAGATATTTTCAAATATAAATATAATAAAAAGAATATATATACTGTAAAAATGATCTAAAATAAATTAAAATAATAAATATGTATAAAATTAAATTTTGTTCTCACTGGTTAGTGAGTTATATTTTTAAAAGGTTGGAAGCTGTGTGTTCAAATCTCATTAAGAGCAAAACCTTTTCTTTTTTTTTTTTTTTTTTTTTTTTTTTTTTTTTTTTTTCATGTGTTTTATTTTTTAATTTAAGCAAAAAAAAAAAAAAAAAAAAACACCTATAGACGATAGCATAACAGATTTTTATTTTATTTTATTTTTTTTTTCAATAAACCGTACACCCTAAATTATATATAATTAAAATATACAAGTTAAACTATAAAATTATGCAATTAAAATTTATCATGCAAATCTTGAAATATTTTAAATTATGATTTCAAACAAACAACAAGCTTATCAGATAAAATTATATGAAATATAATTTTAAGATGGATCAGCACTTGTTAGATTATTAATCACAATCAAACGAGAGTAGACACCTTAGATTGTTAGGGAAAATCTATATAGAATTTGATTATGAGTAATATCTAACTAATCTAGTTATAAAATAAAATTTGACTTACAGATAACAACAAATAATCCAAAATTATTAATTGATCTAGAAGCGTACGTAGCACTTCCCTAAAGTGTATTTCCGTCCTTACGTGCGGGATTAACTGAGAATACCACCTCAAGTGCGGGATTAACCGAGAATACCACCCCAAGGTACGACTGAAATTCCTCCTCCTGCGAGCACGATCGTGGCGGAGGTTGATGAAGATTCTTTCAACACCCAATTGAGAAAGAGATGAAAATATAAAAATAATATGATTTCTCTGTTTCTTCATTTTTTTCTTATCTTGTAAGAAGAGAGGAAGAATATCGTATATATATAAAAGAGGAAAACGAACGTTAGGAATAGCAACATTCGACTCCGTACCGTTCCGTTAGGCGCAAGAAACGGAAGCCACGTTCCATTGGGTTTCTTTCGCGCCAAGAAACCCAACGACGTCTCCTTTGAAGTAACTTTGAAATTTGCTTAACATGCTTGCTCAGGTGTATAGTAAATATGAAAATTACGTGGAATTGACGGATCTCTCAAAAGATTGATTTGATTTGATAGGAAAGGACGGAGCAGATCAGGCCAACGGTCCTGCTCAGTCCTTTACTGGCAGGGTTTAGGGTATAATTCTCCCCAATCACCGTCCTTTTAGTGGCTCCGTTGCCTGTCGTGTTAGTGCATGTGGGATGGTCAAGCTGATCTGTACCATGCAAGCGAGTGTAGTAAGACTATTCTTGGGTTGTTTTCTATTAGATCAAACTCTTGGGTAGTGGTGATTTTTTCTTTAGGAAATCTTGAGTTGATTCCGTTTTATGAATTTGTTAGTTAAGTTTGGTGCAATATGTTGTACAAGTTTGTTCAATACGACAAAACATACTACGGTTTGGTTTTAATAAGATCAACGTAAACGAAGTGATTGCTGGTCGACTTAGCTTTACACTGAAAACAAAAAAGACAATGCCTTCCTCTTCTGAAGTATCAGATCAGGTAACAGGTCGCTGCACTAAATGATTTTAGGTAAATATACTACTGATGCAATCAGAGCGGTGTGACACAGTGCAGAAAAGCCATGTAGATAGCGCTAACAAAATAAGTTTGGGGCCAGCTGGAAAGTTTATTTATAAGTAGCGTATTCTCCTCTGGTCAAAAAAGATACTTTTTTCATCCTTAACCCTGTCTTTTTGGCCTTGAAGAGTAAACTGAGGGCAATTTTGGAATATCAGTCAGAACAACTTCTTCAAATAATGAACGAGTGTTATCAAATGATTTCCTTCCATTCTTCCATTTATGGAAGAAGTAAAGAAAAAGCTCTGTTTCAGATCCGAGTAATCTTCATAATTGGACCTGTAATTGTAAGGAGAATTGGCTAGTTATTAAAGGAGGTTGCAGAAGAGTAAAAAATTAAGAAGTAGGTTACTCCCTTTTTTTTTTTTCTTTTCCCCATATAATTCTCATATCACATTGTTAACAGCCTTCTCAAAAAACTACTTTGTTTGCAATACAGCATAAAATTAACATGTAACAAAAGGGGAAAGGGAAACTATTGTGTACTATAAGGAGCACTAATTTTAGCTTATTTGATAACTTGCCTTTGCTAAATGACAAATTTGATTGTGACAGGTTTCTGATAGTAAGCTGAGCATTGATGTGTCTCGCCCACATGTGACAGAAAATGAATTTCTTGCTCCAGTTTCATGATTCGAATCAGAAAAGGCGATTCATGAATACCTCTCTCAGAGAGGTCTACAGATGATCACCTAGTTGAGTTCTCAGAGGCTATGAGAAGTAAGGCGATTTCTTTATTTCCTTTACCTAGTGTGAGTGATTTCCTTTTTCAGTATAAGTTGATTCTTTACTTTGCAAGCCCAGGATGTCAAACTTGTATATATGATTGAAGATGTACTAGAATCAGAATTAATGCTATGTTTGAAATTTAGTACTAAATACTGATAACCTACTTGGTAGATAGGTCAAGCAACTAGAATTGTCGATCTCAACTGTCTTAAATTTTTCTATATATAAACATTGGCGGACCTAACCCCACTTGTCATGTTGGCCCCATTTTGGGTCAACTTTGACCCCAAAGTGGGGTCAACAAGTAGAATAGTTTTACTATTTATTTTTTTAATTATGAATTTATTGTTTTTGTTTATGAATAATAGTTGTTTTGAGTTGTTGTAATATATAAAAGTATAATTAGTATATTAAATATTTTTAGTTAGTTGTATTTGGTTATTATTTTTGTTTGTGAAAAGTAATTATTGATTCAATTTTTTGTTTGCTATTGGCATATGGTTAATTTTATGTGGTTTGTAAGAAAGTAATTTATTTATTATAAGTTTTGGTTAGAAAATACATAAAAAAAAAAAAGATGTATTTGACGGTGTTACCAATCAAGCGATTATAAATCGTTTCCAAAATATAAAAATATATTGAGAACAATTGTAAATGGAAATGATAATTTTTCTTTTTATACATTATTAATAACTAATTTACTTTTTATTTTTGTTATATATTTTTTTAAATATACATTTGACCTCAGTCGAAAAAATTTCTAGATCTGCCACTGTATATAAAAGAACTTTCAAATCTTGGGTCTTCAGTTTGAAGACGAGTTATGTTCTTTTTATTTATTTTTAAAAATTGTTGCGATTCTACGTCAGAGAACATCTTTATTTTTGTTTATACTCCACAATATCAAAAAGTAGGACATTGCATACTGTGGATGTTGCTTCTCTCCTTCAATGAACATAACCTAGATTTAACAATTCATAGAGCTCCTCAATTTGTCATTTTTGTTTTAAAAAAAAATTCAAGTACCAAGGCCTAATATTGTTGAAGGTGGCTGAGATTTTGAGTATAAGATTGAGTAGTTTCTTAATTTACAGTTTCACCATAATATTGCCCATCTATCTTGGAAGGAACTTTGAATTTTAGACCATATATTCCTTTTTTAAAATGTATGATTTTCTTAGTGAGATGTTTATTAATGTGCTAAATTATAACTTTTCTCCATGCTGCAACTGTAAGCTGTTGCGAAGGCGCTAAGAAGCAGCAGAATGGAAGCGGAAATATGAATTGGAGAGGGCACGCAATCAGCAGTACAAAAGTGAAGGTTACTTATCTAATTCTGCACCACTTTTTCATTGCTAAGCATTTTTATGCTGTCTTCTTTAATAGAAGTTTGCTAGATTTTTTGTTTACACTACATATGAAAGAAGATGATTGGCCTCTTGGGGGGGAGTATTTACAAAACTAATCCTCATAACAATTTTTATTGTAAAAGTAGACCTATAAAAAATTATTTATAAAAATAGGCTCGGATGAAATAAGTATTTTAAAGGCTGTGAATGATTCACCGCTTTTAATGAATTCATAAAATTTTCGTAGGCTCATAAAGGCGGTTCACCGCATTCTAAAAGCGGTGAATGGTTCACCGCCTCTATGTATTTTTATACAGTTTGGGATTTATCGTTTGGAATTTATTTGGAATTATGGAAAGATTGTGCTAAGTTGTTTAGATTGCGTTATGTTGTTTGGATTATGAAAAAAATTACATGCAGTGAGAAAATGCGATGTTTGTTTCGTATATAATATCGCATTTCATATTGCGTGTTGTGATATATATTACAAAGATTACATACAATAAGAAAGTACGACAAAAAAATATTTTGTTTGTTTTCGAAACTAATATCGTATTCTTTTATGATATATATTGTGATAAGTCGGTTATAATATTTTTTGTTTTAACTATATTTTTTATAAATAAGAATTCTATTTAATACCGGTAAATGGTTTACCGCTTTTAAAGGCGGTAAACCATTCACCGTCTTTATATAATCTTTTAAATACGGTGAATAATTCACCACATTCATATTTTTATGAACTCTTTTAAAAGCGATGAATGATTCACCGCATTCTTAAGACTATTTACAAAAAAAATTTATAGAAGACTATTTTTAAAATTATAAAATTTAATAAGATTATTTATAAAAAAATTCTCTTGGGGGAGTTCCCTGACGATGCCTCAATCACCAAATATAGTTAATAAAGGGATATAGGTGAAATATCAACAATTTAACTGCTTTAAATCCATTTATGAAACTTGTCTAAAAATGCTGAAAGATGGTAGCATTAGCATTTATTGAAGTAAATCATTACCAAATTGATGGCCAATTAAGCCTCCTTACCAGTTTGGTACTTTTGAGCAATAATATGTCAATAAGAAATGTGAAAATTTCTTTTTTTTTTTTTTTTTTTTTTTGAGGAAAAGGTAGCATGCTACCGCTTCATTCATAAGGTGGTTGAACTAGGCAACAGGAGAAGGCAACAGGGCCTAAAAAAAAAAAAAAAAAAAAAAAAAAAAAACTTTACAGAGCTCTAAGGAGGTGACGTCAGTTGTGCCCACCGGTTCCGATAATCCCGAGCCTCACAGTAGATACCACTTGTCGTCTTCTTGCGCTTTTCGAAGATTCTCCTATTGCGTTCGAGCCAGATCGCCCACCAGACCGAAGCTAGTCCAGTGAGTTCTTTAGCGCGTAATGCTCCACCTCTCTGACAGGAGTTGCTCCAGACCGAGGCCACCGACAGAACATTGTTGAGCGTAGCCAAGTTCAGGAGGGAGGCTTGAAGAATGCTTCTAGTAAGCTGACAGTTTAGTAGCAAGTGGTCCACCGTCTCCTCTTCGTCTGAGCACAGAACACAAACGCCGTCTCCGGTCCACCCCCTTTTGAGCAGATTATCCATGGTCTTGATCCTCGATCTTAGGGCTAACCAGCAAAAGATTTTGACCTTAAGGGGGATTTTGATCTTCCAGATTTGCATGCTAAAAGGAGTGGTTCTTCAAAGCTTAATGGAGTTCTTCTTTTGACCTTGAGGGCTGATAAAGAATCAAAGGAGTGGTTCTTCAAAGCTTAATGGAGTTCTTCTTTTGATTCATGATGAATTATTTAACTACTGTTTCAATTGTAAAATTTTCTGAGTAATATTATGAAGTATTTATAAGTAGCCAATATATTTAGATCTCAAAATTGATCAATGTGGAGTAACTTAACTTGTTTAAGTCCTCTTTCTGCATCTATGCTTAGAAGTAATGTATAATACCAAAATATGAAGTGACATGTTATATGTTTAGAAGGTCCATCTTGAGCATTATTATCCTGATGCATGCTAAAAGAGCCATTGTTTTGCTTACGCCAGAGAGCTAAGCCCTTTTCTCTTTACGTTGTTTACCTGACATTGAACTCATTTCCTGAATTGTACAAGTACCATCTGAAGGTTGTTCTTGGGATGAAGTTGTAAATCCCAATTCTGACCCAGCTTGCAAGATGGTGGCCAGAAAGGTAAGGCCAGCACGTTTAACTAAGTGGCATATTTATATTTGGGATTTGCAGTGCAATTTCTGGTAGAAATATCCACGGATTTTCAAGGATTGGATGGATAGAAATATGCCCGGACCAAGTACGGAGATCAAATATTTGTACCTGTGCCCATTTAGTTGAAGTTCTCTATTTTCTGATAAAATAAAGGGGCCCATCCTCACTATACTGGAGAAAGTAACTCACATTTTGGTTAACTAGCTTCTCTAAATATTTGTTGTGTCTCAAAAGGGAGGCATGCGATTGATTGCTGACAAAATCCATGTCACAGCATGCCTCATATTGTTATTTTACCACTAAAATATCTGTCGCCAAATGCCTCTTTTTGTTTGGATAATGAATATTTCGGGAAGCATACAATAAATTAAAATGTCTAAAATGACTAATTATCTGTACCATAGGATTGTATTGAAGTTCTTAGATTACTTGAAGTAATCAAACGAGCAAGGTGAATCCAATGTTATAAGATCTAAAACTTGGGCCAAAGAACAAACTTACCTTTTATCAATATAAACCATGCTACTGTTGGGTGACTACCTAATGTTTCTTCTTTTCAACAGATTTAATTAACTACATAAACTGAAGCACCTTTATTTAAGTGACCTTCCTATAATTTCCAACTGCTACAAATTATAAATTGCTACATAAAATGGATCATTTAGTTTAAAAGAAATAATACATCTTAAGTAGAATAGTCAAATAATTCAAGTCCGCGTCATATATATTTGGCTTAGTCGAGTGAGTCTGGTATGAAATGAATTGAACGTGATAGGGCAATCCAGCTCGCTGTTCGTGAGCTAACTCGTGTTCGGCTCGAAATGAGCTCGAGATCAAATCGCTCGTTTAGTAAATGAGCCGAACACAAGCTAAATTTTTCAGCTCGTTTAAACGAGCCGAACACGAGCTAGGGTCAGCTCGCTCGTGTCCTGCTCGATAGCAGCTCGGATATATATATATATATATATATATATATATATATATATATATATATATATATATATATATATATATTACTATTTAAATTTTAGATCATCAATTTAAATTTTAGATCATCAATTTTTTATAAATTTTAATTACTAGATTAAAATTTTAATTTTTTATTTTTTTTTTAATTTTATACCTATTATTTATACCTAATAATAGGAATGAAAATCAAATTTGTTGTTCGCGAGTCTGTTCGTGTTCGGCTTGTTAATAAACGAACTGAACACGAGCCGACCCCAGCTCGTTTGTGTTCCGCTCGGTGACGCCCCTACACCATACCCGAGTAATCATAAACCAAGTTTAGCAGACCTGGAGCTTGATCAAGCTTGACTTTATAAGATTTGAAGTGCTGATGCTTTCCTTCTAGTTATCCCAGTGAGTAGGATTAATTGGGTCTCGACTGAAAACCAAACCAGGGTCACTTCAAATTTCTCTGTGTTAATCAGTCTTTGATACTGAATGTCTATATTGATAATCAAATATATGAACCTTAAATTTGAACACACCTGGATGTGATCAACCTCAGCTCGCAATACTTTGATTCTTGGCGAATCATAATTTTATCTAAGCACGGCAATTAGCAGTATTCCTTCTGTCATGACAGCAATTTATTCTCCTCGTCTCCTTGTCTGTTTGGAGACGGCAATTGTGGACCCATCTGATATATACATAGAGCATGCATGCCTTACAGAAGTACATATGCCATGCCTCCTGTGGTGCAATGTGCTTAGCCTGTGAGGAGATGGAAGTGTATCGTTTATTTCTCTCACTTTTGTGTTCTTAGTCACACAACTTTGACTTGCTTCAAATTAATCCGTATTATATGACTTAATTAATAATTCATTTAAAAATAATATAAAAATTTACATCAAAATATCAATAAATCATTTTTACACACTTTAAAGTTGGTGGTGTTAAAAATGTAGGAAATTTAATTGATCAAAACATAGAGAACTTTCGTGAACTATGGGTCAATTTTTTAAGATTTTATTCTTATTATTTAATTTTTTAATGTGTTTGATTTGAGTCGGTCCATAGTGTTTTTGGCTTTAAAATTTAAATTAATTATTATTTTAATGAAATCGAAAGTATCATCGATCGATTCAAATCAAATAAATTAAAAAACTGTATAGTAAAACTAAAATTTTGAAAAATTTGATAATCAATTCAAAATTGTTCGTATATAATTCAGATAATAAGTTTTGCATGTTCTTACAAGTAAAAAATTTATGGATATAGTATCCAAACAATATTATTTTGGAACTAAAATTTTTATCCATTTTATCCATTTTCATATATAGTCATATAGTCGGTGTATGAGATGTAGTTATACGCCCGGTGCAGGGAATAATTTCTTGAACAATGACCTCCAAGGTTACTACACCGCCCAATAAAGAATTTTTTTTAAAATAACTTTTTAAAATTTTATAATTTATAAATAATTTTATTAAAATTTTATTTATAAAACTAATTTTACTTTTGCTACATCAGCATCTTATAGGATGGGCGCTCAGAAGACAGTAAATAATTTACCGTCTTTTTATGATTCACTTCATTGCAATATTAAATAATAATAATTTAAATTTTTTAAAGATTTTTATATTTACGAACAAGCTAAATTAGTTAGCGAACAAAATAATTTAAATCTTTTAAAGATCTAACTATTTACATTCTTATTTTTTTACGGTAAATAATTCATCGAATTATTATGAAAGCAGTGATTATTGTGAAAACAGTAAATAATTCATCACTATTAAATAATTCACCGGATTATTATAAAAGCGGTGATTATTGTGAAAATGGTAAAAATTCATCGCCTTCTAGGTGTGTCGCGAAAATAAAATTAATTTAAAGGGATAATTGCCTCTGTACCCCTGCAATATTAAGAAATATCTGATTTACCCCTCTTATTTTTTTCTTTCTAATATACCCCTCATACGTTCCACCGTTATTAAATATACCCCTGCCGTTTCCCTCCGTTAAGTTAACTAGGGTTAAACGAGAGTTAAATATTAATCACAGTTACAAATTATTAAAAATACCTATTTTGCCCCTAGTTAATAAATCATTTTCCTTCAGCTGTCCCCAAAAAAAAACAAAAACAAAAAATCCAAAATTAGGGCACGCACGGTCTAGCTCTCGCCCAATTCCCTCCGTCCCTTACACCCCCTCTCTCCTCTCCCTGGTTTGATCCCCAACTCCCTGGTTTGATCCCCAACACCTTACCCTAGCCGATCGGGGATCACAGAGTGCCTTCAAATCCGAAACCCTTACCTAGCCGATCGATCGATTGACGGCGCCGTTCGTGGCGGAACCGCGGCGGGATCCTGCGACGGGCTCCGAATTGGCGAAATTTTTTTGATCCCCAACTCCCTGGTTTGATCCCGCGAAAAATTGGCGAAATTTTTTTCATTACCTAATTAACTTTGAAACCCCCATAGTTACTTCTCTCTGTAGTAGAATTAGAAGCTTCGAATTAGAGATTGTGTGCTTTTGGGTCTCAAAATCACCTTTTTTGTGTTGTGTTTCTGCTACCACAGAAGTTCAGGCTTTTCTAATTGTTAAACACAGTTGCATATGACTCTAGCTGAAAGTAGAAGAAAAAGTAGGGCCAAAGAGGCCCTAAATGTCAAAAGGGTTGATTGCATTGATCTGTTTGTGTTTGAGCTGCGCATAACTTTTCAAGTACACTTTTGATGGAAATATAGGAATAGATTGTATTGAGAGCAAATACATTGATGTTGTGGATAATCATTTAGCTTTATTATTAATGCCGAGGTGCTGCTGCTATTGTTCTATGTGGGTTGTTACTGCAGAGCTGCCTAGTCTGGAAACTTATAAGCTGTTCAGGTTAAATCTGTTTCTATTTAGAATTAGAAACCTGTTTGGCCAGGCCCAAGCTTCTACAGAAAGGCTGTCTCACTAATGCTATTCGAAGAAGCGCTCAAGACGTGCTGGCTTTGGTCATCATGCAAGAACATGCAAAAATGATGTTTCGACAGTAGACCCTAGCACACAATCTTCAAGGTAACTTGATTCTTTCAAGTTATTATATCTATTTTTTATTTTCTTGTAATTTCAATTTCTAGATATAGTGACTTTAAATTTTTTTATAGCAAAAGAAGAAGAAAAGATAGTGGATCGCAACGGCAAGAGGAAGATGAGCACCATGCAGCAGCAGCATCACAATCTTCAAGGTAATTTGTTTCTTTCAAGTTATTTCTGATATTTTCTGGTTGAGCTTATAGGTCCTGTGCTTATTTCAAGTTATTTCTGATATTTTCTGGTTGAGATTTTTATGACTGTTTTTGTGACTCTGGTGCGTCGATTAGTCCATTTTTAGGTTATAGTTTCAATTTGTAGGGTTTTTATGATAGAATGAGCTAATGATTTTTAGGTTATTGTTTCAATTTGTAGGGTTTTTATGATAGAATGAGCTGTGGAGTCATAGTTCACATTGTTTATCAACTTGTTAATTGCTCCAGTGGTCCTCAACATTTAAGTGTAATATTCAATTTGATCCCCAAACTTTCTTTTTACAAATTTGACCTCTTTTGCATCTATTGCAAGCTTACCCAGCTAAATTCCTGCGTCATAATGTACAGAAATATCTATGTCTAGTCATCTAAGTACCATGTAAGTGACTTTTGAACTTTTTCTGTGTGCTCTTCTAGGGAAAGTTGAGGATGACTTTTCATATTATATAGGAGACGAAAAGGAGAGGAAATTTCTTAAATTGACGAAGAACTGATGATAAACGTGCATAATGAGCACCAAATCATGCCCTTGTGAAAACGTATAGAATGTAGGCGGTGTAGATACCCATCTGAATGATTGGATTTATTAATAGGATGTTATACTTTGTAGCAAACTCTACCTTTTGAATAGTTTGACTGAGCAAGCAATTCAATTAGCATCAGATCTTATGGATTGTTAAGTGCTAAGTGTGAATATAGGCATTACATGCCAGTGAAGAATACTGAAGTAGTAACTTAATACCATGTGGGCCTGTAAGGATATTATGATCTTGGAGCATCGTATCATTAATTGCAACAAATTTTATGGCCCAAAACTTGGGCAAACTTTGTGTTGTTTCTGGAATCAGACAGACTGACCATTATCATCTCAAATTTCTTGGATTTTTTCCCGTGTATCAATTTCTTTCTCTGTTTTTGTGACTTTCAACTTCAATTTCAGTAAGAAAAGAAGGAATAATAGCGGATTGCGGCGAGGGCAAGAGTTTCAAGCCGCAGCATCTGGAGCATCACAGTAGCAACATGAGGCAATTCCCTATTCACAACAGGGTTCAACTATTTTCGACATTGACGCAAGCAGATTGCTAGGTTGAGAAAACAATGCATGCAAAGATGCTGATGGTGCTGTAATTTTTTGGGTGATGATAGTACTGTTTTAATATTATGTTATGTAATTTTTTGGGTGATGATAGTACTGCTCTAATACTATGTTATGTAATTTTTTGGATGATGATGGCGTTGTTTGGCGCTGTTTTTTATCAGCTTGACAATATTGTAATAGATTCCCAAAATACTAAGATATCTTACATAACTTCACCATCAGTTACAATATGTTGCATGTCTAAAATACTCCCCTCATCAATATATTGAGGATTATAACACAAACAAGTAATTTAAGCATAAACAATATTTTCACTTCCATTGTTTGAATCTTTTGCTTAATGGCTTCTTCAATTGCTTGTAACTGGTATTTTAGATCTACAGTATTGTGTTGTACATCGTCAGTCCATAAAAATAATTGCAATGTCCAACTCCTTCAACCTGCACAAAAACAAAAAAAAAACAAAGCTTACTTTACCCTAGTTTGAGCAAAAATGACAATCGTTAAATTATAAAATTTACTAGCTTATCTTACCCCCCAGTTTGAGCAACTGTAGAATCGACGTCCCTTACTAGTTGGCTGTTTCGATGTCCATATTCTACAAGATCTTCCGCAGTCGCACAAAGAAATTTGTGCGCTAAGAGATGATGCAGACCTCTCACTTAGATGGCTCATATGTAGCTAGAAGTATGCAAATAGGAGGAGAAAGAGGCTTAGATCTCTTACTTAGAAGAAGTAGGAAGATTGATATGTTTTTTAAGCTATGAGGGTGCTTTTATAAGGTTAAAAGAAAGGTTACCGTTAAGATGGCCGTTGGAGGGCAAATAAGAAAGTAATTCGATATTTTAAGGGTAAATATGAAAACTATTGAAAATTTTAAGGGTACATAAGAAAAGTTGGTTATGGTAGAAGGGTATATTTGAAAGGGCAAAATGGTAATTTCACACCGCTAACGGCAGTAAACTGACAGACTTTAACAGGGGTATTTTGGAAAGAAGTTGGAACGTAAGAAGGGTAGTTTTAATATTAGCCTTCTAAGAGAGGTAAATCTGAAAATAGGAAAATTTTTAGGGGTACGTAGGAAATTGCCCCTAATTTAAAATTATTTTATAAATTATAAAATTTAAAAAGGTTATTTCGATAAAAAACTTCGCAGATAAAGCATCTCGCTCGCTGTAGAGTCAAACCCAAACCCACTCCGCAGCGCGAGGAGGAAGGGCGGCGGCGGCGGCGGAGACGAAGCGTGCGATATGGCGGCGGCGTTGGCACCGTCTTCTCCAGCGACGGCGGAGCGCTCGTCCGCAGTGAGGGTGGCGGCGCTCTGCGGCTCCCTCCGCCGCGGCTCCTTCAACCGCGGCCTCCTCCGCGCCGGTACGCCACTCCTTACTCCGAACCCTAAATAATTCTCAAAGAAACCCTAGCTAACTCCCTCTATCGTTCTCGTTCGCGTTCCGGATGAAGCTGTTGAGATCTGTGAGGGATCGATCGAGGGTTTGGAGATCGAGGTGGTGGAGATCGCGCCGCTCCCCCTCATCAACACGGATCTCGAGGTCGGCGGAGCGTACCCCCACGCCGTGGAGGAGTTCCGCGCGAAGATCCTCGCCGCCGATTGCGTCCTCTTCGCCTCGCCCGAGTACAACTACTCCATCTCCGGTAAACCCTAATAATCGATCCCTTCTCTCTCTCTCTCTCTCTCTCTCTCTTAAGTAATTTGTCAATGTAATTTGCTTTACTCATCTGCTACCAGATGAAAGAGCTATTAAAATTTAAATTATCTATATAAAATAGTTAGGCTGCGGTTGGTCCGGTTATATGTAAGATTTTCTTATTTCTGGCATAGATATAATTTTTGGTATTAGTAGGAACAAGTTCGGGTATAAGGAAGAGCTGCGTATTCCTGGTATAGATATAATTTTTGGAATAAGTAGGAATAAGACCAATTTACGTTTGGATGAAAACTAGATTGTTCCTGGAACAAGAAAAATAACGTTTGAATAAGTAGATTAGAATATTAAGAATAAGAGTAATTATGATTTTAAAATAATAATAACTTATTTAATTAATAACGGCCAAATAACCCTAAATATTAATTAATAAAATAATTAACAATGAGTATTGCTAATTAATAATTTAACTAACTACAAATAATTTATTAAATTGATTAATTAGTTAGTTAATTATTTAATTGTTAGATAATTGGTTAATAAAATAATTAGATTAATTTAACCGTTAATAGAATAATTAAAATTATATTTACTTTAATTAAGTTTGTTCTTAAGTGGAAACAACCTTGGCCCAGGAATAATAGTGGAAGAGTAGTTTCAGACTTATATCAGCTTATTTTAGGAAAACGAAAACTGCCGCTCTCATACATAACCAAACACGTTTGGAGAACAAAACCTTATTTTCGACCTTGTTTTCCAACCAAACCCTACCTTAGGGAGTATCTTTATATAATTTAATTTAAATGATCGCTTTCGTATTCATAAGGTATTTTTGATAATAGAGTTTTCGAATCAACGATTCATATCGTTAAATATAATTTACAACATTTAAACAATCTAGAAATTGATTTTTATAATTTTTGACAATATATATATTACGATCAAAGGCTTCAAAATTGACATTTTTAAGTGTCGGTACGAAGCTTTTCCAAATTAATGATGTAGAAAAACCGAAATTGATCGAATTTTTACTAGAAAATTCTGATCTTGAATTTAAACACTCTATCCCTTATTTTTAAGAAATCGTTCGATTTTAACCGTTCATTTTGTACCCACAATAAATTTTATTATATATTCAAAAAATTACATAATTCGATTTCTAGATACTTTAAATGTTCTAGGTACTTTAAATCCACAATCATCTCTCTCTCTCTCTCTCTCTCTCTCTCTCTCTCTCTCTCTCTCTCTCTATATATATATATATATATAGTGCGGTTAGTATGCTTTTATAAGCACGTAGGTATTCGTACTTATAAGTTGTTTTTAATGTTGGGACTTTCAAATCGACTATTAGCTCTCTTAGACTTAATCTAGAATATTTGAAGTATTTAGAAAATAAATTTTGTGATTTTTCAATATCATTTGCCTAGTGATCGAAAGGGCCTAAAATCAACGGCTGAAAATAAAAATCTCAGAAAATGTGATAATATGACACTAAAATTTTAAATCAAAGATAGTGATCTTATTTTATATAGTTTAAAGAATTTTCTATCAAAATTTTATGTGATTTGAATATTTCTACTCCATTAAACTTGCAAACGGCTCATCACGACTATTAAAATTATTGATTTTGAGCCCTTTGATCACTAAGCAAATGATATAAAAAAAAAAATTTATTTTCTAGATACTCTAAATCAAGTCTAACGGAGCCGATCGTCGATTTGAAAGTTCCGACATCGAAAACGACTTATAAGCACGGAGGGCTCCGTGCTTCCATAAGCATACCAACCTACTCTCTCTCTCTCTCTCTCTCTCTCTCTCTCTCTCTCTCTCTATCTATATATATATATATATATATATATATATATAGTTCAACTACTATACTTTTATGAGTAAAACCCTTTCGTACTCATAAGTTTTGATGAAGGAATATGCGGTTAGGATTATAGTAGTCTCTAAAATTTATATTATTTCACCAACAACTTACTAAACCCCAGGAGGACCATTATCATCCTAACCGCACATCCCTTCATCCAAGGGCGGAAAAGTTATGAATATAAAGGGGTTTATGCTCATAAGAGTATTGTAGTCCTACGCTATATATATATATATATATATATATATATATATATATATATATATATATATATGCAAGGCTACTATACTATCTATATTACCGGAGATTCGGTACAAAGTCTTGTTTTCGATTCAAATCAACGATCCATACCGTTAAATATGATCTAAGGTATATGAAATTTTTAGGAATAATTTTTTTTTTTTCGACATCATTTACGAAGTAAATCATGTTAAAATGAACGGTGAAAATTGAACAATCTTTAAAATTTGAAGATATGACTTTTGAATTCATGATAAAAAATGCTGACCTTGACCTTGATCTAGATTGTTTAAAGTATTTTCTATCAAAGTTTGAATAAATTTAGATTCTTCTACATCGTTAAACTACAAACTCGCCATAGTAATTATTGAAAATTGAAAATTTTAAAATAGTTTAATCATAAAGTAAAATATGTTAAAAAATATAAAATTTTATTCCTAAAAACTTCAAATACCTTAGATTATTTTTAACCGTGTGGATCGTTGCTTTGAATATTTTAAAGTTGAAAATAAGACTAGCTTCGGAGTCTCGATATTATAGATATTATAGGAGTCTAACTCTCTCTCTCTCTCCTCTCTCTCTCTCTCTCTCTCTCTCTCTCTCTATATATATATATATATATATATATATATATATATATAGCGTATGGCTACTATACTCTTATAAGTATAAACCCTTTATACTTATAACTTTTCCGCCCTTGGATAAAGGGATCTGCGGTTAGGATGATAGTAGTCCCCCTAGGGTTTAGTGGGTTGTTGGTGAAATAGTATAAATTTTAGGGACTACTATAATTCTAACCGCACATTCCTTCATCCAAGGGACGAAAACTTATGAGTACGAAGGGGTTTTACTCATAAGAGTATAGTACCCATGTGTATATATATATATATCATATAATATTATATGATACTATAATAGAGAGAGAGAGAGGAGAGAGAGAGAGAGAGAGAGCTAGGCTAGAATACTATTAATAGTACCAAGTTATTGGTGCTATTAAGTTTTTAACCGTTGAATTAAAAGATTTGTGGTTGAGATAATAGTGGGCCCCGTGGGTTTAATAGGTGGTTGAGAAAATAGTAAAATCTAACGAGTGAAAATAATTAGAGGGTTGATCTAAGGGAAAAAAACTTGATAGTACCAAATGCTTGGTACTATCGATAGTATAGTAGCCGGACTCTATATATATATATATATATATATATATATATATATATAATATATATATATATATATATATATAATTGAGCTTCCGTGCTTTTAAAAGTACCAAGTCATTGGTGCTTGTAGGTTTTTAACCCTTGGATGAAAAGATGTGTGGTTAGGATGATAGTGGGCCCCTTGAATTAAGTGGGTGGTTGGTGGAATAGTATGATCTCAGGGGTGGAAATGATGAAAGGGATAAATCTAACGGCATAAAAATCGATAGTATCAAGTGTTTGATACAATTGCTAATATAGTAGCCGAAACTCTCTCTCTCTCTCTCTCTCTCTCTCTCTCCTCCATATATTTATATATATATATATATATATATATATATAAAATTAGGTTGGAATACTATCGATAGCACCAAGCTATTGGTGCTATCAAGTTTTTAGCCTTTGGATTAAAGGATGTGTGGTTAGGATGATATTGGTCTCTTAGGGTTTACTAGGTGGTTGGTTGAATAGTAAAATTCTTAGGGGACCACTATAATCCCAACCGCACATCTTTTCATCCAAGAGCTGAAAACTTGGTAGCATCAATTACTTGGTGCTATCGATAGCATTCCAGCCGGACTCCGGCTGGAATGCTATCGATAACACCAAGCAATTTGTTCTATCAATTTTTTTACCGTTAGATCTATCTCTTTGATCATTTCCACCCTTTGGATTATACTATTCAATCAACCACCCACTAAACCTATGGGACCACTATCATCCTAACCACATATCACTTAATGATGCTATCGATAGCATTAGTAGTAGTAGTTTCTATATATACTATATATATATATATAGAGAGAGAGAGATAGGAAGGGGGTAATGGTGAGAGAGCGAGAGAGAGGAGAGGAGAGGAGAGAGAGGGGTTAAATCCAACTGCCGTTTTAGCTGATGGAATTGTAATTTTGTTAACTGTTTATAGCCGAAAGCTGCTGGAGCTGTAATTCTAACGAATTCCAATTGAATTAAGCGTAGTCAGTCAAATCGAAGCAATTTAAGTGTCAATCGAAGAAACATTTTTAATCTAAGTAAATATAAAGCTGCTGAAATGTGCTCAGATTCCTCCCATCTCAACTCAAATCCACATTAAAGACTCAGCTGCAGCATCATGAAATATGACTATGATTTACAACTACTACCTATTTTATGGTCAATGCAATTTCTCTTTGATCAATAAAATTTAGGCTGTGATTGGCATCATTTTTTATTTTCTCAGTACTACTATATTTCGAATTCTATATGATTGAAGATACCTAGTTTTTTTAAAAAAAACCTAATTTGCTATTATGGTTTGTTTAATAACAAACATATGAAAATGTAGTATCCTTTTCCTTAAAAAAGAAAATAAAGAGTTTGCAAACTGATTATGGATGATGGGTAGAAATAATCATACTTTTTGACCACAAATTCCTTTTAATAAAACAACAAATGATGCTAAATTCAACCTTATTGTTCCATTCTCTATTCCATATCAATAGCTCCTCTGAAGAATGCTGTTGACTGGGCATCGAGACCCCCGAACTGCTGGGCTGGGAAGCCCGCTGCCATTATAAGCGCGGGGGGCGGCTTCGGAGGAGGCCGATCTCAATACCATCTCCGCCAAGTGGGCGTCTTCGTCGACCTTCATTTCATCAACAAACCAGAACTGTTCGTCAAAGCATTCGAGCAGCCGAAGAAGTTCGACGGCAATGGGAATCTGATCGACCCGGATGTTAAAGAACGGCTGAAGCAAATCCTCCTGTCATTGCAGGCTTTCACTCTCAGACTCCAGAAAAATTAAAATTGAGGCTCTGAATGGTACCTATACTTCATTTAGGTAAATATAAAAGTTCCATCACACTGTGAGCCTTACTATTGTTTCACATAACATTTGATGAAACCAACATTGTATGGGATGTTGCTAGTGCATGGGATTTTGTTACTGCCATTTTAGGCCAAATATTAATACAATGTTTATGACTTGGCCTGCTTAATAAATAAATAACTTATATTCTCTAGGTGTTGTAATTAAGAATATCATCATTTATACAAGTCATTTGAATCGTTCGAGTCTTCTGACAAAATCATGGAAAGTTACTAAATAAGCTCCCCAAATCCATCGATTGCGAGTATCTTGTTTATTATACGAGTTCAAGAAGTATATGAAGCTTTTGAATACTCTACCTATCATCCAAATGTGTATATCCATGGTAGTATATAGGATTTATTATTTGGTGGTGATACTATTATGACTCCAAGGAGTAAAAAGTATATAGTAAATACTATTTATTTGCTATCAATAGTATTCCAGCCGGACTTTGATGCAAGTATCTAACAAAGAATTAACTTGGAACAGTACAAGAACAGCTAAATCGCATATACAAGTCATAATGATAATGATTTTGAACAATTAAATTTGCTATACATTAATAACATGCACAAATAGCTATATTTCTAACTGCTGCTTTCCTTTTGAGTCTTCGACTGCTTCGACTGCTCGATTTAATAAATCTTCATTGTTCTCAACCGGTGCTCCGAGAACCATTCGGTCATAATCATCCGCAACTCGTTCCGGATAAACTCCCTGGACTAGCAGCAAACCAGATTACTAACAAAGCTACCAGGGTTCGTAGATTTTGTTCCAGTAACTAGTGCTCGTTCTTTGGTTGCTCCAACCTTCGTCTGCTAAAATCAGGTTGAGTCGTGCCACAAGATTCTTCACCGCGTCGCCCTCCTCAACATCTTCTGGGTTAGATTGAGATTCCTTTTCCTGTAAAAACACAATAATGCAAATTTGTTCTACTTCAAAGTTTCGAGTAATGCGAAAGGACCAACACATCACAGGTAGACTAAGCAATACCATTGAAGCATGGTATAATGTCAAGCACTGCAAACAATCTTCGTAGTATCCGCAATGGTATAGAAGAGCAGCATAATCTCTTAGTTCGCGATAATCATCTTGGAGTAGTATAAGCCGTTCGCATGCTGTCAAAAGAGAGATAAAAACAGAACATTAGTTCGGATCTAGAAGGATTCACCAATAATCAAAACTGTCTAAGATTGGTTTGCAACATTTTTGCGATAACTGGGAAGGAACTGAACCGATTACCAACCAAATAGCGGACTATAAATGTGTTCACGAATATTTGGAACACAACACTTTAATACATGCTAGTTCACAATTTCTGAAAGATACATTCTCATCCATTCAATGCGAAGCCCACGAGCCTGAATCCTAGCTAAAAGCTCGTTAACCAATCGAGCCATAGTATATGCCTGGTTTTCAGTTTGTGTGGGGTTATAGAAGAAAAACTCATTCAAAGTGGGCATGCCATGCACATAGAGCTGTGCAATTGCAGAGATGCAGATCATGCCATAAGAATAACTATAAATAATGATTTTCACATTCAAATTTATTTCATATCATATTTAGCATGCATTAACCTATACTTACATTAAACTATACTGAAATATTTGTATTTTATTTAGCGTGTATTGGTATAAGGGAGATTCGAAGGCCTTAAACCATGAGAGCCATGCATTTAAATGTTAGGTCTTCAGAAATGGAATACCTGCTAATGCACGCCGCATATCACCGAAACGAACATTAGTCCAAACTCCGCGCTCTAGCCTATGCTGAGCAGCTTTAGCAGAAGCTATCTCTAAAGCACTGTTCGCGAAAGCAATTGAATTCTCAATAGTTATTCAACATGTGTTGGTATTATTACATCATGGAGTTCAGAATAAAAAAGCAAAAAGGATAGAGAGCTAACCTCACATTGTTATGTGATGATGAATAACTTTCGCCTACTGTGCGGTTTGCAGCGCGCACAGCCCTTAGAAATAAACTGCTTGACTGATCATACGGGAATGGCCAGAAAGCATTTTTGAGATCTTGTAGGATCTACAAAAAAAGGACAAAGAAAAAGGAAAAATAAATTAAATCGACAAATCATTGACTAGGACCATTGTTGTTTATACTTTAAGAAGCCTCTTTAAATTTGACATGGCTAAAGTGCGAATTTTGCCTAGCTTCTGAAGGAGTTCTCTGCTTAGAAAAGCACAAAGAAAAAGTTATTAGAGCTTTTATTGATGTACGGAGCTGAATAAACTTCATAGCCTTAAAAGTAGAAGCTTGAATCTAATGCTTTTGCTTTCTACTACAAATGAAGCTAAAAAAATGTCGGGTCTTTTTCGAACAGCTCTACTCAAATAGCTCTCCTAAAGAAGCTCCATGTGCATGAGTATGAAAACACATTTTACAAAGGTGAAAATTTCTCCACCCAAAATACTTTAAGATGACCAGTGTGGTTAACTCACCTTCACCATAAGTAACTTCGATGTCATAATATGAGGCTCATCTGATAGTTTGCTCTTTTGCTTCTCATACCCTCTAGGAAGACTGTTGAGATCGAAAGGAAAGTAAATCTCCACATCAAAGTCTAGAACGCCGTAGATTCTTAGCATCTTGAGTATTTCTGAGTATATTAACGACAGCATGACAACCGATCCCAATCGACATGTTAAAACCTGCTTATTGGATAGAAACAGTTGAAGAATGGTGCCGCAAGAGAAGAAAATAATATGTTGAGTTGATTTAAGAAAGGAGAAACACGAGGAGATGCATACTGAGTGAAGATACAAAGCTCGAGCATCTGTCATAACATTTATTCTGCGAAATCCCTGTGTAATAGAGATATTAGATCACTTGTTCAGGAAGTGGTGACAATGTCGATGCTCTAGTTACGAACTAAAGTAACCCTTCATACGATTGTATAAGAAAAAGCGCTTCAGTAAAGGCTATGCTAAATGCAAATATAATGCGGCAGTATCTGAAATTCTGAAGCTCTATCAATTCTGACATGACTTACCAGTCCACAACCCCCAAAAAATACAATTAAACAGTAATATATGAAATACAATTCAAGAAACTTCGCAAACGATTAACTCGAAACACATTGAAATCATATACATAAGACAACAAATTATACTTAGCATGACCGCTGCAGAAAAGGTTGGTACACTTTTAGTTCTCATTTGATCAGTCCTACAGTGTGACTTTTATGAGCAGGCTGGAAATAACAACTAGTGATTACCACAGATCGGTGTTAGCTGATTATAATAAACTTGATTAGCCTTAAGTTATGTTATAGCTGAAGCTTTCAAAAGCGACATGCGAATCTATTGTAGTCGTAAAAGAATTCTGATGTTATATGTATGAACTTGAGATAAAGATAGAAATCAAAGATGGTACAATAGCTAGTTCCTGTTTTTCCATCACCGAATTTTCAAAAGTAAGGTCTCAAAACGCACAAGGAAAACTACAATTAAAATAGAGAGTTTGCATCCAAACTTAAGAATATAAGCAGCATTTTGGATGTAGATAAAGTTGTAAAAATTAAAAGTTTGAGAATCATCGGAGCATTTTAACTGCTAGAAGCCACAGAATAATGGTCCTTAGTCTGAAAAGAAATGGCGAAAAAACTTGAATTTTCTGATTTCAACAAATTTGTTGAAGTGAAAGGGATGCAAATCTATATATACCATAAGCTGCGGAGATTTTCTATGTATCAACACGTGTCTAGCGACAAAGTATAGTTCCAACAACAGTTTTCTGATGGTTTGTACTATTGCACTGCTACAATCAAAAGAAACCTGCTGCAGACACTTCAATAGCACATTAAATAGATGCTTTGAAAAAGAAAAGCTCAACTAACATAACTATAACAAGACCTCAATTTGGCTTCAAAGATGAAAAATAATTACAGTAATTGCACCTAAGATGGTTGCTGGTGTCAAGAAATTGCATTCCATATCAAGTCGGTCGCTTGACAATGTTCTATCAGCCAATCTACTCAGTACAATTACTGTATCATTTAGGGAGAGAACATGCAATATGCGATACATCGAAGAGGGTTAACTGCGTATTAGTCGTAATTTTAAGTACTATCTAAGAAAGGGCCAGCAACCACACCTTGTGAACATATAAGTATCTCTCCAGGTTTCCGAGGAAGACAGCGGGGGCCGCGCGGGAGGGCGGCATGTAGGCCGAGGAGCAGAACCCCATGGAGAGGTCGTCGAGGCGGTCGACGAATGCGTCGACGGGGAGCGGCACCGATGAATGCGAGACGAGCAAGTCGTCCTCCTCCGCCACATGGAGCGCCGCGCGCCCCAGGTCGGCGCCCTTTCTCACCGCAATGCTCGTCGCACCGTGGATCGCCGTCAGCCGCCCGATCTGCCGCTGGAATCCATCACGTGCTGCCTGCATGCCCATCATTGCATAAAATTCCTTTTTGACTCACAGAGGCAAAACATCAAACAGATGGAGTGCACCACCTTTGCATGATCACAAAATCCTTCAATTATTTGGGAAAAAAATTGTGAATAATTCATGAACTTAATAATAATAATTCATGAACTCACACTGGGCCTATCATTCTCCCAATTATTTCTTCTTTGAATGCTGAGTGGAAAACTACATATATATATATTAATGAAATAATTTAAGAACTCATCGATTATTATTCATCTTTAATTAATAAAATAATTTGTTTTCTTTTCCACATTTTCCCTCTGAAAATTGATGAGAGATATGATGATTAAATTAAAAATTTTACCTTTATATAAATTTGATTAAAAATTATATAAAACTACGAATAACCTACAAATTAATCAACTAATTCAAAAACACACACATATATAGAGAGAGAGTCCTTGCTCATACGTACTTTTTCAATAATTGTGCTTCTAAATCGACGATCCAGTTGTTTTACATTTGCCGAAATTGCGACTACGCTTTGTGCTTATTCTTGTCTCTCATGCCCACAAAAAAAAAAAAACAATTCCTCCAAAAGGTAACATGCCCTTCCAAGTTTTTGAAAAAATAATAGTTGTTTTACAAAAAATAATAGTTGTTTTACATTATTTAATTTAGATAAATTACATGTTGGTCATCAAACAATAAATCAGATGGGGCTTTGCTAGGTATACACCCCATAAGGGGTATACACCCCATAAGGGGTGTATATCCTACACCCTATTTTATTTTAGAGTAGGGTTTTTTCTACTGATGACCTTCACCCCACCTCACCCACCTCACCCTAGGATGGAATGGAATATGGGATGTACATCCCTCATAGAGTGTACACCTATATATACCCAATCAGATGACATTTTGATTATTACAATCAAGTCATATAACATAATTTAATTGGTTAAGATATACTAGCGTCGGTGATGCGCCAATAATTAAAATGTTAGGTTTAGAGAAAAAAAAAAAAAAAATACTAAATGTACATCCTTGTAAGGGTATAAATTCTACACTCCGACTCATCTAATGAATGGGGGTGTGGTAAGGAGTCATTTTAAGTGATCTCTAAAAACATCCTACCTATTGAATGAATATAGACGATGCGTCAATATTTAGTCAGAACTTAGATTGCAACAATTCTGAAAGTTTGAATCAGATGTAGAATATTATACCCTTGCATGGCGCGTGTCGATGCCGGCCGCGTCGAGGGAGTCATGGAGGAGGAGGCGGGGGAGGAAGCGATCCCGCTCTTCGCCTCCGCCTCCACCTCCGCCGTTATCATCAAAGCGGAGAGCGCAGCGGAGGAGGGGGAATCTTCTTCCTTTCCGGTGAGAAGTGGTGCGAGGAGGAGGAGGAAGTGGACGTAATAGAGAGGAGGAGGAGGAGGAAGAGGAAGAGGAGGGTGAGGTAGTAGTACACCATGGAGTGGCGCAACTCATTGTGTAGGAGGAGGAGGAGAAGGAGAGCTAAGAAGAGAGCATAAATTGAGTACAAATTTAATTTATATACAATTTTTTAGATATGGAGGGCTGTGTGTAAAGATATTTTATTTTATTTATATTCCTTTTTTTTTTTTTCTTCTATAGCACACCCAGACACTTATCCTTATCTTATCCCTTTGATTGTGGCACACGTTAGATCTAATTATTTAATTAATTCTACATCTTAGATCATATTATTCTACCAATCACCTACTAAACTCAAGAGACCCACTATCATCCTAACCGTACATTCCTACATCCAATAATAAAAAATTCACAAACACAAGTAATTTAGTGTTTTTACAAGTATAAAAGCTCAATTCGTACAAATATATATATGATGATATACTATTATTCATTAAAGATAAAATTTTTTACACAAATTATTTTAAAATGATGAATAAAATTTATCATATTTTAAAATAATATTTTATTTGAAATGTAAAAAAATAATTTTTTATAAACATAGATCTAGGTGTACACCTCAAAAGAAATGTACATCCTACACCCCACCCCATCCTGAGATGGGTATACCTCCACTCGTCACATTCAATGACGAGTGAAATTCACCCCACCCTAAAATAGAATGGGGTATAAGATGTACGCTCCCAATGAGATGTACACTTATACATTCCCAACATAGATATATCCCATTAAGTAGAGATTGGACAATTGATGTAACCATCCAACAATAATTCCACACGTATGCTAAAATGTTATATCAGTCATATTCAAAAAGTACGTATAAAGTGTGTCCGAAATTCATTGCAAGTCAATTTTTTCCTACTAATAATTTTATCAAAATTTGTTATAAATTTAATATTATAAGTTTAGATTCCACTTTTTATTGTATAAATAGTATTTTTTTTTTAAAAAAAAAAGTTTAAGGATGCATAGTTTCAGTATTTCATTGCGGATCAAAACTAATTATTAGCTTAAGGATGCATATTGTGAGTCCGGATTCGGAGACCCAATTAGAGTTTGTTTTAAGCTAAATTTAAAAAATAATTCAAAATTTGAAAACAAAACTTTTGTGTTCAAAATAAAATTATAAAAAAATATTCAAAATTTAAAAATAACTTAATATAATTTAAAATTGCTATTTAAACTATCAGTGTATAAGGAAATTATTTTTCGATTTGCCCAATATAAAATGGTTCTTCCGAATTAGAATTTTCGGGCAAAATGTTTACTCGGATCCGGTTATTTTTCAGATTGGACCGAGTCAGCTATCCGGGTCGGGTTGCATTTTGCGATCCCTAGAAAAAGAGATCAATTTTATAGATCACATTACATGTGATAGATTTATTACACAAAAATTTATTTTAAATGCTAAAGTTTTATTTAGTAACATTGGCTTTGGGTTTAATAGTTGGTATCCGAAATCTCGGGTGAGAACAAAAAAAAATAATTTATTATTTTCTCTTAAAAAGGAAAAAAAAATTAGGAATTGTGCTGGTGAAATTTATTATTTTAATTTTTTTTAAAAAAATAAATATATTATCCGCTTCGTTTATTACTATGTAGTTCAAAAAATTACACCGATCTATTATACGGTTTAGCTTATTTTCAAATTTACATTATATGGTTTAAAAAATACACTTAACTACTTTGTGTTAATCAATAAAATTTACTTTTTGCCATTTTATTTAATAACTCTTTTTTTTTTGATAAAAATGATAATAAAACTACGGAATAATTAAATATAATTTTCTAAATAATAAGATAAGAAAATAAAAATAAACTAAACCATACAACAGTAAGTAAATTGAAGTTCCTTTTTTATTATGTAAAAGAAAATCAATAAAGTGAGTGAATTTATGTAGTTGGGAAAATTAAAATGTGCACATCATAAATTGTTATTATGCCCCTGCAATCTCAATCAATTTCTCATCAAATTTTGTTCTTATTATATGATGAGATTTTGGAATTAGTGTGGATTAATTACTTATGTTGTCCTTTTAAATAACTTTTCCTTTATATAATTTACTTTTGATGCAATCAAAATTAGTACTATCTCAATAAGGATGCAATGTATTCACCCTTCATTATTAATGCAACATGACAAAAACTAGTTGCTAGTGATCATAAAGGCAAATTAATTATTGCATAACCAAAACTAATGGTCTAAAATTATTTTGTGAAAAATAATTTTATTTTGTAAGGGCAATTGCTTCTGAAAAATTATTGATTTTTTTATTTATCTCCCTTAAAATTTTAATATTAAAAATATTTTTTTAACATTTCAAATTCTCTCAAATATATTTTTAGAGTTAGATTATGTTAATTAGTGAACTGTTATGAACAATCATTATTTCTATAAAATTATTATTTTATTTTTTAAAATATACTCTTCAATAGTCACCCTTTAAGTTAGGAATAATAGAAGCATTTTAATTTTCTATATATATATATATATATATATATATATATATATATATATATATATATATATATATATATATATATATATACTCTTTTATCGTCACTGATTGATTTTTTTATTATTTGCTCTCAAGTAAGAAATAAAATATATATTTTAATTTTTTTTAATTCTCGTAAAAACTTAATCTGAGCTTAACCGGAGATAACTTAATAGGTACTAACAAATGAAGTATTTATAAATAACGAAAAAAATATATGAAAAATATATTTAAAATAAAAATAAATAAAATATTTTTAAAGTATTAGAGAATATATAAAATATTATCTGTATTTTATAGCATAAAATACAACATATTGCCGTCTTGTAACTAGGGGTAGCAATCCAGCTCGCTGTTCGTGAGCCGGCTCGTGTTCGGCTCGAAATGAGCTCGAGATCGGCTCGCTCGTTTAGTAAACAAGCCGAACCCGAACCGAATTTTTCAGCTCGTTTAATAAACGAGCCGAACACAAGCTGGGGTCAGCTCGCTCGTGCTCGGCTCGATAATAGCTCGAATATATATATTTTCTATTATATATATAAATTATAATTATATATATAATATAAATTTTTATTATTTATTTTTTAGCCCAACTTTAATATAAAGCCCAACTTAATTGTTAAGAGGCTTATTTACATAAAGAGCTCCATCTATAAAGAAGCTCATTTATATATAAAATTTCAACCATTAGATTAAAATTTGAAGGGACAAGATCTTTCAACTCTCAAGTCACAACTCACAATTCTAAACTTCTAACCCTAATTCATTTTGCCCTAAAAGAGCCGCCACTGCCTCTCTTAGCGCTATCTCTACTCTCTAGCTCTCTCCAATCTCTCCCAGGACCCAGGCTGCGGCGGATTCATTTTGCCACCCATAGCTGCGAGCCTGCGACTGCCTCTCTAGCTCTCTCCAATCTCTCCCAATCCGCCGCTCCGCCGCACTCGGAGTCGGAGTCGCCTCGGCGCCTCTCCGCCGCACTCGGTGTCGCCTCGGCGCCTCCCCACCGCACTCCAGAGTCCAGAGTAGCCTCGCTTCGCCGCTCCACCGACGTTGCTCGCAGTTATTTTAGAGGTATGAAAATCAACACAACTAATTGATAACTAAAGGTGAATTTATCAATATTTTTGAGTATGTAAAAGATAGAATTAATGGTCCATTCCTGCCGTGAGATATATCAGTTCCTGCCTAAGATTTTAGTCGCTTATAAGTTATAATACCAATAGGCCAGTCCTAAATTCTTAGATTCAGCGTTTATCCAGATTCTAGAGTTTGTTCCATGCTCTTCTATTCAAAAACCTTCACCATACAAAGCTCGGCATTAGTCCATTGACATTTGACAAAGCTACTATAAAAAAGATAATTTGACATTCCTGTGAAATCATAACTACCCATAATAGCCAGAAGATAATCAGGAAGCATCTATATGAAAAAATTCATTCCAAATTTAACAGGATAAGTCTCGAAACACATACTTTGCTAACAAAAACTGTATTGAAGGTTCATTGTCATGTGCATTCTCATAACCATTTGAAAACAAATAAATCAAATATGAGATTTAATCATATTTAATTAGTAAGTTCACAGTATGTAGTTAATTTTAGATGTATGAATCATAATTAGTAAGTTCACAGTGTGTTATTTTAGAGGTATGAATCATAATTTTTAAGTAAGTTCACAGTATGTAGTTAATTTTAGAGGTATGAATCATAATTAGTAAGTTCACAGTTTTCATTTTTTGAATGAATCATAATTTTTTTAATCTTTTTTAGGATGCTGACAACCTTAGCAATCATCGAAGGGCAATGGAAGGAATGAATTGTAACAAGAACTGCATAATTTTCATTTCATTACTAACTTAAAAAACTTGAAACATATTTTAAACTGTTTGACTGTGGTTTGTATTACTATTATATTAAGGTTTGTAATTCTATGATTTTGAATGGTGGATTTTATTTTGTTAAATTGTAACTTTATTTTGGTAATGTGTTGAATTTTGGTGGATTTTGAATGAATTATGGTATTGTTATTTGCTGCACATTGGTTTTTCTGTGCCTATTTTTTGTTGTTAATCCTTGTTATTGTAAAATATATTTTAAATTGTTGTGTGGTAATATCTTCTTATTTGAACAATATGTTATAGAGTAAAGAAGTTTACATTGTTGTGTTTACTCGTAAATTATTGTAATTTGCTGTAAATTAAGCTTTTTCAATGTATTCTTTGCTGTTAAATGTTAATGTGTTTTTTTATATTTTAATTTCTAATCGAACTAACGAGCCGAGCCACGAGCTAACGAGTTACTTTTGAATTGATTAATCAAGCTAACGAGCCGAACACTAGCCAGCTCGAATACATCACGAGCCGATCATGAGCTGGACTTTTCGAGCACGTCACGAACTCGAGCTTTGACAGTCTCGAGCCGAGCTTTGACAGTCTCGAGCCGAGCTCGAGCTGGCTCCAGCTCGCTCATGTTCGGCTCGTTGACACCTACTTATAACTAGAGGGGATAAATGTGCAAACACCTCCTCAACTTTAAAGCTTTAGCAAATAATATTTTAAATTTTAAATTTTGAAAACTAGTCCTCTTAAATAAAAATCGCAGAAGAATTTAATTTATTCTTCAATTTACTTACATTTGTGAGAAGAGCAGTAGGTTTTTATTTTTTTTTAGTATTTTAAAATTTTACAAGATTACATGTAAGGAGTTGTTTGGTTTTTCAAAAAATTGCGAAAAATTATTGGACAAAAAGAAAGTTTGCCACGGAAAACATCATTTTCATAATTTTCATTTTCCCAAGCAGTTTGAAAAATTAAAAGAGGACTTTTCCATAAAATGTGAAAAAAGAAATTTCTAGAAAAACTACAAAAAATACATTTCCAGCCAACAAAATATTTTCTAAAAAAATTTTAGTTATTTTTGAAAAGAACCATTTACACAATACAATAAAATGAGAAATACTCTAGTACTTCTTTTCATAAATAATAAAAATATTTTTAATCAATGATTGATAAACGATAAAAAAATAATTTTATTTATGAACAGGTTAACAAGTTACTTTATAAAAAAGATATTTTCGTAATTAAACATCACAAAATAAAAAAAAAATTAATTAAAATACCTTCCACTAATTTAGTTATTAATTTAGCTATTAATTTAAAAAAATTTAAAATTATAATTTAGGCATTAATTTAAATTTTTTTAATTAAAAAATTTTAGAATTACAATTTAGTCATTAATTTAAAGAGTTTTAGAATTACAATTTAGTCATTAATTTAACGAGTTTAATTTTAAAAAATTTAGAATTACAATTTAGGGTTTAATTAAAAGAGTTTTAGAATTACAATTTAGCCATTAATTTAAAGAGTTTAATTTAAAAAGCTTTAGAATTACAATTTGGGCATTAAAGAGTTTAAATTTAAAAAAATTAGAATTATAATTTAGACATTAATTTAAAGAATTTTAGAATTACAATTTAGGCATTAATTTAAAGAGTTTAATTTAAAGAGTTTTAGAATTACAATTTAGGCATAATTTAAAAAATGTTAGAATTATAATTTATGCATTAATTTAATAAGTTTAAATTAGAAAAATTTAGAATTACAATTTAGGTATTAATTTAAAGAGTTTTAGAATTACAATTTAGTTATTAATTTAAAGATTTTAATTTTTTTTTAAAAAAAATTGAATTATAATTTAGGCATTAATTTAAAGAGTTTTAGAATTACAATTTAGGCATTAATTTAAATAATTTTAGAATTACAATTTTGGCATTAATTTAAAGAGTTTAAATTTAAAAAATTTAGAATTACAATTTAGGTATTAATTTAAAGAGTTTAATTTAAAGAGTTTAATTTATTTAAAGAATTTTAAAGTTTCTTTAATTTAAACATTATTTTTTTATTATAATTTTAAAAAAATTCAATGTGCTTAAATATTTGATTTAATAGAAATATATGTTATAATTCAGATTTATTTTTAGAATAGAATTGTATGTGCTAAGTTAAATCAAATTTAAATAGTAAAATCTAAATTAGAAATTAATAGATTCCTAAATTCTAATTCCTAAAAATAATTTTCTAAAATTAAAATTATTTACAATATATTAAATAAAGATCATTAAAATATTACCATTTAAGATGATAACTAAATTGGAATATTTAAAATTTATAATTTTTTCAAAAATAAAAACTCGTACTAAATTCAAAATTTTAAAATTTATAATATTTACAAAAATAAAAATTTTCAAAATAAAGATAAAATTATTTAATTATTCATGAATCAAAAGATTAAAATACTCTATTTTGTATACCTGATAATCGATACCTCCCTCAAAGTGACTTGCTATTACAGGTCACAATTTAAAAATAATTAAATCTGAACCGTTGAACAGATATAAATAGACGGTAACCAAGAAAAAAAAAAGAGTATAGGACTATGGCTCTAACAAAATTTAGGGATCGAAGTTACCAAAATTAAAAGTTCAGAGGGTCATTTAAAAATGTTCTATGAGTTCTTGAGGTGTCTTTTATATTTTTTTTTTTTCCATTTTAGAAACAATGGTCTACTCCCTTAATTTGTATGAAAATGTTAACATTTAAGAATATTAGTGGTATATTAAATTATTTAAAAAATTCTAGCTAGGTTTTTTTTTTTTTTTTTTTTTTTTTTTTTTTTTTTTTTTTTTTTTTTTTTTTTTTTTTTTTTTTTTTACCTAATAACCTAAGATCTTGCATTAGTTTAAACCTTTTAATTAAGTTTTAACACCTACATCTAAATTACATGGCAATATTTGAGAGTTAATAAATTTATGTTGTTAGTTAATTTTTATATTTTTTTTAAAAAAATCCTAGTTTCTTAAGTTTTTTTTTTTTTTTTTCTCTTTTTCTTTTTTTGGTCCTTTTATAGTCCTATTATGGTTCTTATTTGATAGTTTCATCATGGACTTTATATTGTATTTTGTGTTAGTCTCATTATGGATCTATAATGCCCCACTATAATTTTTTTTTTCCAATAATAATAAAAAATAAAAATGGTATAATAGACCTTACCTATGAACCTTAAACCTTTTTGTACATTATTTTAATGTTGATTTAGTACAACTAAGTTGATTCTACCCAAGATATTGTATAACTTAAAATTTCTAAATTATTGTAATCAAGTAGGACCGGCAATCTCGCTCGTCGTTCAGCAAGTCGGCTCGTATTCAGTTCAAAATGAGCTCGAAATTGATCGCTCGTTTAATAAACGTGCTGGACACAAACTAAATTTTTCAACTCGAAATCTTAACAAGTCGAACACAAGCCGTCGAACTATATCGAGCCGAACATGAGATTTTATAATACAAATTTCTACTATTTGTACTTAAGGCCGGTCCCAAATGTAAAGAGATTTATATTTTGTGAATTTTAATTGTGAGATTAAAATTCTAATATTTTTTAAAAAATAATTAATTTTTTATCTAATAGTAGAGCTGACAATCTAATTTGTTGTTTGCAAGTCAACTTATATTTGATTCGTTAATAAACTAGCGGAGCACGAGCTAAATTTTTTCTAGCTCAATATATTAATGAGTCAGCTTGTGTTCAGCTTATTTAATTAAAAACCGGTCCAGCTCTCCAATTTGAACCCTAAATAGATATGAAAATGGGCTCATAATAGTAAGTTTTGGACAAATTAGGACCAATCACTTAACCAGGGACTTTTATCAAAAAAAATTGACTGAGAGGGTATGGACATGACACCAGCTTTCCGATCAGAGTAATGCTATTCGTACATTCCAAAATGGGATGTATGATGCATATTATATTCATTTGTCCATAAATAGAATATATTTACTGATCATTTTGAAATGACTAATAAATAGAATATATTTTATCCTACCTGAGAATAGATAGAGTGTACGATATATATAGCCGATTTTGAGTGCGTAATAAATATTTTCCATTCAAAAGCATATTCATTCCAGCCATGAGTCAATTATCTGTGCCATTTGGAAATAAACCCCTTGACTAATATTTATTTTTATATCGCACCCTCACCTTTTACTTTAATAGTTCATTTAATTAAATTCAACTGTTCTGAATATTATTTTACCTCGAGGAATTGCGAATTTCGATAATTGTTAAAATGGTTTAAAGCTAATAGAGTGTTAATTTCAATAAATCCATAATGAAATTTAGAAAAATAATTTAAATTGAAATAATTAAAATTTGCGAGGGTGCTCATAGGGTTAAAAAAAAAAAAAAAAAAAAAAAAAAGGGCTCACTTCGAAATGATTTTACTATCTAATATTTAAATTTATTTAATTTGAGTCAATCAACAACGACACTTTAATTTTAAAATTTAAATATATCGTTTATTTTTACAAATTTAATTTTTTTGAAAAAAAAATATGGCACGTTACCTTTTTTATTCATCACGTAAGTGAACTAAGCAACAAAGGTGAGACGGCAGAATCTCAAGCAAAAAAAAAAAAAAAAAAAAAAAAAAAAATCATCATCACCGCCCTCACCTCAAATCCTCCCCCAGTAGTACATTTCTGTTAACCCAACTTACAACACTAAGTTTGACTTGATGAAAGATTATTTTGTTTCTGGTCGTCCAGCTTAGACCTTACAACAACTCCCTCCATTGTCATCCACTTCTTCCAGACGCTCCTAACATCTTCCTCATCTTCTCCGATCTAGATGGCCCCGCTCCTAACATCTTCCTCATCTTCTCCGATCTAGATGGCCCCAGTGCTCATCCCTAAAAAGATGGTCTATCGTGTCTTTCTAGCAGTATTAAAGCACACAAAGCGTATTCCCTACACAGCCTCTCTTAATCAGATTATCTGTCGTTAGCAGACGTCTTTTGAGTACCAACCAAATGAGAATTTATACTCTAAGGGTCCGTTTGGTTCGGGGATAAATTTAAGAGGTATAATTTTTTTTATACCTGGGATAGCTTGCTATTCCGGGATAATGAAGTATAAAAGTTAAATTGTGTTTGGTTGAAAAGTAGGTATTCTCTGGAATAATTAAAATTGTGTTTGGTTAAAATTGTGGAATAGTGAAGGATAATAGAAAAAGAAGATTGAATTTTTTACAGAATGCCAATTTTACCCTTATCTTTTTTTATAGAAAAATTAATTTAATTATTATATTAAATTTGAAGCAATTTAATTATAAGTAATAAATTATATCTTATCTAAAAAAATAATATTTTTTATTTTATAGTATATTTTAGTAAATAATAATATCAGTGTAAGTCACATAGCCTCAAGTTCAATAATAATCACATAGTCGCAAGATCAAAAATAATGCAGTTTTACATAGCCGCAAGTTCAATAATAATGCAGTTTCACATAGCCTCAAGTTCAAAGTAAATCACATTAGTCTCAAATTCAAATTAATCCCATTCATTCCCCCCCTTATTCCCCTATTCCCACTCCCCCTTGGGATAATTCTTAACGGGTTATTCTAGAATAACCCGTTAAGAAGGGGATAAAAAAAAAATTTATTCCCTGTCTTTTTTGCTTGGTGTTTGGCAAGAATAGGGGGATAAAGGGGTTATTCCCCCTTTATCCCCCAACCAAACACTGCCTAAGTGCCTGTTTGGGAAGCTTTCAAAACAGAGTTTTGGACCACTTTACTCTGTTTTTTTAAAAAGTCTTATTTTTTTATTAGTCAGCCCGTTTGGATGGCCTAACAACATAAAAGAATAACGACGTATTATTGTGGTTTCGAAACATTTTTGGGAGAAAAAAAAAAAAAAACTCAGACCGGCGAAAAAATCTTCCCTATTTCCGCGTGCGACTTCTCTCGCCCTCTCTCGCATTTCACCCCTTTTTAAAAATTTGAACTTTGAAATTTAAAACTTAAAATTTAAAATTTAAAATTTTATTTTAATTTTAAATTTAATTTTAAATTTTACATTTTAAATTTTAAATTAAAATTTAAATTTAAAATTTTAAAATTTTTAATTTAAATTTTATATTTTAAATTTTATATTTTAAATTTCTAATTTAAATTTTAAATTAAAATTTTTAATTTAAATTTAATTTTATATTTTAATTTTATATTTTAAATTTGAAATTTTTTAATTTGAATTTTTAAATTTGAAATTTAAAATTTAAAATTTCACATTCAAATTTTAAAATTTTAAAATTCAAATTCAATTTTAAAATTTTGAAATTTAAAATTTAAACCCTAATCTTAAAATTTTAAAATTAAAAATTAAAAAATTATATTTTTAAATTTAATTTTTTGTATTGAAAGTTTAAATTTAAAACAGAGTTTTTTTTTTTCTTTTTTTTTTTAAGTTCACATTCCAAACAGTAAAAATAGAGTAATATTTTTACAGAGTATTGAATTTTCCAAGATATCAAATACGTTGTAAAATAAAACTTTGTTTTATCTTTCTATAATTACCAAACGTGCCCTAAGCGGCATTGGGAGGCTCCATAGCCTCCGGACATACAAGTCTCTAATACTCCAATTTTTTTACAGATTTAATTAGTATATTTCATACAGTTCTTGCGACTATAAGTATATTAAATTAAATAATTAACTTAAATTTTAAATTTAAAGTAGAGTTGATTGATTCTAATCAAACAAATTAAAAAATTGAACAATAAAATTAAATTTTTTAAAAATAAAATAATTAATTTAAAATAGTCGATAGTCCCACTTTCCCAAGCAACACGATACTTAGGGCGCGTTTGGTAAGGGGGATAAGGGGGGAATACCCCCCTTATCCCCGTGTCCATACCCAAACGGGGACAGATTTTTGCGGAATCCGGATTCTAGGCAACCTGGAATAGTAGGTATGGAATCGGGAATTTGAATTCCCGTAAATTGGTGGAATTAGGAGGAACCCAACTTTGGTGCGGGGTTCGAGGCAACCTTGCTTTACTCTTCTCCCTAAGCTTGCTTTACTCTTCTCCCCAACCTTGCTTTACTCTTCTCCGATCTCCTTCTCCGATCTCCTTCTCCGCGCCACGCCTCCAACCTTGCTTTACTCTTCTCCGATCTCTTCTCCGATCTCCTTCTCCGCGCCACGCCCCTCTGCGCCCCTCCGCACCCTCTGCGGCCCCTCTGCGCCATCTCTCGCGCCCCTCTGCGACCTCTCCGCGCCTCTGCGCCCCTGCGCCCCGCTGCGCCCCTCTTGCGCCCGCTTCTCCGCGCCCCTCTGCGCCCCTCTCCGCGCCCTCGCGCCCCTCTGCGCCCCTCTCCGCGGCCCGCTGCGCCCCCTCTGCGCCCCTCTCCGCGGCCCCTCTGCGCCCCCTCTCCGCGCCCTCTGCGCCCCTCTGCGCCCCTCTCCGCGCCCGCTGCGCCACTTCTGCGCCCCTCTGCGGCCCTCTCCGCGCCCCTCTGCGCCCCTCTGCGCCCTCTCCGGCCCCTCCGCGCCCCTCTCCGCGCCCCTCTGCGCCCCTCCGCGCCCCTCTGCGCGCCCCTCTGCGCCCCTCTCGGCCCCTCTGCGCCCCTCTGCGACCCCACTGCGCCTCTCTCCGCGCCCCTCTGCGGCCCTCTCCGCGCCCTCTGCGCCCTCTCCGCGCCCCTCTGCGGCCCCTCTGCGCCCCTCCCTCGCGGCCCCTCTGCGGCCCCTCTGCGGCCCCTCGCGGCACCTTCTCCGCAGCCGCGGCCCCCTCTGCGGCACCTTCTCCTTGGCGGCCCCTCTGCGGCTACCCCCTCCGATCTCCCTCGCGGCCCCTCTGCGCCCCTCTCCGCGTCGCCGCCCCCTCTGCGGCCCCTCTTGCTTCTTAACAGGTTGTGATTCTTTTTCACAAAGGTATGCCCCCCTATCAGTGCCTTATTCAGTGCTTCGATTCAATATTGTTTTATCAGTGCCTTATTCAGTGCCCCCTATCAGTGCCTTACTCAGTGCCTTATTCAGTGCTTCTTATAATGTTGATGGCATAATGTGTGCATGTCATTGCCATAATATGTGCTGGTTTCATGTTATTGCCAATTTGGTAGATTTGCCTGTTAGCACTGTGTTCCAATGTGATGTTTGTGTGTATGAGGCCTATTCCCTGTTGCCATTTTTTTTGACAAGTGTGAGTATGCAGTCTATCCCCTGTAGCTTCAGATATGGACGATGATGATGATTGCCATAGGTATTTGATGGATTGGCATGTAATTACTGCACCCCCATACCAATTGGCAATCAATTGAGTCAAAAAATATTTTATAAAAATTATTTAAAAACGGGTGATAGGCATTATACACACGAACAACACTTAATTGCAACATGGTGACAACCAGCACACATTAAAGGACGATGATGACGATTGCCATAAGTATCAGATGGACGGCCACTGGCTTTTAAAGCCAATGCTACCCCATACTATGTGGCAATCAAGTGAGTCCAATACTTAATTACAATTTCCCTCTATTTCTACTTTATTTATTAGTATCAATGTGCCTTCAAATACATTATATAACTCAAATTCCAGATGCGTCCCTTCAAGAAACAAGGAAAGCATCAAGCAAGAAAAAGTGTGGCTTTCGACCCACTTTCTAATTTCGTAGCATCTCAGGAGGGTCCTTGTGGGCAGCGTGCCCAACCTCAGACCCGAACACATAATTGGACTGATAATATGGACACAATATTTATGGCTTTGCTCACTGAAGAGCATACACTTGGGAATTATGTCAATGGGTCGTTCACAACAGTAGCGTGGGTTCGAATAAATGCGGCATTCAATGCTAGGACCAATTTATCACTCACGAAGGAGCAATTAAAAAATCGGCTCAAAGTTTTAAAACGGACATTCAGTCTGTATAACAATTTAGCCAACAAGAGTGGATGGGGTTGGGATTGTATCCACAATATCCCGACACCTGGTGATCCAACCGACTGGGATGCAGTCATAGCGGTATTGACCCTATCTTGTTAATCATAAAATTTGTTCGACACAATTGTTTCGCGTAATATATGAATAATTGACATTATACATATCTTATTCCTATTCAACAGGAAAATCCATCATATGCAAGATGTCGAGATAGGCCATTTCCGCCATATAAGGATCTCGAATTTTTGACAGAAAAAAACCACGGCCACTGGCCGATATGGATTTGCATCCAGTATGCCTGCAGCCCAAACTGTTGAGAGTTCATCCTCATCGTCCCCGGGTGAGGATGATACAAATCTTGGAATAAGAATGTCGGGTTTTAATATCTCACCAAATCCATTTGAAGCAGGTTCTTCTGCAGCGCCTCAATATGCAAATCCATGGGCGTCACAAACCTGCGACTACCCATCGTCAACTCCTGACATCCCCAATGTCGGAGGTACTGCAAGCGGGAGCGGGCATAGCTCTGGAAGCAAACGACCACGCTCTCCACCACCTACAAACCCTCAACCCAAACCTTCCGCGTCCTCTGGGGGACGCCGCCGCAAACCAGATGCCAAATTAGTGTATTATCTGAACTTGTTGATCTAGGCAAGCAAAAACTTGAACTGGCACGTGAAATGTATCAATATGAAAAGGACTGCAAAAGTAGTATTCCAACAATTTCCATTTGCATGAGCCGAGTCTATGCGATGCCAGGCATGACTACAGAAAAAGCGCTGTGTGTAGGGGAAGCACTCAAAGATGTTAATAATCGTGAACTATTTATGACAATGAACGACGAGATGGCAATAGCGTGGGTTGAGCGTCAAGTGTCAAACCAATCGTCTGTATATAGGCCATTTTTTCCTGGACACTAGTTTTTGTTTTAATGTGTATGACTTTGTTTGAATGCTGTTAGATTTACTTTTTAATCATCATGTAATATGCTCATAAGACATTTCAATTATGTTTGAATGCTGTTAGAACTACTCTTTAATCATCGACTATATTAACAAGCATGCTTGAATTACTGTTATATTACAATGTCATATGTTGCGCTTGTCAATGTTGAATATATATTGTACTTACAGCATTAATGGGTGATCCGAATCATGATCATGTGTTTTCCTCCAAAATCAATACCATAATAAGGGAGCTTTTAGATGATGATGACGACTATTGGGATGAGGTATTAGCGATGTTGGTTGCGCAAGGTTACTTTACATCTACCCATACTGTCGACAAGCAACCGTGTCGAACCCGCCCATTCACAGGGCACCAGGTGATATGTGATATATTGAATGGCCATCCTGACCGTGGGTACGACCAGTTTCGAATGCGAACAACGACTTTCATCGCACTTCGCGATGAGCTACTCCAAAAGGGATTGTTACAAAACACACGCCATATGACAATTGAGGAACAGTTGGGAATTTTTATGTTTTGTGTTGGACATGGGGTGGCTAATAGGGTAATCGCTGAAACATTTCAACATTCGGGTGAAACAATCAGTCGACATTTCAACAATGTGCTTCGGGCGATTGTGACGTTGAAAGACGATTACATAACATTTCCGGCGAATAATGTGTCGGTGCATGCCCGGATTAGAGATAATGTCAATTTTCACCCATTCAAGGTATGTATGCTTTTTATTTTTTAGTTCACTTATTTATATGTCACCAGTGTTCATTATAATAAGTGCCTGCATGTTGTTTCATGTTTATTGCCAGAATGCAATTGGTGCAATAGATGGGACACATCTTCCGGTGGTTGTCAGCAAGAGCAAGCAACCGAGATTCCGGAATCGCAAAGGATTTACTTCGCAAAACATGATGGCTGCAGTATCCTTTGACCACGACTTTCTATTTGTCTGCACTGGTTGGGAGGGATCTGCAGCTGACATGAGAGTACTCCGATGGGCATGCGAAACTGGAGGATTCACTGTGCCCGAAGGTATATTGTACACATCAATTTTTATTTTGCATTTCTTTATTGATGGGGAATATAGATTTTAACATTGTAAATGTTGTGTAAAATTTATAGGCAAATATTATTTGGTAGATTCTGGCTATGCAAATACACACAGATTTCTTGCACCATATCGGGGGGAGCGTTACCATATTAGCCAATTTGAGGGAAACACACGAGGTCGCACTCATCGAAGTCCGCGCGACCTATATAACCATCGACATGCACAGTTGAGAAATGTGGTGGAGAAAACATTCGGTATTTTAAAAAAACGGTTCAAGATCTTGACTGTTGCAACACCCTTTCCATATAAAGTCCAATGCCAGATTGCGATGGCATGTTGTGTTTTACATAATTTTATTCGACGACACTCTGGTGCGGATGCCATATTTAACGATGTGATGGAGGAAGAACCAAATGTAGAATTAGATGTCGAGGAAACGGTTCATAGTGTTGGTACTACTGAGTCACAAAGAGGCGACGCGGTGCGCACAATTATAACAGACGAGTTATGGAATAATCGCAGTTAGTTATATATTTGATTGCAATGTAAGAAATGTGTAATATATTTGATTGTATGATTACAATGTGTTTGTAAAATTATGTATGAATTCGAGTATGTAAAGGACTTTTCTGATGTGTATTGAACTGAATTATGCGGCATTCAATGGGATTGTAAATGACTTATTATTTTCTGATCTTTATGACCATAATGGACTGAATTGTATGTGATTTAATCTGCTAAATATTATGTTTGTCCTATAATTGGGGGAATTTTTATTAGTGTAACGTCATTATTTCACACATTGTTTGATTCGTTATTTACTTGATATCTGGTCATGACATTCTGTTTTACTGTTATTTAACATCCAGATAGTTATTATTAGTGCTTGAATTTTTTACAATTTTTTTACTCACTATTTCACCATTTATGATTAATTTTAAAAAATAATAAAATATGCTATTAATCAACCTTATAATAAATTTAGATTAATATTAAATTATACTATAAAAATATTTAAAAGGACAAAATTAAAATTTTCTTAGCTATTGTTTACTGGTTAAACAATCAAACATTTTAAATATTTTAATATGTAATTTTCTATAATTTTTAGTATTTTTATTTATTTATTATATATTTTTAAATATTTTTTACAATTTTAAATAATATTTTTAATTTATTATTAGGTTGATTAATATAATAAATTATTTTATTTATATAATATATCATAAAGGGCAAAATAGTCAATACACAAATTTATCACTTATCAATTCTTCTTATTCCTCTATACTCAACCAAACACAATTTTACCAATTCTTCTTATTCTCCTTATTCCTATATAATTTACCAAACACAATTTACTTTAATTCCGGTATAACTCATAAATCGAACCAAACGCAAATTTACACTAATTCCTGCTAATACCAGAATCTGTACCTATCCCTGGTATAACAAAATTTTTCTAATCCCCGAACCAAACGCTACCTTAAGGAATTGAACGGCTTAACTTAGTCAGATTGGAGAACCAAGCAACTGTTATAGAGCATAAAAATTAAATTATAGATGGGTGATAAAATTACTGAGGGATAATCTCAAAAGAAAAGAAAAAAAAGAGAAAAACATTACAAATGGATAGTAATATTAATCAAAGCAGATTTTACTCGTATTATATATCAGGTGATGTTCCTGCTTAAATCCAGAGGTGCAACATCATCTGAATGTTTAATTGAGGCTTTTGTAGTGCCTACTGCTTTAGCCTTTTGGTCACATCATAGTAGATCATAGGCAAAAAAAAGATCATTTGATTTGGAGATCTCAAAAGCTACTCCTCCACTGCTTCTTTATTATGCCTCTTTACTTCTAATTTTATTAAGAGTCTACTTTACTCATGTTCCTCTCTCTCTCTACCTCTATCCTCTCAGGAGAACATCACACTTACAAATTATACCATAAAATTAATCAGAGCAGTATATCTATCTTACTGTTCAAATTATATGTGTATACTGAATAAGGGTCATACTATATATAAGATGTTCATCATAGCCATGCATTTGATTCTGAATACTTTGATCAATTAAACACTAGATGGTCCAAATGGAATTCAAACTCAAAACCTTTGCTCTTGCTCAAATGTTTTATAAAATACTCATTTTCAGATAACAATTAATATTACTAAATACTTATCACACCCATTTACTACATTTAAGAAAGAGCTAGAATATTCATACATATATAATGCTTGCTTTATAGAAAAGTTAAACCTAA